>CM038232.1:24990015-25590015 GCA_021442155.1 Cymbidium sinense | reverse complement strand
ATTTTAATAGTCTTTTCGGAGACTACTGTTTCCCATTTTGCAGTCTGAACTAATTTCTCCTTCTTTGTATCTTTGATGGATGATACAGAAGAGGACATAATCATCCTTGTAGATTCTCTTTTAGGGTTGACTATTACATTGTTGGATAGTGTAAATTAACCTCATCGATACTTCCTTTCTAGCCAATATTTGAAGACATAAAAATCTTCAATAGGATGACTGATCATCCGATGATAGGGAAAATAATTTGGATTACTGATATGATCAGCTTCTTTAGGCCTTTTAACTTTAGGTAATTGTAGACCAGCTTTGACTGCTTCTCAAAATAATTTAGCCACACTGTCTCTTCTAAAAGAATATTCTTTATTCATCTTTTACTTAAGGGATGGCCACATTCACTCAGCATCTCTTGTTTCTTATTTTGGACGCTCCCCACCACTTTGAAAAGTCTAAGATTTGTCAGTTTCTCTTAATATCAATTTTGCCTGTGGATTAGAATAGATAGGCTTCTTACCCTTATCATCATTGAACATCATTGTTTTCCTTTATCCACATTGTATATCACCTGCTTTTCTCCATTTGAGCTGCAGGAAGCGGTAAGAATTTTATTTCTTCTTGAGTCTAAAGGTTTGTTTCTCTTTGCTTTATCTCCATAGATTTTAGACTTAGGGCGATTCAGTTTTCAAATTTAGTCACCCTATCGAGCAACTCCTGGAATGTTACAATTGACACCATACATATAAATGGTGCCATTTTATCCTCCATATTTCCCATTAGTAATTGGATCACATGTTCTTCCTCTAATTGTTACTCGCACTTCATACTTAGGTTACGACAATGACCTATGAATTTTATCGCTGACTCATCTTTTCTCATTTTCGAACAAGGTCACGATTGTGATTTTCTTGACATAACCTCTTCATAAATATAGTCTCTAATTTAGTAAAAGTTTTAACTGAATCATTCATCAATTCTGCATAGCATTCGAAAGTAGCTAAGGTTAGGCTACTAATGAACTGATGAAAAAGCAGTGCATTATTCCCTCATGTGTTACCACAAGTAGCTTTAAATTAGGCTAAATGTTGCTTTGGATTACCAAGCCCACTCAAAGTATTAAATATCAGCACTGAGTAACCTTTCGTACAACACTTGATCATATTCAACTGGGTAAGGGCGACCCTTACTCACCAACTTTTCAGCCTGCTCTGAGGCTATGATTGCCTTTATATTTTCATTAATTATTATTTCTAGCCGAGCAGCTGTTACTGCTCCAGGTGTGCTAGCCATATTTTGAATTATTGGTCGAAGAGGTAGTTTGTTAACTTCATTCCTCGCTTCATGTGTAGCATGCACTATAGAAACTTGAGGTACCAAAGTGACCGGTATAGTGGTATTATTAGTCTTTATTGATTAATAGACAAAACATGTGCTGCACTTGATGTGATATTCTTATACAACATCTCCATTAAGATATTCATTTGCACCATCATGTCATTCATCTTCGCACCGAGCTATGCAATTTTCTTATCTTTGACGTCCATTTTATGCTACATTTCTCTTTGCTCTCTAGCTAGCACCACAGTGTCAAAAAGTACATGCACTTCTTCTTCTTCTTCTTCTTCTATTTCTTGTTACTATTTCATTCCTTGCTCATCCTCAGGGGAAGTGCTTGACTATCCTTGTCCTTGTGCATTTGTAGGCTATTGATAATGATGATGATCGATAATAAAAGTACTTGATCATTTCCTGGTTCAACCATATAGATAGCTTCGACACTCATGATTTCTTTTTCATCCTGATCTTCTTCATCTTCATTTTCAATAAAGATTGAAGGTTCATCTTCTACTTTCTCGTACTCTTCTTCATAAGCTTCAAATTTAGTTCAAGTTTCTTTATATTGTCACGACTGCCGGCGAGAGTTCATCTATATCTCGACCATATAACAACTTCTACTTTCATAGTATCTTTTCATCACTTTCTTTTGCACATGAATCTCTGATTGACATTTTTAGTGGATCTATGGTTCAATGTACAGAATAAACACTTCTTCTATTAAAGGACTGTGATCAAAGTCAACCTTCTCTTGTGAGGGTGAATCTGATCTATGATGGGATCCCCTAGAGGATTCTCCAGGGAGTCGACCACCGTGTCTTTCATCAATGATATCCCTTCTTTTGGGTATCCACTTCTGATGAGTTATTTTTGAGGTGGATTTCTGAGTATATGTATTAGATGTGACACCTCTTCTATTCTTCAGGATTTCATTATGGGGCCTTGGCCTCCATATCTGCTTATTTTTTCACCGGGACCTTTCGGTAGCGGATTCTTGGGCATAGGGTCCAAGTTTCACGCTTTGATGCTCAACACATGAAGCGTACTGGGCTCGATAGCTAGTTACCAGAAGAGATGACAACTTTCTTGGTGGAGCTTCAATATTTTCCATCACCATAGGCCTCTGAAATCTTCTTTTCATTAATCTTCTATCCTTGGCTACTTTAAAAACTTTATATATTATTACAGATAGTGTTTCAGGCTATCTCCTCTGTGGTGGTGGAGTTTGATATGGTTAGGTCTAGAGACTGTTTTACTTCACTAGTAGAGTTATTTCTTTTTACCCACTTTAGATTGTCAAAGTTGTTGGGGGTAGGAATACTCGCTTTCAGCGGCAGTATCACTTGTTCATTAAGTCATTTAAAGGGGATCAGTTGAGCCCTCAGCTCAGTGTTTCTATCTTCTGGTTAATTTACTCCTTGATGAGGAAGCTTCATGATCATGCTTTCCAGGTACAAAAGGTTTAATTGGCGGAGCAACTGTACCATGAGGCATTAAAGACACAGTTTACCCATTGACAGTTCTTTTCTTCACGGGGGGTTCAGATTGGCCTAGCCTTTTAAAAACTGAAGTTCTCTATCGGGAGAACTCCTTGACAGTGGTTAGCTACTGAACTGGTTAGCAAACATGGCTAGTAGGAGCTTCAATAACTTGAGGCCTTCCAGCATGGCCTCGGACGAATGTACCACAAGTGTGTACTTTAGAGTTTATAGCCGAAACTCAAACTACCAAATTGAATTATAGCCATCCCTCGTGTTGATGATGATGTTGGCTAGGCAGATATTTGCACCACACCCTAGCTGAATAGTAAAAGGAGTGCTCTATAGATCCATTCTACAAAAGTAAAAGATGGGGATTAGTTATTAGTAGTTATTATTTAACCCCATATTTTCAAAATGCAGAGGTACTACAGAATAAAAATAATAGTGTAATAAAGAAATTCTCTACATAATAATTCATTCGACATAGAGCCTCATACATTAGTAATTGGAACTTATTACACATCTAAATCATTATTTTTTTTTGAATTTTCAAAAATTTATTGCTCCTATAGCACATATATGACTAGCCAAAGATGGAAAGAGAATCTTATCCCCAGAAGAGTCGCTAGAATTTTGTGGGCTCCGAAAATTCACCATCGACCTCTCGACAAATTGAATTGAAGAGAGTGTGAGTTATGGTGTGTCGGTTTAATTTTTAGAAGGCAGATGGAATAGTAGATAAGACACTACCCAAAGATTTCATCCTCATTTGGTGAGGACTTTAGATCTTGTTCCAAGTTTCTAAAAGCAAGCCTATAGTTAATTATCCCTCCCAATAAGTGAGAGAGAACTTTCGATTAAGGCTAGTCGTTAGATCGCTAAATGCATAGCGTATAGTAGCAACATGTGGAGTTTAAAATTTAAAATTTATGAAATTAATCATTTTAGTTTAAACATGATGGTTGGGACAATGATGATTTTCCGATTTATATCCCATGAGTCATCCCGCCATCATGGTCCCTAGTCTACTTAGTCTGAGGAGGTAGTCGACCCAACCTGACCGAAGGATACTTATCAGCAACATATGGGTTACATCATCCAAGAAATCCTTATAGATCTGGGGTGGTGTTTGTCTAAGGAGACAAGCTTAAGTCTACCTCAGCTGATAAAGGGTTGTTTGCCCTATGAAGTATACCCTATGATTCACAACTCAAAGGGCAGATCCATTGGGGAGCATATGGGCTATGGTCGTGATCGTAATATAATGGAGCCTTATTGGACAAACCACCTTATCAAAGGACTCTGGTCAAAACTAAATCATCTATAGAGCCTACTGGCCAAGCCACGTAGTCAGAGGACATGGGCTACATCCTTACTGGCAAGAGATTGATTGAGATTGAATATAACAGAACACTTGATTTGACATTGGCTCCTTTATATGCTAGAGTTTTCTTAATTTGTCACCTTTGGCAAAACATCAAGGTGGATAGATTGAGTTTTATTTTAAGCTTTAATGATTGAATTTCATTTAAGCAGTTTTTTGATTGATATTTAATTTGAGTTAGATTTGAAAATAGAATCACATTTTGATGGAAGTATCCCCTCCGATTGAAATCAGCATTCAACATAACCATCATCGAGGTAGCTAATTGATTAACTCAAATATATTTGAGCTTTAGTTCTTGTCAACTTTGTTTAGCTCCTAACAGAAGATCAGATCTACTATCATATGACAGAATTAGCTTCTCGGATATTTTACTAAGTTGAAATACTTATAATAAATTTTTTAGGTTTTATTAATCCGAACCCAGTCCTAAGACAAAACTGGGAAGCAACCCGCACAGCATCCTCAGACACTTGAATTTAA
Organism: Cymbidium sinense; assembly: GCA_021442155.1. Taxonomy (NCBI): domain Eukaryota; kingdom Viridiplantae; phylum Streptophyta; class Magnoliopsida; order Asparagales; family Orchidaceae; genus Cymbidium; species Cymbidium sinense. The sequence goes on along the minus strand of CM038232.1, from coordinate 25,585,335 downwards.
GCATTCACCATAGTGTCAGGGCCCATGCAGGTGTATTTAAGCATGCTTTAATCAATGCCTTTTATTCGCTTATATGAAGTGTTGCAAATCCGGTGACATAGAAGACGTTGTAAATTGATCTAGTATCTTATTAGATTTTTCAGATTAATATTTAATTGATTCCAATTTACCCTACCTCTTTTCGACAATAAAATTTGCACTTTAAATCTTTATGTCCGACATGCATGAGGTTTTATAGCTTAGATAATTTCACCTAATTAGTGATTTCGTTGATTTTGAACATCATAATTTAGAATGAAGTTCCTTAATTTTTGTATTGAAGAAAAGCTCCTTCATTTGTGAAGCATTTAGTTTAGTGTCGCTTCTATCTAACTGTACAAAGAATTGCAGATCTGGTGGTGACGTATTTTGAAGCTATAGATTCAGAAGATGATTTAATTTGTTATTTAAAATGAAGATTTGCTTCTCAGAGTTACTTCTGTGAATCAATAGAGTATAACATTTAAGTTGATTCCTCCTCTTTTTGAAGGTCCCTCATTTGACTTGTTTCTTATTTTCATAAATGAGATTACGAGTTTCTATAAATTTTTATGAGACATCCCTAGATATTTCAAGCTTACCAGTAGGTTGACACATATTATAAATATAGATATATTTTCTCTTTTCAATTCACCCTTCAAATCCATAGGATCCCTCCTTGCAAATGTTTGCTTTTAATTAGGTATTAAAGCTAAAACTTCGAATATCAAAATTTTAAGTGCTTGCATTAAAGTTAGTTATGCTACAATGCACGTAGGAGACTTATTCAAACTTTCCTACATTCATTTTGCCTCTCTCTTTTTTTTTTCAAAGTGGGCCCTTCACTGCTCCTTCTAATTTCTATAAATAAAGCCAAGAGGGAGTCTTACATTCCATTCCATTTTTTTGAAGGGTTGGAGTTAGAGTATTTAAAAGAGAGCGGCTAAAAATTTTAGTGGGCTTTCAACTCTGCTTAGATACATTTTGTAAATGCTTTTCACCCCTTTTCTTTGTTTTACTTTTGTGTTCGTCGTATAATATTTTCCCTCCCCCTTTTTTGTTTGACGTTTTTAATTTGAATTTTAGCTTTATCCATTGCTTGACATTCTTAAGCTGATTCTTTTACTTTCCATTTTTTTTCTAAGTCACAAGATTCTGACGAAATTTCAGTAGCATTTCAGCTAGGGGTGAGACATCTAACTGATGTTAGCTTACTCGATACGCCCTATTGAGCATAGCGAGCATTTTCTTGTGACACCGCAGCCAATTTTTCATCTCATCGCACCCTAATGAGCATATCGAAGTCTTCAAACTTGTAAAGAAACACAAGCATATACATCCACATCACACATCACACATATTCTGACTCATTTTTTTGCATGTTACAACGTTCGACAAAGAGGCAGAATTTGCGATGTCAGAATCCAAGAGGGGAACCTACCTGATGTTTCTCTCTGGGACAGAAATGGGAGATGCCAAAAATTAGGAGAAGAACCCTCCTAATGATGATGTTCTTCTCCGGTTGCCGCGAAGCAAAAATTGGATGGGTAAAGGAGGGTGACGCCAGAAACCAAAAGAAGAACTCACTAATGATGGTGTTATTCTCCGATTATGGCGAAGGAGATTGAGATGAAATGAAGTAGGAAATTCAGATTCGAATTTGAAAAAAAGGAAAATTTTAGATTGAGAAATGTGGATTAGCTTTGTGAAGGAAAGAGGGAAGATAGTTTCGGTTTGACTTCTGAGGGGGAAAGAAAGAAGATGAAGAAGAGAAGAAGAAGGAGGAAGGAATAATCTATAAATTTCAATTTGGAGAAAGAAATGGAAGAAAGGAAAAGAAAGGAAGAAAGAAGGAAGAGAAGAGGAAAGAAGAAAAAAGGATGCTCACTATTTTTTTTTTTTTTTGGTTAGAGAGAAGAGGAAGGGCTATTGCCTTTACGATTTTGGATAAGGGAAGTGGAAGTGGGAGCCAAAATTTGATTTGAGAGAGTCCATAGTGCGCTTGAAAGTGGAAGAGAAAGAGGGTGAACAATTGGAGAAGAAGAGGAGGGAGAAGTTGCAGGTTCGATTAGAAGAGAGGGAGGCTCCAACGTTCGGATCGTGCATGAAGGAGGGGTGCAATTCTATCCCAAGCATAAAGGAGGGGTACGACTCATCCATGCATGACGGAGAATAGAGGAGGCTCTCATGCGATGGGTTCGGGTTTGCATGGAGAGGAATTTGAGCCAAGTGGGTCATTTCATTTGAGTGAAACATAGGTAATTTAGGGAGTTAGGTTTTAAAATTGATTTTAAATTAATTAATCGACTTTGATGTGAATGTCATGCCAACATGATTAAATAATCAATGTATATATCAATTTAAGGTTACATGTCTCAAACGCAACGGTAATCCATTTCATCTGAGTCCGTCATTGCCATCAATTGAGTCAATCAAAATGTGCCGACTTTTGACCCTCAATTTTCATACTAGCCCAAATTAAGTGCAAATAGTCCTATTTGATATTTTGATATTTTGAAGCTAACAATAATATAATTTCATGATGAAGGTCGTCGGTTGCTTTTGACCTTGATATGCATGTGATGAGTTGATGACTGCTTGATCGATTGATCATCAAGTTGTATAATATTTATATCCCACTAGTTTCAACATTCTAAATGATGGCAAAGTATCATCGATCGAGGTCATTTTGATTTTTGATACATTGCATTTCAACGCCAAATTTACATGCCGCTGTGATCACTCTGACAAACTCATCTGAATTGAGCATGGACCATATAATTTGGTAGTTTTTGGCATTTTGAAGCTAACGACATGATCGCCATGAACGAGGTTTGATATCATCATAGTTTTTTGACTCTGATATGCCCATCGACACATTGATAGCTTGATCGCTTGATGGGTTGATCACTAGATTATGCAATATTTATATCTTGACTAATTTCTATGTTCTAAATATGATGGGGAAGTTCGTTCATTGATCGAAGGTCATTTTGACCATTTTCAGAGACATCCAGTGCATTTTGAGCTCCGATTTACGCATTGTCATTTCCGAAGTCCGTCGAATTTGACTTGTGAGCTTGACCCGACTTATGACACATACATGGAGGTCAAGTAAAACAATTATAAATTCATCTCTTAAAATAAGGTTAATACTATGGGTGGATTATATATTTACAAAAAAACTTAATAATACATCTTTGGCCTCCTCATTGCATAAGATATCCAGTCCCATTTGAAAATATCACTAAAAAAAATATGGCTAGGCTAGAACTCTTCAACTTTTTACAATCATGGCATTCTCTATAAAAGAAGGGTAGGTAATGCTACTATGGTCTTTAAGAAATAATGTGATCAACCAATCCTCTTGGGATACAACTTTAATAGCTAGCATTGACACTCAATCAGCATATATGAAATAGAAAAAGAAGTTAAGAATGGAGGACACCCGTCAAATTCAAATAACGAAAGCATACATAAGGCCCTACGACTCACCACTCAGATACTATGGAAATGGTTATTAAAAGCATGTAAGAAATACCTTCAAATTGTAAATATTATATACCTTGGTCATCGTATTGATGTAACATACGTCCATTCAACTCAAAATACATAAACCATATCAAAATGAGCTAAGGACAACAAATTGAAGAATTTAATTTTTTACTTTATTATTTTTTAATTATATAAATTTCTGACATCATTACTTCTTATATCCACTTTCTTTAGAAAATATTAAAAATGATTTAGGGTTGATCCGTCAAATAACTCCTGAGTAAATCTCACCCTCCTACTTAAGAGAAACCTTAGGTTGGATATTATTGGCTTAATGTGGGCTTGGCTACAAACATAAGCTACATATCCCATTTTTTGCATATGAATTTATGAGTTACAAAAACATGTGCTACTCATAAAGAATATATAGGCCATTCTAAATCTTAATAGCTATGTGGAAAAAAATATCATTGCTATATATATATATATATATATATATATATATATATATATATATTAAAATTACTTTTCACTTTTTTTTCAAAGGTGAACAAAATGCTTGTTAGAATATCCAACCGCATTGATTTCTTTCCATCTCCTCACAAGAGGAGGGTCTCTACCTTGTGATTGCCAATGAGTGCATTAACTTAATAATCTTAGAGTTCCATTGACCTCTATTTTTCCCACTCAAAAATAAAAGGTTGGTTGAGGGACCACTACCAACGTCAAGGGCATCTAAAGAACCACCAATATTTATTGAGCTACCAAAAGTTCACTAATATTTATTATTTTTGAGATATGCGATAATCTCCAATTCAACAAAGTATCTAGATGTATGTAATAAAGTTAAGGTGTTCAAGTTTTTAAAATTGTTCAAATATAATTGTGCATCTACACTGTCTAGCCTTCAATGCAAGTCTTCTTCCATTATAATCAATATAAAGACTTTCATCATACTTCACTAGTCTTTTAAATGATGTTGAAACTTCTATTATCGCATTGATAATTTTCTCCTCATAAAGTGATAACCCTTTATTTATTTAACAAAATATCCCCTTGTAGGTCAAACTATTCTCTTTGAACTCTCATCCGCAATTGTCTCCTAATGATTTTGATCTTTGACCAACTTGATAAAAGAGCATCATTACCTTGAGGACCCTATTTATCTTTTTTTGATTTACAATAATTCTCATAAATTTAGTAATAAACTACTTTACCTCCTTAACAATCTAATTCATCTTCACATTAGCCTACTTTTACTTAACATCAATCTTTTTTAACTTGACATCAACCTTCTTCAGTTCCTCAATACATGGTCTCCATCAAGTTCTCACAAGATAAATAATGAAGGTGCATGTTGAAATGATAGACACATACAAACTTGTCAATTCTTTTGCTATCATGATTACGGCTGTCTCTAGTGTAACTAGGCATTCCATTAAAACACCCTAATTTTCCCATCAATCTACAACAAAACTAATTGTGTTTGTTATTACTCTAAATATGCAACCATTTGTTCATAGATCATAATTCTTGGTACTTTAAAGGTAGTTTTATATAGGCACTTTTCATCACAAATAAATTAGCATATATAGCCATAAATTCATTTAATGTAGCTAGTGTTAAATCAACTATATTTGCTTCATCTAAAGCATCTAGAATTTTGAAGACAGTGATGACAAAACCTTCTCAACACTAGTTCATTTGAGCATAGTTATAAACATGTATAAATAAATCATTAGTTGTAGTCCTAGCCACTCCATCCATAAGCATATTCCTCACTTTGTTCTCTAAAGATGTACAAACAATGACACATCACTTTTAGATCTCTTATTTTCAAACAAGCATCATCAAATCCATGTTTTCTCAATTGTACCTTTTATCTATAACGGTGAGCTTTGTTCAATCATATGATGATTTTGCAACTCTCATGTTATATGCTTTATTCATCTACACCACCTCCATTTTCAAAGAACTCACAATCAATTCCACAATTTATCTTTGATTCTTTATAAAAGAGATTACCCAAAATGCCTCATAACATCAAGGTAAATAATGATTGTAGTGGGTTTTTTTGGAATTCAATTAGATATATACATCTTGAAGCCCAAATGAAGATCCTTCTTAGTTATGTGCATGGTTAAAACTAAGTTTTAAAATATTTGTATTTTAAATTATCATCTAGTAATCTATGTCTATAACTAATTTCTTGTTGCCCTAATATTATTAGTTCCTCTATGAATGGTCTTTTCTACTCTCTTGATCCATGTCTTGTGTTTACATTTGGATTTATTTTCTTAATATGTCCATGATCGCACCCTACTATTATTGGTGTGTGGTGTTTATTTTTTTGTGTTTTTGGGTATGTTTATGTTTATATTTGGATCCATGACTGAAGGGATGATTGAATCATGATGAAATCCATGAGTTTTGAGTTGATTTGGGTTTCATTTAGCCAAGTTCAAAAGTTTGGCTAAAAGGGATAAAATTGGTAATTTGATTTGATTTGAGTTTGTTTTGGTCATTTATTTATATCTCATTTATATTTGTGAATATAAATGAAGATCTAAATGGGTTATGAGAAACCACTTGAGTTTGGAGTGATTTGGAAGCAAATTTGATTAAGCTAGGGATGTAGGTTGAAAGGGCTAACTTAGGTTTTGATTTGGTTTGATTTATTTTGGTCATTAGAGTGTGGGTTTCATTTATATTTATGAATATAAATGAAAGAATGATTGATTTATAAAGAAATCAATCAAGTTTGAGTTGGTTTGAAGGAGTTTTGATTAAGTTTATTGAGGTAGGTCCATATGGCTTAAGAAGAGTCCTGATTTGGTTTGATTTGTTTTGATTTAATTTGAAAGGTTTGAATTTGGATTTCATTTATATTTGTGAACATAAATGAATGAATGATTGATTTATAAAGAAAACAGCCAAGTTTGAGTTGGTTTTGGAGTTTTGGCTAAGCACATGAAGGTGGTGCATATGGCTTTTTGAGGAGACTTTGGAATTTGGAGTTAATCATGGGTTTCAATCATTTGGAATTTTAAAATTAATTTATGATTTAGAATTTGATTTGAGATTGAATTTGATAATTGATAAAATTAGTTGTATTGGGGTTGATTTGAATTTGGTTAAGGCTAAGTCCATAAGATAAAATCAAAGGGCCTAGGAATGGATTTGGAGTTTGAATTTGGTGATGGATTTCAATCTTTGGATAGTTGGATTTAATTTTGGAATTTGAATTTGAATTTGAGGTTTGGTTTGAAAGAAGGAAGCAAGGATTGGGTTTGGGCTATAGGGTAGGCAAGTCTCCCCTAAATCCCTAAGGCACAACCTATCCCTATGGCTAACTCTTCTAAGTCTCTAGGATTAGGTTAAATATTCACTTAATCACTAAAAATATCTTAAGATTAAGAAATTATGAGTATCTATAAGTGTCTTAGACCTATGATGAGCAAGTTGAGAGCTCACTCCAAAAATGAGGTCAACAAAGGGCATCCAATAGGCACACCGCACATATTGGTGTTGACTGAAATGATCAACAATGTCTGAAGAATCACAAGCACTAACAAAAATGATCTACTCCTAAACCTGAGGTGTAGAAGGAATCAAGATATTAGTGCAATGCAACTCCACTCATGCCAAGGGCATAAAGGAGGAAGAAGGGATCCACCAAGGGATCAACCATGTGAACCTTCCACTAGCAAAGCAGGTTCAAGTTATCGATTAGGGATAAGAAGTTGGATTTGGATGCAAGGTATGATTTGGGTAGAGTATCCACTGGGGATTAGGATGTATAACCCACTAGGGATACACGCATGAACCTTCCACTAGAGAAGCAGGTTCAGGTTATCCGCTAGGGATAAGGAGGGTTTGGATATCTTTTGAGGGTGCACTCACTGAAAAATGCAAGTTTGAATTAGATTTGATTGACTCCACTGGGGAAGTCAGGATGATTAATGTATCACTGGGGAGAAATTGATTGATTGTTTTTTAAGTTTTGGATTTTAAGATGTACCCTGTCGGTTTGCGATGGATCGCACTGAGAATGGGCCATGTCAGCCTAAGCCTATCTCAAATTTATCAATCTAAAGGGGTAGTTCACCGGCTTACATGGTAGAACTATCTGATCTAAGGGGTTGCCTTTCAGTGTATAATGGTTGTGCTAAGGGGAAAGCATTGTAGACTTACATCTCCAAAAGCAAGGGACAACTGCTCGGGAGATCTGTTGGATGCAACAAATCAGACCTAACCTAGGGCGATTGCTGAATGAATGCCTCTAGGGGACTTTCATCAACTTCGAAAGCAGTCAAGATAATGTCATTTGATTGAATTTGCATTTGTTTTAATTTCATTTATTTTAATTTGATGGATCCCCTCAGTTTGTGATGGATCCACTAAGAAGGGGCTAATATCAGCCTAGACCTATCTTAGATTTACCAATCCAAAGGGATAGTCTATTGGCCGTGAGATAGAACTAACCAACCAAAGGGGTTCATTTCAATTTGCAATGGTCAAGTTAGGAAGAAAGTGCGGGGACTCACATCATCCTAAACAAAAAACTACTGGGGTGTTCGTTGCTTGTGCAAATTGAACCCACCTATGGTCATGCATGCGATCATGCTAGAAAGAATGCATAGACTTATATCTTTCAAAGCAATATGACCATCTGGATAACTCATTGGTGGCACAATAACTGACTCTAAGGGTGATCAAGAGTCAACTCGCAATTCTTATAAGGAGTTTTATTGGCGCTGCCCTAAAGATAGGATGTCTGCTTGGGAAAGTGGCCATTGGTGGCTTGGATTCCTAATCCACAAGCGATGATATATTTTATTTATTTTATATTTGTGTAGACCCTATTAGTCTATGAGGGACTACACTGAGAAGGAGCTTATATCAGCTTAGTCATATCTCAAACTTATTGGACCATGGGAGAATCTGCGCATCCGCTGAATAAATTCTCCAATCATAGGGGTGGCTACTAGGAAAGGAGGACTGTCCAATCCATGAGTAACCAGGGTAGTGTCTAAATGGTGACACTAAGGATGTGATCCAAATAGAATGCCCACAGGGGAGGTGCTGCTGTGGGAGTTATCCAAAACCTTGTAAAAAAAGCCTATAGGTATTCGGTGGACAACTCAAGGAGAAAGCACGAGGACTAATATCTGCTAAGAGTAGTGTATCCACTAGGTGGGTAGCCATCAGCATGGCGATAACCAACCAACCTAAGGTGCCCATCGATTTGTGATAATCAGTCTACATAGAAGGCGTGTAGACATACATCTCTCCAAAGCAGAATTGGTCACCAGGATAGTTTGTCTTGATAGGGCTATCTCGACTTAGGAAACTAAGTGGGAGTCTTATGTAAGGACTAAACCCAAACTTGAAGTAATTAGGAGGAAAGCCCCTAAACCTCAGATATACTCGACCTAGTTAGTTTGTGATGCCTAGTTCAAGAAGAAAGCATGTAGCTTACATCCTCTTAAATGAAGTCAACATGGGGTAGCTTACTGACTACACAGTAAGACCTATCAAACTAATAAGGCGCTCATTGGTTTACAGTGGTCAAGTCCAAAAGAAAGCATGAGGACTCACATCCACTAGATAAGTCACTAGGGGTGACATACTAGCAATAGATATCACCGACCTAGAGCGCCTAATGAGTGAGTGCCACGGGCTTGCTCCCACATCAAAGTAGCTCGAGAAAAAAGATATGTGTTCATTTGTGTTGGGAAAGAAGGAATAGGATGTCGCTTCTTACACCTATCCTAAACACGCAGGAACATTACTCCAAGAAAAATGTCGCTTGGGTTCTCTTACACCTAACTTAGTTGTACTAGTCGAAGTAGGATGCCTCTTAGGTTCTCTCACACCTATCCTAGTAGCACTGGAGGATGAATATGGTTTGTGTTTGTGTCGTGGAGGTATAGGATGCTACTTGGGTTCTCTTACACCTACCATAAACGCATCGTGGCATATTCACAAGCAAAAGATGTTTCTAACACATAAGAGATGGAATTCGATATGAAAAAAAGTTTTATTGATGATTATTTTAAAATAAGATTTTATGGGAAATATTTCTTTAGGTAGTTGATGTTGATTGGCCTCCCTTATAGTTTATGAGTTGATAAGATCTTCTTTGGTAGGCCTTTTCTATGGCAAAAGGGTCTTCCCAAGTGGGTTCAATCTTACCTCCCATCTTTCGACAGACAACAATTGGTATTTTTAAAACTAAAAAAAGCTCTCCTACTTGAAAAGCTCTAAGACAAACCAACTTGTTGTTAGCTTGAATCATTTTGGCTTTATACAACTCGAGGTTCTGGCATGCCTTTAGGCATCTCTCCTCCAAACCTTCGAGCTCTTCTAACCATAGTTTGGCATTATGCTCTCAGAGTAATTCTGCTACCCAGCTTATCCTTAGTGATGTGAGTTGGACTTCTAATGGTAACGCCGCACCCATACATTAAGGAAAATGGGGTAGATTGAGTTGGAGTTCTATATGTGGTGTGGTAGGCCCACAAGGCTTCAACTAACTGCTCATGCCATAATTTTTTTGTTGTCATCAAGTGTCTTCTTCAATATTTGGATGAGATTTTTGTTGAATGCTTATGCTAGACCATTTGTCCTTGGGTAGTAGATGGTAAAATATCTATAATCTATGTTGTGTCTTCAAGCAAAGCTATTGATCTTGGTGCTCTTGAATGTAGTACCATTAGATATAATTCATCGAGGCACCTCAATCAATATATGATATGGTTCCGAAAAACTGGGCTATGATCTCTAAGTGGGATTTCCTCTGCCCACTTGGAAAAGTAATCGGTGGTAGCTAGAATGACTCGGTGACCCTTGGAAAAAGAAGGATCGATCAAACCTACTATGTCAGTGCCCCAACACTCAAATGGCCACGAGGCCAAAGTAGGATGTATAATGTTATGTGGCTGATGTAGGACCACACAGTGCACTTGACATTGGTGGCATCTTCTAGCTACATCCATGCAGTTTATAATCATCACGAGCCAGTAGTATCCTAGTCTTTTGATCTTGGGTTTCATCTTTGGACTAGACTGGTGATCTCCGCATAAACCTGAATGTATCTACCATAATCGGCATCATGTTTTGGCTAAATAATGTAACCACATATGATTTAACACCGATATAAGGTGCCATCCATGAGAGCATATGAGAGAGCTCTATTTTACGATAGGCTAATGACTTCTCTTGAGATAGTTTTGTGTTTAGGTAATCCATGAATGCCTCCAATCTGACTCATCAACTTCTTTGGTAATGGCAACCTCACCTTCAAGAGAGAGTCTCTCGATGAGTTCAACATCAATAAGTGATGTTATTAAAATGGACTCATCTTCTAGGCATGCCAACTCCTTGGCGAGTTTGGCCAATGCATCTGCTACAGCATTATCTCCTTGAGGAATCTTCTAGAGAGTGACCTCTAGGATCTGAGCCAACAACTTCATGGTGTACTCATAGTAATGATGGAGCTTAGGCTTTAGAACTTTGTAGGACCCAAAAAAATGGTTGATGACGAGAATCCTCAGAGATGTTGATGCTCTGGATGCATAATATAATGACCGACCCACCGCAATCGAGCCTCATATTCACTTCATTGTTGGTGCATGGATAGATGAGATTCTCATCATCATGGTCCGAGTTAGAGAACTATTCCTACCCCTATCTTCCTAGAAGAGTAGATTGTGGTTCTTCTCCTTTTGAGAGGAAGCCACACCATCAAATAATATCTCCCAATGGGATGCTAATGTCCCCTAAGTTCATGATTTGTTCATCGTGAGGTCATTACTAAGTAGAATCAACAGAAGTGGTTTGCTAAGAAATCCACAGTGTCACACAACATGAGGGTACATGTGATGTCAAAGTAAATATAAGATCATGGACTATCATGCCAACCGTCCAGATAATGTTGGTCGTGTCATGAGATATTGTAGTGGGTTGATTTAAGAGATCAGATTCACCTTATAAGAAAGCATGTAATGTCATAGCTTTTGGGATGCAAAGATTAAAGCTAGGCAATGTTTCTCAATTGGTAGGTAGTTTGCCTCAACAGGAATTAGATGACAACTGAGATAGTAGAGAGCATTTTATTTTTCTTCTTCATTGGTTTGAGATAACAAGGCATCAAGGGAGTCGTAATGTAGCTGCTGAGGGATTAATGCCGGATAGGACCGCTAGAACTGGCGTGGTCATCGTAGTGCTTGATATCTTCAAAAGTATGCTGACACTTGTCATCCCACTTGAACTTAGCATCCTTTTTGAGAAGTGCTGAGAATGGATAGCATCTTCGTGATAAGTTGGATATGAAGCGTCTTAGATACACCAACCACCCTTGGAATGACCTGAGCTGAGTTAGACTTTTAGGGGATGGCATTTTTAAGATAACCTTGATCTTCTCTGGGTCAATCTTTATTCCCCGGTGTCGAACAACAAACCTAAGGAATTTCTCTAAAGCTACTCCAAATGCACGCTTCAGAGGATTCATTTTGAGGTTAAATTATCTTAACCATTCAAAAACTACTCTCAAGTCAAAGCGATGGTCTTCCTTTTCTTTGTTTTTGACTTTAGATCATTAACATAGTATTCAACTTGATGATGAATGAGTTCATTGAAGATCTGAGTCATGGCCCACTAGTATGTAGTCATTTTAAGACTGAAAGGCATGACCTTATAATAATAAATTGACGGGTTTGAAAAGCGATTTCTTTCATCCTGGGCCATCTTGATTTGGTTGTAGCCAGATGACCCATCCATAAAGTAGAATATTACATGAGATGAGGCAATGTCCACCATCAATTATGGTATAAGAAGTGGAAATTTATTCTTAGGACATGCCTTGTACAGATCCTTAAAATCAACACATATGAAAATTTGGCCATTTTTTTCTTAATTAGATGACATTAGCTAACCAGGTAAGATATTTTTCTTTCCTAATAAAGTCAACATCGATCAATTTCTTGATTTCAGTAGTGACCTGTTGTTCAATTTTTAATCGCATGTGTCTAGGAGCCTGCTTTATAGAGTTAGCATTAAGTTCTATTGCTAGTTTGTGGACTGTTACATCAGGAGATAAATTGGGCATTTCTTCATAACTCTATGTGAAGCAGTCCTTAAACTCAGCTAATAACTTAACTAAGTCCATTCAACAAAGAACTGATGTACATCGGGTGTGGATCTTCTTTTATTCCCAAGTTGATTTGTTTGAGTTCATCGATGGTTGATCTGATTTCTTCTTCAAACTCTGGTGGTGCATCTTTTACTCATTTGATCATCCAGTTTCTAAACATGCCTCCTCATAAGAGTTATAATTTGAGAAGAACCTATCGACCCTAAATGAGTGGTGATGACTAGGCAACGGTTGTCATCATCATGGACCACTATCTCAATCCTAGTCGATCTTGATTAAGAGTATCGATTTGGTTGTCCAATAATTATTCAAAGTAGTTTGACCTATGGTTAAACCAAGTATGTGGGATTAATTCCTTCTTTGATAAGTTAATAACACAAGGTGAATACCAACCAAGAGGTAGTTGTATTAAATCTTTATATGAATCACCCTCAAGTTCTACATCGGCTTCTTGATTTGAGAATGATGCTCCCAAAACAATATCTTCGGCCTGACATCTATGGATAACTTAAGGGCCTTTTTAACTACCAAACCTTCAACTTTCTGAGAGAAAAGTGAAGTTAGAGCTAAGGTTCTCAACTGCTTCCTGACTATTCTATATAATGATTTGGATACATTCAGGCTTTGCTTGGAGGCTTGGTCTTCACCACTATCTGGCTCGAACATCACCTCCAAAGGGACCTACTGAGAGGGGTTGGTTGATGTGCTAATCACATGAGACTCATCCTCCAAATCGGACTCTAAGTCTATGTGGATAGGGGATACGTGAGTCGGAACATAGTTCCTACCGCCTAGCCACCGTGGGATGTCTTCCACCTCTAGAACTGCCTTTAATTTTCCTCTTCCTCTACCTGGTGAAAGTCGAGTCATCCTACCCATATGTTCATATGGAGGAATAAACTGTGGGCAGAATCTAACATCTAGCTCTACCTTTTCCTCGATGTTTGATTCTCGCTCACTTGTGCTTTCTTTTTCTTTTCCCATTTTCTTTTCTTTTTCTTTTTAAATTTCTTTTTCTTTTGATTTTGAACTTTCACCAAGTTCACGAGAATAGACTTTTTAATTTAGAGGAAGATAGTAGGCTACATCTTCATAAATCTCAACCTCTCTAACTGAGAATGACTTCAAGTCTTCTTTGACATAATACTCGATTCCACCTCTCTGAATTTGATGCACTGATGTAAAGAAGATGGAACTGTGTTGTTTGCATGTATCCAAAGCCTACCAAGCAAAGCAATAAAAGATGTTTCTGAATCAATTATGTAGAACTTGGCTTCTATCTTCCAATCATCTATCTCTAGTCGTAGCACTATGGAGCCTAAAGCCCTCTCACCTAGTTCTTTGAATCCTCTCAACATCATCTGATCTCCTCAGAGTTCAGAGATATCGATCCTCAAGTAGGGTATGGGTTTTTAGACTCATAATTTTCACTGATGCACCTTGATCAACACCCCAAGAGCTGAATCTTCCCATATCCATTGTGATGTAGAGGGGATGGTTGTGCTCCATTATCCCCAAGAGAAGGTCTTCATTGATGAATGTAACTCCCTGGGCTTCTCTTGAAAAACATGCCTCCTCTCCAATAATGGTCAGCAAAGCTAAGCATATTTCTGGATCAAGAAGGGCTTTGATCAATGACTCCTTCATCTCTTTGGATAAGACAAGGGCATCATATATGCTTAGTTTAGTTGGAAACTTTCTCAAGTAAGCGAGGACAATATAGTGAACTCTAGTTTGGTCCTCCACAAGCATATCCATAGGTGGAGCATCCTATGGAGGGGCTTCTTGACTGCTAGAACAAATGAGTTGTTCACCCTTACCCTGAGTTGCTACCCTAGGAGGTAGAACTTTGCCACTATGAAGGTTAACTTCATTGACATCATGAGATGATTTAGTGGAAAGTTCTACCTGCTCATCAGGTTCACCTACAACTTCTACTATAGGATCATGAGTCTATCTCGATGGGTGAACTCATGTGATTTAGAAATGGGCAATCCATTTCAAAATCGAGAAAGGTGGATCAATTATTATAATTATTAGTACTTAGAGCTTTCTATAGGAATGAAATCATCAAGATCATCAAAAGTAGAAAGAATGTAAGCAAAATTAGTCTTCTTCTTTATTGATTTTTTATACTTTGATGAAGGTACAAAGTAGAAATTAAGTAAATTGAGCAGAGTGAGGGATTTGACACTCCCCTCCATAGATACAATATGATTACTAGAAGAAGAACTAACTAAAGAAGCTATGGTTGCAACTGCAGAAGGAGTGTTAGACTTGGTCCGTGGTTGCACTAATGTGCTATCCCAGGCAAGTGGAAGCTGTCGCTGCTACTATTGGGCTTCTACCTCCCTCAAGTTATCTTTAGCAACTTGTAAACTTTCCTCAGAGTTAGAGATTTGAGATGCTTCAAGCACCTACAAGGGTAACTTTTTTATCTTATAAATTATTTTCTTGGAGATTCGGGATAGGGTGATATCTGAACCATCCACTGTCTTGAGAAGATCGTGTGTATCCCCAAGGATTACTCTAACAAAACTAGAGGGTTGTTCAAATAGGTATTCTTTAGGGATGATAATGGCACCCGACTTGTAGCTATGTTCAAGCCAGTCCTTAAAGGTAAAGCAATCTTCCAAGATATGACCTAGCATGTGGTGGTAGGGCAAAAGTTTGGATCATGACTCTTACCCATATCCTCCGGCCTCCTAGGCCCTGATAACTGAAAATCAAGCTTCTTTAAGAGGTTATTAAAGATCTTCTTGATTACCTCCCATTTGAATGAATAAGGTTTATTCATTTTGTTGACAAAAGTAGGTAAGTGATAGTTACTTGTTGGTGGATAAGAATGTTGCTGCTGATGCTATGGATGGGGATACGCTGAGTAGGCGGTGGTGGAGACTACTGTGGCAACTGAGGTGGGTGGTATGACGAACGAGGCAGTGTCAAAGGAGGTGGAAGAGGAGGCTGTTGAGCTCATGGTTTGTTTGGATGAACTTTGGCTGGCTGCTTCCCTCTTTCAATTATTGTGACTGCCCCTGACCTTTTCTCAAATACCTTCTATGGTATGACCTTGGTTGACTGATCTTGGAAAGGTAACTGTTTGGCCTCTCCTTATAGACTAGCCACCTTGTTGATTAATTTCTCAAATGTCTTAATGGTGAACCCTTTAAGCATGAAGGAGACCGAGCCATGAATATTCTTGAGTAGAATTTCAATGGCATTCTGTTCAGACAGTTGTGGTTTGCAATTCATACTTAAATTCTACCTTTTAAGAATGTAATCGACAAGGGACTCACCGGGGTGTTGTTGAGCTATAACGAGATCACCCATAGTTACCCTTTACTGAGCTTCAGCAAATCTCTTAATAAAGAGCTGCTCCAACTTAGCAAATGTCTTCACTGAACCATTAGGTAGTTTAGCATACCAATCAAATGTGATGCCTATCAAGCTACTGATGAAGAGGCAAAATAAGAGTGCATCACTGCCACCGATATTGCAACATCTGGCTCTGAAATGTGCTATGTGCTGTCGGGGGTTCCCACTGCTATCAAAAATTTTGAAGGATGGAGGCACAAAGCCCTTAGGGTATTTGACACCATAAAATTCCTCTGGGTAGGGTCTCCCCTTTGGAATAGATGAGCCACCTAAGGCTTGTTCCAATGCATCCCTCACTTGTTACTCCACCATGTGTTTGATGTCTTTTTCATGCATGGAGGTACTATCCCCACCTTCTTCTACAGTCTACCACTGTCTCCCTTTGCAAGAATGCATCTAAGATAATCTAGAGTGTGTGCCAACTCTACTCTATCAGCCACTATGGGAGAAGGCTGTGAAACCAAAGCAGAATTATACAATGCTGACACCATTGTCATCAACTCTTCAATCTTTTTCGTCATTTAATCAATATGATCATCCCTCTATCTACGCTGGTGGAGGAGGTGTTGAGTTGAATGGATGGCATCATCCTCTTCAACTATAATACCTTCTTGACTGTGTTGATCTCTTCAAAGGGATCCCCTAGTATCGATTATATGAACTTTGGTCGAATCTTCAAGAAGATCATCCTCATCTGGATCAAAGTTGACATTTCTCTCCTCACAATCTGATTGGTTACTCCCTAGAAGCTCTCTCTTTTTTTGCAAAGTAGTATGCTAGGATCTCATCAATGATCTAACCGTCTTTGAGTACAGAATACCTTCGGTAGAGGCTGCTCAGATAGAGATGCACTAACACTACCTATCAGAGTCGACTATGGGAGGGTCATGATTGCTGGAAGAAATATGCTATGAGTACTCATGGGATGAGTAGTGTCCCTAGGGAGATTCACTACCATGGGGATTGCAGAATTTTCCAATTCCCTTCTACAGTTGCTACTGTCCTGGCTCTGCTAGTAGCGATGGTGGTGGTGCGACCACGATGCTGCGGGGTCGCCACTCCTTCTTCACCAAGACTGAAGTAGAAGGTCGAGTAGGTGAACTTGTCCTCACCTTAATTGGTGGAGTAGATGAAGTGGGTTCCTTTGGCTGAAGCCAGATCACTAAGGGGGTTTTCTTCTCTCTATATACTATCTTCTTTGCCTTTGTAGGCGTGGATGATGGGACTTGAACTGGTGATGGTGGGTGAGGAGTGGATCAGTGTGGTGGAGATAACACCAGCTCTACTCTCATCAAGGATTTCCCCCTATGATTGGTACACTCGACACTATGTTATCGTCTGCTCACATGACCCTGACTAGGAAAATCAACTAAAGCGACTGGTATCAGCAAACCTTCGTCACTCCATGCACCCTGACTGAGCTACTACTCGGATTCTAATGCTCTGTCACTGTGAATGTGCATGGTAACACTCCTAGGGATGATTGACCTCAAGTCAAATAATGTACTAGACTCTGAATGTTCATGTACTCTACACATAATATCGCCCGTACATAGAACTTCTTCCTATCCATAGCCGGAATCTCATGGTATGTAGGAGGTGGAGGCAATGTAGCTATCCTATGATAGTCCTCCTCTTCATGTGATGCTGAGAGGGGGTGGAATTGGTTTGTAGTCAGCAATGGGGAAACCTCATGAGGATAACCTTCCTCTGTAATGTGGCATATGACATCCATCTCCTGACACTCGTGGTGCTTGATCTTCGCTCTATTGTGTCGCCATGCACACTATGTAAGCAAGGCTGTGTGAGAGCTAGATCCTACCTCGAAGGTAGGGGAGGCTATCTTCGAAGCCAGGATAGCCTTCCTTTTAGAGGGGACCAACGAGGAGATGCTAGCATGAACCCGAGTGGTAGTGGGAACAACCCGGTACTAACGAGAACCTCGCCTTCCTCTTTAGAGAAGGATACTCAGTCTCAAAATGAAGGTTGATGCGAATGACTAGCTTCTATCCAGCCACCTCATCCCGGCTAACAATGGTGGTGAGTTGCCCCTCAGTGATGCGAGCCCTCGAATTCTTGGCGGAAAACACTAGATGGTGGAGTCGGTCTAAGGGCTGGCATCGAGGCCAAATCCACCCCGAATGGAAAAGTGAACACAAACCGAGAGGCCATGTGAAGGCGCAAAAGCTATGCGATTGCTCTGGCTGTATATGCGCATTTGTTGAAACATAGCTTGTATCAGATTTCTGTCTTGATATTTGTTCCACACAAGTAACAAAAGTTTGTAGTTTTGAACCCACACTCAACAATTCAAATATGTTAAGTGGGGTTCATTGGAGAGATTTAGATGTCTTGGAGGAGAGTCATTTGCCATTTGATTTTTTATTTTAGAACCCATACTCAAGCAATTTAGGTAGGTAGGGTGGGGTTCAAAAATTTGAGGAGAGATTTTTTTCTTTTTAGAGATTGTTTGTGTTTTATGTTTCTTGTTTGAAAGAACTTCTACTTAGCAAATTTTGCTGTGCTAAGTAGAGGTTGTGATTATATGTTTGAAATATTTTTTCTTGTGAAGTTGATTGTGTGATATTTTGATTTAAAAATGGGGCTTCCTACTTAACAAATTTGGTGTGTTAAGTAGAGGCCACAGGTGTTTGATTTGTGCGATAGATTTGTTTTTCTTTGAAGATGAGAGTCCCACTTAACAAATTTGGTATGTTGAGTGAAAGCCCCAAATGTGTTTGAGATATGTTTATTTTCCTTTGAAAATGAGATTCTCACTTAACAAATTTGGTATGTTAAGTGAATGCTCAAGTGTGGTTGATATGAAAAATTGGATCCTTATTTAACAAATTTGGTATGTTAAAATAGAGATAAATGTGTGTGTGTGAAAAGAGCCTCACTTAACAAATTTGGTATGTTAAGTGAAAGCCTAAATGTGTTTGATATGTTTTTTTTTTTGAAAATGGGATTCCCACTTAACAATTTGCTGTGTTAAGTGGAAATCGAAGTATGATATGACTTGAGAATGAGATTCTCACTTAATAAATTTGGTATGTTAAGTGGGAATCCAATATGACATGGTTATGTGGTTCTTACTTAACAAATTTGATGTGTTAGATAGAAGAAAACATATGCTTTGAAAATGAGGCTCTTACTTAGCAATATTGGGTATACTAAGTGAAAGCCTAAATGTATTTTTCTTTGAAAATGAGATATTCGCTTAACAAATTGGAATTGTTAAGTGAAAGTCAAATTTCATATTTTGCAAATGAGACTCTCACTTAACAAATTAAAATTATTAAGTGAAAGTAAAATTTTAGATTTTAAAAGTGAGACCTCACTTAACAAATTGAATATGTTAAGTGAATATCAAATATTTTGAAAATGAGGCTCCCCACTTAACAAATTGAAATTGTTAAGTGAAGGTCGAATTCATGTTTTGAAAATGAGACTCTCACTTAACAAATTGAGGTTGTTAAGTGAAAGTCAATATTTATATTTTGAAAGTGAGACCCTCACTTAACAAATTGGAATTGTTAAGTGAAGATCCAATTTATATTTGAGAATGAGACCCTCACTTAACAAATTGAAATTGTTAAGTGAAGATCAAATTCATGTTTTGAAAATGAGACCCACACTTAACAAATTGAAATTGTTAAGTAAAAGTCAATTTTTTTTTTTTTTTGTTTTGAAAATAAGGCCCCCACTTAACAAATTGAAATTGTTAAGTGAAGATCAAATTTTATGTTTTGAAAGTGAGACCCCCACTTAACAAATTGAATTTGTTAAGTAAAGGTCAAATTTTATGTTTTGAAAATGAGACCCTCACTTAAAAAATTGAAATTGTTAAGTGAAGATCAAATTCATATTTGAGAATGAGACCCTCACTTACCAAATTGAAATTAAAGTGAAGATCAAATTCGTGTTTTGAAAATGAGACCCCCACTTAACAAATTGAAATTGTTAAGTAAAGGTCAAATTTTATGTTTGATTCAAATAGGGATCCTCACTTAACAAATTGAAATTGTTAAGTGAAGGCCAAATTTATGTTTGGCTCAAACAGGGATCCTCACTTAAAAAATTTGGCCGGTTTCTGGAATTGCATAATTTTTCTTATTCATGAATGACTTTTTTATTATAATGACATGTTGGACATGAAAACACATTAGAGCCATTAAGAGTTCATTTCTTTTGGCCAAACCTCAGATGTGATGTTACACATCTTGTTGAGAAAAGTTCAATTTATCAAGGGCATAAAGGTACTTCTTAGAATGCAAGTTTATACACACCATTATATCTGGATTCTATATGGGATGGGCTTAGGTTAGATTTTGCCTTTTGATTGCATCAAATAGAAAATGAAACTAATTATATTATGGTAGGTGTGAAGAGATTTCTAAAATGACCCACTTCAAAGCCTACGAAAAGAATTTTGATATTTTTCATATTATCAATTTGTTCTTCCTTGAAATTATTTGGTTGCATGGCTTCTTAGAAGTCTCACTTTAGATCTTGACATCAAGTTCATTATACATTTTTGGAGAACGTGGGCTCTAAAATTTGCCACTAACCTCTCACATTGAAGAGTATGATTTGAGTGTCGGTGAAATTTTGAAAAGGAAGATGGAATAGTAGATAAGACACTACCGATTTCACCCTCGTTTGTGAGGACTTTAGATCTAGTTCCAAGTTTCCCATAGAGCAAACACCTATAGTTAATTACCCTTCTCAATGATGAGAGAGAATGTCGATTAAAGTTGTTAGATCGACTTGCGTAGCTTATAGTAGTAGTATGTGGAGTTTAGAATTTAAGATTATGAAATTCATCATCTTAACTTAAAAGTAGATAGTTGGGGGAATGATGACGTGATAGATCTAGATCCATGGTTCCATCATCCCGAGCTTTCGTAGTCCCTAGTGTACATAGCCAGAGGAAGTAGTCGATCTAACCTGACAGAAGGATATCAGTAGCCATGGGTTACGTCATCCAAGTAATCCTTGTAGACCTGGGGTGGTGTTTGTCTAAGGAGACAATCATAAGTCTACCTTAGTTGACAAAGGGCTTTTTGCCCTATCATTTGTACCCTATGATTCACATGTCAAGGTACAAAGCCATTGAGAACATGAATGATCATAATATAATGGTATCATTTGGCGGCGACCGAGGACTCGGTGCGCATTATATGTGGAGCCTATGGGCCAAATCACACAATCAGAGGACCCTAGCCACATCCTTGCTGGCATGAGATTGATTAAGAGTCAATATAGAAATACATTTGGTTTAACTTTGGCTCCATTGTGAGCTAGAGTTTTCTTAATTTGTCACCTCCGATAAATAATTATAGAAGGCGAGTTGAATTATAGCTTTAAGTTCTTTTTAGATTGAACTTTATTTAAGCATTTAACACTTAATGGCATATTAGATTTTGCATTCGGATTGATATTTAATTCACAATAATTTGATTTAAATTGTAATTGCATTTCAATGAAAGTATCCCATCTAGTTGAAATCTTCATTCAACACAGTCATCATCGGGGTATTTAATTGATTGAATTGAATATATTTAAGAACCCAAAATCCTATCAACTATATTTAGCTCCTAACAGAGGATCAAACCTATAGGTTAAAGCTCGGAGCTGTATTGCATGACTTTGCAACTGAGAATCTTTTATATTTCAAAAAATATATTTGTATTTTGAAATTTTAATGATTAATTCTTTCAAATATTTGTATTCTTGAGATATAATTATGAATCTGTAATGTTTTCTTGAATACAAAATAAATTCTAAATTTATTTATTTTTAACCCGCGCAACATTCTCAGACACTTGAATCTAAACATTCAGCATTATGTCGGGGCCCATGCAGGTGTTTAGTAATTTAGGTAATTTTATTTCTAAATTATGTGATTAATTTCATATTTATTTAATCTCAACTTAGCCTGCACAGCCTTTTCAGAAACTAAAATTTACACTTTAAATCTCTATGTCTGAGCACATGTAGGTATTTATAGCTTAGATAATCTCATCTAATTAACAAAATTATTGACTTTAAAGTCATAATTAGAATGAAATTTATTAATTTTTGGATTGAAGGAAACTCCTTAATTAGTATAGCATTTAATTTAGTATCATCTTCTATCTGCTTGTACGAAAAATTGCAGATCCGGTGGCGTAGATTTTAACTTTGTATTTTCGATTTAAAATATTACAACTTCTCTTATATTTAATCTAATAGCAAATTAAATAAAAATAAAATGGCAATTTAGCTCGTGCACATTGGTAGGATTTTGCATCTTTGTTAGTCATCATATTCAACTTTTATTCTCATATAGCTATTATACCTCTTCGACTTAGCTTATTGGATGTGAGCCTTGTTGCTTGAATCATGCTTGAATTGCATCTGCATTTCAAAGCTAGATTTCAAGGTTGTTGCAAGACTCATGTGATCTAATCATTTGTTCAATTGAATTTACTTTTAGATTACTCGACATAAAATATTGTAAGGATTATATTCAAATTCATTGGCAAGCTATCAATTCTTTGTAAATTTTACTCAAATTTCTTTAACTCATCTCAACTCATGTAATTAGAGTCAAGTATGAGACATTCGTTCATCAAGAACCCTTCGTTACATAATGTAAGTTTTAATTTGAAGCTTTCAATTTTATTATCTCTATCCATTCATTATGTTGCATAATAATTTATGTGCTTTGGCAAGCATTTAATCCTACTATAAATTCCATTCAAATCACTTTGACCCCCTTCAATATAATTGTAACACTTTGAAAGTTTACAATATCCTATTTATATTTCTCTTGCTTAAGAGTACATTTTTATTTCAATATTAATCATTAGTTACTTAACTCAATGCTTAATACAAGTTGTAATAAGATTTGATTACTCAATTAAAAGTCATTTTTATATTTATGGGTGGGCTTTCAATTTGCTTGAAAATTTTTTTGTAAGCTCTTCCTTGTTTTCTTTTGTTTAGTGTTTATTTTTATATTTATAATGTATCTTTTTATTTAATTTTGAGTTTAGATGATTTTTATTTAAATTTCTTTAAGTCCCAAAAATTTGATAAAATTTCTTCAATATTTCGACATAGGGGTGTCACATCTAAAAAAGAAACACACACATAGAGATATATATATATATATATATATATATATATATATATATATATATATATATATATATATATATATATATATATATATATATATATATATATATATATATATATATATATATATATATATATATATATATATATATATATATATATATATATACATTCACATTCCTACACATCCACAAATATTATTTCTACGCATCCACAAATTACACTATGAAGTCTCATTTACTATTTTTGGATGAGAGGAAGAGAGGGTAGTGTGGTTGAGTAGTGCGAGAAGCCAAGATTAATTGGATGGAAGGAAGGGCACTGTTGGGAATGAAGGAGTAGTTAGTGGCTTGAGGGACATATGAGTTGCCGCTTATAAAGGAAAACTGAAAGAATAGGATGAGTCTGCGGCCGGGTTTGCTAAACAAAACTAGAGAGAAGACAGAGCATGATCGGAGAGAATAAAGGAAAGAAAAATATAGAAAAGAAAGAATCAGTGAGGATTACTGAATTGTCATCACCGATGTGAGGGAGATGGAAGTCGAGAGGAGAGGGAGATCGGATGAGGCTCACGGTTCCAGCATTTAGCGGCTCAATTTACCTGACAGAAAAGGTTAAAGCGTGAAGGCTACAATAGTAGTGAGGAAGAGAGGGTCTAGGGAGGGTGGTCATGTGAGGCTCACGGTTTGCATGGCTCGAGTTGAGTGAACGAGGGAGTTGGTTTGCTTGGCTCGCACAAAGGAAATCGCGTGGTCCTTCGTTCAGTTAGGACAAACAGAACAAGAAAAGAGGGGGAGGCGAATCGAATGCGAGACGTATGACTTGAGAGGAGGAGAGTGAATGTGATATGATCCCAAATCCTCTAATTGCCAAACTAGAATATACATCCAACATTTGCAACAGAACTAGAGTACAAAAAGGAAATTACAGAATATAACCCAATTGAATACAGCAGAAGACTAAACAATTCCAGAAACTGGCCAATAAAATACAAGGCCATAACAGAAATAACTGCAAATAGAACCAACTACAAGCTCCACTATATACAGAACGAAATCCAGAATGACAGAGGCAAGAACCGTAACAGAATATAACAGAAATCAGTTACAAGATGTAGAAAGCTTTGATCCAAGACAGAAAGAAGAGTATAAATAGAGATCAGAGGAGAATGAGAAGGGTAATCAAGAAAATCAGAAAGGAAACTTAGCTCTTCAGTCTTCCCTTTTCTTCTCTTCTTCCTGCTCATATTCTTCTCGGTTTTCCTCACCGGAAACCATCGTCTTCCATCGGAGAATCCCTAGGTTCTCCTCCGATCCCAGCCGCTCTCCCTGTTCTTCTCTGGAGTGCTTCGGCGACTCGAACAGCCGAAAGAAACAAACAAAGTAAAGGTTAAGGCAAACTCCCATCAAAAGCCTTCATCAGACGGCAAGGATCAGATCGATCACAGCTCATTATCACGATCAGACGACCATTAATCCTCCCGTACATCAAGCTCGTTCCCCTGCAACACCTGTAATCCACTCAAATCAAACGAGATCAAGAGCCGTATGATCAAATAACAGATCCAAGAGACTACAAGAAATCAAAGCGATCCGTGGCTCAATTCCTCAACAAACACGATCCGAGTGCAGCATCCAACGGTAGTTAAAAGGCTAATCTACGGTCCAGATCTCACCCGATGGGACCAGCAGCAACTCAACCGGTCGGGTTCATACCACTCGAAGGAGTGACTCCGAGCGACTCAATCGAACCCAATTGCATCGGATCAGGCTCAAATTAAGAATTAGAACAGTATCATTGGTGCTCTCGTTGACGAAAACACTCAAAAAATGGCAGAAGGAACAAGAAACACATCAAAAATACTTGAAGAATGTGTTGCAGTTAAACAAAATAGAAGAGCAAATGACCTCGACTATGGTATTGACTGAAATATCAAGAAGATTGACTGCCATAGAAAACAGATTGGAAAAACAACCTCAAATCCAGGTATGTGATGCATCCAATTCAGAATCCTATTCTCCAAACAGACCACATACACACACACCCATGTCAATACCTCTTAAAATAGATATGCCCAGATTTAATGGAGAAGACCCTAGAGGATGACTCTTTAAAGCAGAGCAATTTTTTCAGTATTATAACTCCATAGAGGATCAGAAATTTTTAATATCCTCAATATACATGGATGAACCTGCTTTGAGCTGGTATCAATGGATGCAAGTAAATAAACAATTGTATTCTTGGCCATAGTTCAAAGAACAAATTATGCAAAGATTTGGCCCTTCCTCTCTGAATTTAAGAGGAGAACTAGCGCTTCAACGAAACCACAAGGTGCAACATTTTTATAATGAATTTGAAGACCTAGCTAACCAAATTTCAGACATTCCACATGAATTGCTACAAAGCTGCTTTGAATCAGGGCTTAGACCAGAAATTAAAGAGAAGTAAGAGCCCTACACCTTCTTCTTCCTTGACATTTCAATTAGCCAAGCTAATGGAAGACAGTTGTCGATGTATAAATGCATAGAAATAGCAGAAATCAGCACACTCCAGTAAGTAAACAGCAATATCAAAGTGCTCCAACTACCTTACTGCAGCCTCCCACAAATGCCACTCAACACAGTCAACATAAAGAGCAAATATCAACTCAGAATTTAACAGCAACTCAAATAGAAGACAGAAAAAGAAGAGGCTTATGTTTCAATTGTGATGAGAAGTTTCACAGGGGTCATGTGTGCAAATCCAAACTCTTTACTCTTGTCGTAGTCAATGATGACCAGCAACATCAACTGCAACATGATAATCAGCCCGACAACCAATGGATACAAGAAGCGAAGCAACAAACTGACCATCAACCATTCAATCTAGGCTAAGGCAAATGACATAGAGGTGGTATAAGTATACACATTATAAATAGTTCTAACCACTAACTTAGCTTAGATTTTTTGTCAGATATAACCCAATTATATAGAATAAGATAGTCCATAGTAATAAGTCAGTTGGCACAAAATCCTTTACAGCCTCAAATAAGATGGACAAACAGAGCAGTATCACATAATACAGCCACATACAAAGGAGGATTCATTTTCAGATAGGTTGGACAGACCCATATAAATCACAGGAAGCTCAAAAACAACATGAAACAAATGGCCGATAACATAGAAGAGAGCTTCAATCCAAGACTTAGACAATAAAGACAAGCTTTTACACTACAACCAGAAAAATTACCAACTCAGTTCAGAAGATGGGCAGATAGTAATCAAGCTTGTTAAAAGTTTTAGATCATAGAAAAGTACTGACGGGAGATCCACAAATTAAAGAAATATCAAGGCAAACAGAACGATTTCTAGCCACAGAAGCTTCTGGGATATCAAGTAAAGAAATACAGAAGCATCTCCAGATTTTTGACCTTGAGGACAAGGTCAGTTTGAGGAGAGGAGTAATGATATGATCCCAAATCCTCTAATTGCCAAACTAGAATATACATCCAGCATTTGCAACAGAACTAGAGTACAAAAAGGAAATTACAGAATATAACCCAATTGAATACAGCAGAAGACTAAACAATTCCAGAAACCGGCCAATAAAATACAAGGCCATAACAGAAATAACTGCAAATAGAACCAACTACAAGCTCCACTATATACGTGAGCAAAATCCGAGCAGAGGCAAGTAGCAGAATATACTTAAATGGGTTACAAGATGTAGAAAGCTTTGATCCAAGAGAAAGAAGAGTATAAATAGAGATAGAGGAGAATGAGAAGGGTAATCAAGAAAATCGAAGGAAACTTAGCTCTTGTCTTCCCTTTTCTTCTCTTCTCGCTATTCTTCTCTTTTCCTCACCGAAACCATCGTCTTCCATCAGAGATTCCCTAGGTTCTCCTCCAATCCCAGCCGCTCTCCCTGTTCTTCTCTGGAGTGCTTCGGTGACTCGAACAGCTGAACAAATCAAACAAAGTAAAGGTTAAGGCAAACTCCCATCAGAAGCCTTCATCAGACGGCAAGGATCAGATCGATCACAGCTCATTATCACGATCAGACGACCATTAATCCTCCCATACATCAAGCTCATCTCCCTGCAACACCTGTAATCCACTCAAATCAAACGAGATCAGGAGTATGATCAAATAAGATCCAAGAGACTACAAGAAATCAAACGCATCCGGGCTCCAATTTCAACAAACACACGATCCGAGTGCAGCATCCAACGGCAGTTAAAGCTAATCTCTGATCCGGATCTCACCCGATAGGACCCAGAGCAACTCAACCCGGTAGGGTTCATTCCACTCGAAGGAGTGACTCGAGCAGTGCTCAATCCAAGAACCCATTACATGATGATCAAATTAAGTAAAACGATATCGAATGCTTGGATCGATGCTTGAAGGGACAGGCGAGAGTGGAAAGCGCAAGATTTTAAGAATGGAGATCGAGTGTCGTTTGAAATCGGGGAGAACGGCTTACGCGTCGTTCTTTCAAATCGATGGAAATCGAGAGTGAAGTTGAAGCTTGCGCTTTTGAAAGATGAACGAGAGCTTGAGAAGGAAATCATGTGATTCGTGGTTGGAGGAGTTGGAACGAGAGAAGAGTGCTTTCAATTTTAGGGAGGATGGGCGGATCGGTTTCTGATTGAGGGAAAGCAGCTCGTATCTGCAGTTGAGCGAATGAGGAGAGTGAGCAACGAAGAGATTCGATACTGCGTGTAGCGTTGAGAGAGTAAGACGAAGAGGAGAAGAGGGGGATCGTGTGAACCTTTTCCTATTTTGAAGGAGTGGAGATCGAGGGTCAACAAGAACTTTGGAAGTATCTAGATACTACTTTATAATTAAATTCATGTAATCATTTCCAAACTGATGGTCAAATCGAAGCCATTAATAGAACCCTCATTGCTATGTTAAGAAGCTTAGTACAAGATCACTCTAAAAAATGTGATGAGTTTTTGGGACAAGCTGATATTGCATACAATTCGATGACCAATCGTTTGATTGGCAAATTCCCCTTTAGCATTGTTGACACAAAAATGCGCAACCATGTGCTTCCTAAATATAAAAGTAAAACTGCTACAAACACAGTTGATGATGTTACAAATCTATACCTCCTTGATGCCTCCAATGGCCAATATAAAAAAGCAATAGATACTCACAGGCGCAAGAAATTTTTAAACCTTTTAGACCATATTATGATTAAATTTAGCAAGAGAGATTCACCCTAGAACATATACTTAACTTAGCCCACACAAATTTAATCTGTTTGCAATAAATAAATGCATTAATGATAGAGTTTATTTTTAATTTAAGTATGCTTTAAAACTTAATTAGTAATTTAAGTATTATTAAAATAAAATTTAAAAATAGATATAGTCGCCACTAAGTGGGCGACTAGTGTGCCACATCAAATCTGACGTGACAGGGCAGTTAATTTGTGTGGTACAGGAGCTAGTCGCCCAGTTAATGGGTGACTAGCTCTGTAATTTCTGCAGGCTAGTCACCCATTAACTGGGCGACTAGCCTGCAATCAATATTTTTTTATTTCAATTAGGTTACACGAAGTCATTAAGGTGAATTAATATTAGGCATATTGAAGTCATTAAGGATATGTACAGTAGAGCGATTACATCAAGGATTGGTTTTAAGCCCTTATCTTTTTGCTTTAGATATGGATGTTCTTACTAGGCATTTATAGGAAGAACATTGAATATGCCTAATAGTCAAGTCATTTACATCAAGGATCGACAATTTTTTACCTTAGTGTATGCTTTTGGTAATGTCATTCTTCATGTTGATAAGACTATTGATTGAGTCCAAGAGAAGCTTGAATTATGGAGGTCAACCTTAGAGTCTAAAGGTTTTCATTTAAGTAGATCTAAAATTAAATATATAGACTGTAATTTTAGTTGCATATGTTATAGTGTTATTGTTGAGACATTATGTGAACAAGCCATTAAAAAGATTGAGTGATTCAGATATTTAGGCTCTATTGTTCAAAATGATGGTGAAATAGTAGTAAAAGAGAAAAGAGAAAATTACTTGTATCTAAATACATAGAAGATTACCAAAATAATGCAATACAATAAAGTTCCAAGATATATACAAATAAATGGAACATCTATTATAACACAATCCAAAAAGAAAAATAAAACATAGATGAACCAATGTAGTACAGACGCACAGACCACACTATCCTAAACAGCTAACGCCTCCATCATCTACATGGAATTGCACCACTCCTAAGTGTATATTGATCAAGTGCATGTGGTAGACGATCACACAACTGATGGTGGCCCTCTAATGTAAGATCTTCAGAAGTCTGCATAGGATAGTCCTATGTTGGGAAGAAAGGCGACTGTGACTCATAGGTAGGCTAGCATGTAGAAGGACCTGGATCACCATATGTAGATGGTCCGATGCCCCAGTCATGCTATAGGACATCCTCTGTAGGCTTCGATCTATAATGTGGGATGCCAATATGTATTCACAACCTCAAGTCTCTGCATAACACCTCGTACATAGCTATAGCTCCTTGTAACTCATGCTCATCTATACGGTCAAAGTATGGTTGAAAGATGTCTTGAGTCACCAAGATGTATACTGAATGTGTGAAAAAGTAGCGTTTGAAATTAGCCTCAAGTAGGTATGTAACATATTGAATTTAACAGAATACTTATGTTAATACTTACATATATGTGCTCTATAGGTGCTTTGGGATAGTATGTGGTGAGAGGATCTGTCAGGGCGGCTAGTAAATAGAGAGAAGCCTAAGATCTGAACCAGCACATGTACTGATTGATAGCCATTAGCCAGTCCTCATCTTTGACCAAGCCCTCAACTATGTAATCTCTCCACCTCTCCCAAGTAGTAATGTGTACTTAGTGGCAATCAACAGTCTACATTTGCTATACTTCGACCATCGACCCTTTTGAAAGTAGGGTCTACTGGTGCCATATTAACTCTGGGTATGAGTCCAAATTGTCTCAACACTCGATCAGGTACGTGCCACTCCACCCTCTTCCAACTGATGAGCGAAACTCGTGCCAACCACATATCAGAGCTTGCTGAGCATATACTTGACAGGTGTTGCGTGATCTGCTCAATGTATGGCTCCCAAATCACCTGCACATATTAAAAATTTTATTAAATTAGTATACACATTATAGAAATTAGAATGAATAAGTACTCTACAAGTCATATCTGTGTATGCAGCAAACCATCCAGCTCATTCTTATATAATGCCACATTCACCATTGGCATCTGGCGAATATATCACTCGTTCCACCTATGCACACAACACATTATAAACAAACATATAAGTAAAAAATTTGAAATTATAAAAATTAAAATATACCTCAATCCAATACTGAGCCCATCGAGATCACTCGGATATGGGACATGCAAGGTCGGCCTCCCCACATGAAGATGCTCTCAAGATCATATTTGTAGAAGGTGTAGGCAGCAAGCCATATTAGCCCTGTTGGGCCTAGTAGACTCATTCAACTCTTTGTACAGGGGCGCCAGAACTACTCCTCCAATAAATAGTGTACTGAATGAATCTAGGTCCTCAAGTAGTGGAAGATACTGTAGATAGACGTTGGATCCTGACGTGTCTAGTAGTAGGAAGCACTCAATAAGAAATAAAATATAAGGACGTAGGTGCCTACTGTACTCTTCGATTCAATGGGCATAAGACTCTCAATAGAAAGACCACCTAAGGCACCTTAGCAGCATGCACATCTGCATATGTGCCTGACCCATCCTGAAGGTCGATGTGATGTGTGTGGGCGTCGATGATACACCACATCGATAGGGATGTCGATGATGCATGCATCGGCCAACTACTCACCTCTTCCCCTCACCAATCACCATTAGGCCAATAACTGGCAGCCCATCTACGCATAAACCCAGGATCATCACCACGTCCTGAAGCATCATTGCTAACTCACCAATAGAAAGGTGGAAGGTATTGGTTTGTGGATACCATCTCTCAACCAGAGCAACAAGTAGATGATGATCCAAGCAAATAAAATATAGTTGATTAGCACACTGTAGGCTTACTACATCCAGGCTAGAGATGAATCTCCTGCAAGTGATGGGCCACTCATTCAACATAAGTAAGTAGGAAGCGGCCTCTAGAACAATGCTTTATAATAAAAAGGATCAATCATTAGTAAAACCAGTTCTCCTATGCATGTGTAATAAAGAAACTGAAATTAAAATAACACTTATAGTATCGGGGTGGGCGACTCTATACCAACCACGTAGGGAGGCTATGCTATGGTGGACCTCTGGAGGAGCTGCTCAGACTGTGGGGTGTCCTCTCTAGTCTGGCCTTGACACCTACGTCTAAAGGTGGGGGGTGCTCCTCGGCCATCATGCCTGTTGAAAGAAACATATCTAGTAGTTATTGTCAAGAAATTATAAAGTTTAAATGAAAAACTGTAGCGTAAAGTAAGCTAAAAAAGAGTACTGCAACCTATCTAAAATTTTTAATAAGGACCATAGAACATATAAACAGGTTGTTATTGTAACTACAACATACTTTCTACTGTTGACATTGTGTAGGCACGATGACAGGTAACCTGTCTTGCATAGACTACAAGATCTGCTACTGCTAGGTCTATTTTCATCAATTATATTTCTGAACCTAGTGGTACGAGGTCTACCTGACCTTCTACAAAAATTGGGTGGCAGTAATTCTATTAAACCTTGCTCAACACTATAAGTTGGCCAATCAGAACGGTCAAGAAAAATGTGGAACTCAATTGAATATGTGAGCTTATATAGTTGTAAAGTATAATACTGTGAAACACACGTCAGGTGGTTTAATCTTCTAAACCCTAGCGCAGCAATAGCATGAGGGCATGGCCAATGATTTATAACTGTCTTATTACAATTGTAACTACACTGATCATTATCTAATAAATCAACTCTAAATGATCGGCTTGACCTATCAAACACCTGCATCTCCCGAGGGTTGATGTTCACCGATTCTAAGAAATGTCTAGCTTCCCATTCAGTACATTGAAACATGGTTGATCCCCTTCGGGTGAACATAGATAAATTGGCCTCCTATTGCTGAGTTACAGTGGAAAGTCTTTTCATGAATAATGTAACTAAATTGTAATAAATAGCAGTGATTAGCGCCTGAATTGGCAAACCATGTGCACGTTTAAGAATACCATTGAAACATTCAGATGTATTTATTGTCATTATACCATAACGCATTCCACCATTATGCACTAGTGACCATTTAATTGGGTCTCGCTCCACGGTCACTCGAAGAGCGTCAACTATATCTGGCGTCGGACCGTGTCAGCGGTCAAGGCCATACGTCGTTCCGCTTTCCCTCGAAGCGTCACTGTCTCATCGGACCGTTAAGGTTGATCAAGGCCCGCGGTACATACATCGTGTCTACAATTTTCCCTCAAAGAGCGTCAGCGTACTTTCGCCTGCAGGTTGAAGGCGATCAAGGCCACGCATCATACGTCTCTACGATTTTCCTCGAAAGAGAGGCCATTACCGGACCATTCGGGTTTGGAGGCGATCAAGGAGGCGATATAACGAGACGAGGGGTTGATGGCAATGCAGCGATGAGCCCCACGTGGTGTGCGGGTGGCGCAGTGGTTGGCGAGATAACCAATGATGATGGGGTAGCCGAGAAATTGCACGATGGTCGTATTAGTAGTAGCGGCAGTAGTCAGCAGCGGACCGGCTCTGATGGTTGCAGCCGGGGTGGTCAGCGAACAACTAGCAGCAGTGGTCGGTGGTGCAGCGTTAGTAGTCGGCGGGATGACCGCGATAAAGGTGGTGTCAGCGATGTCTGATAATTCGGTGGTAGTGGCGGCAATGATGTCAACCAGTGGTTAGCGGCAGCGTGGTCAGCGTAGCGATAGTAGTCAGTGGTAGCCATCGTAGTCCTAGGATGACCGGCAACGATGGTAGTGAAACAAAATCCGGCGATAGTCATGAGTAATCTACGGCAATGGTTAGCGGCTTCTGAGGTGGTTAACAACAACAACGAAGTGGTCAGCAGGAATGGCGTCAATAGTCGAGGATGACCGGCGGCGATGGTATAAGTCGGCAGCGATGGCAGCACCAAGTCAGCGGTGGTAAACTTCTGATGGTTGCGGCATAAATTAGTCAGCAACATTAAAATGAGTCAGATCGGCGATGTCTCGTATGAGAGATAATACAACTAAAAAATTGATGCAACGGTGGCGATAATGGTAGTCAGCCCGGTGACCGGCGATGATGAGGATTTTTGACATATCTGAGGTTGTTTGTGAGAGTGTGAATCGATGGCATTAACCTGTATGGAAGATGTTGAATTGAATCCACTGAGGATTTTGACTCCGAGGTTGTTTATCAGAGTGTTACCCGATGACGTTAACCTGTGTGGAAGAGGTCGTGGGAAGTCCACTAAGGACCTTTTGACCTATCCTAGGTTGTTTGTCAAAGTATTTGCTTGATGACGTTAACCTATGTGGAAGAGGTTGAATTGAATCCGCTGAGAATTTTTGACCTATCCGAGGTTGTTTGTCAGGGTGTTACCCAATGACGTTAACCTATGTGGAAGAGGTTGAATTGAATCGAGATTTTGACCTATCCAGGTTGTTTATCGAGGTGTTACTCGATGACATTGCTATATGGAAGAGGTCGAATTGAATCGTGAGGATTTTGACCTATCCAGGTTGTTTGTTATGATGTTAACATGTTGTATTGAAAATTTTGATATCCAGTTTTGGTGTCAGGTTGGGTGTTAACACAAGAGGTCAAGAACCACCAACCTATCCTAGGTTGTTTTGTCTTTGCGATGACACTAACCTATGAAAGAGGTTGAATTGAATCCAAGGATTCTTGACCTATCAAGGTTGTTTGTTAGTGTTGCAATGGCGTTAAGAAGAGGTTGAATCCGGGGACTTAGATTGAGTTAGTGTTTCCGACATTAACCGTGTGGAAGAGGCGGGGTCCACTAGGACCTTTGACCTATTCTAGGTTGTTTGTCAGAGTCTTTGCTCGATGACGTTAACCTGTGTGGAAGAGGTCGTAAGAAGTCCACCAAGGACCTTTTAATCCATCCTAGGTTGTTTGTCAGAGTCTTTGCTCGATGACGTTAACCTGTATGGAAGAGATCGTAGGAAGTACACCAAGGATATTTTGACCTATCCTAGGTTGTTTGTTAGAGTCTTTGCTCGATGACGTTAACCTGTATGGAAGAGGTCAATTAAAACATCCGTTTGTGATTGTAGCCAAAGTTGCTCTTTAACCTTGACCTTTTTCATTAGTATTACTGACTTACTTCTCGAACTGATAATCAATTAGATATACAAAATATCGATTTGGATAATCTTTTGAGATTAAGATATGCCTTCCAGTTTCTGACAAAATCTGAAGGAACAAAGTTTGATGAATCTTCATTCTTCGCTTACGCTCCTTAAAAGCTTGAAATGCTATGTCTCGATGGTGGTTTTGATCTTGTTGGGGAACTTGGTCGTCATACAAGATGATATAATGGGAATCAGTTTCCCATAGACGGTGCCAAACTGTTGCATGCTAGAAAACCAGTTGCGGTAGAGTGAAAGTTTACGCCTTAGCTTTGTTGTGAAATCCAGCACACGCACAGGTATTTAAAGAGTGAACAAGAAAACTCCCAAATTTTTACGTGGAAAACCTCAAAAAGTGGGAAAAAAACCATGGGGCCTTGCCCTAAAAGCTTCCACTATATATTTGTTATGGAGTACAAGTTTTCCCGATAAGGATTACATAATTGTATATGAGAAGGGATGATAATGGGAATCCCAAAATCAGACAACAATAGCTATATAGTCATGTTCAGGTTGTAGCAGTTGTTAGTAGTAGCAGATGATGGTGAACTGTGTGGAGCAATCACTGGTGGAAATACATGGAATAATTACTGGCAGAAATGCAGGGAACAATCACTAATAGAAATGCAGGGAATAATCACTAATAGAAGTCCTCATGATGGAGACCGATAGAGATTGGCAAGAGGATCAGCGGCCAGCGGCGGTTGGCACCGTCAGTGGCACGATTATGCTTGGAGGATCTTTAGAGCTCTCTTCTCTTTCTTGCTTGGGCTCCCCTCATATGAGGAATGAGGAGTGGCGTCTCTATAAATAAATACAAAATCTGTACCACTCCACTTCATCGGACGGCTCAAAATGATCCCCTTGATCATATGATGTATTTTGTGTATTTGAATGCTCAAATGATGTTGGAATTATGATATCTTGGGCTTGTTAGATTCAGCTCGTCAAGACGTTCGATTTGACTATAAACACTCTATGTTTAAGAGTAGATTGATAATAAACACTTGATCTCGGTTAGTCATGATTCACGATCAGATTGCTTTCTACGTCAAGATTCGTGCTTCGACTAGTGGAATTTTCAGGGTCATATCACTAATAGACAGTAAAAAATTTTAAAAAATAAATTAGGAAGGAGCTACATATTTGTTTGATCATTAAAATAGTATCTTTCAAATTTCATTTTAAAATAATGTTTCTTTTTTTTTTATGAATCAAAAAATAGAATTCAGGCTTATTCAAACATCACACGATAACTTGTTGAATACTATATATATTTTCTTGATTATACCTGTATCGATAACAATGATCTTCATTCGATCATATGATGATTATTCAACTCTTATGCATGTTTTGAGTTTTATTGACTTTATCACCCCTATTATCAAAGAACCCACACGCAATCGTTTCAATATTTCAACTTTTGATGCTGCTTAAACGAGACTACCAAAAATGTCTCATAGCATCAAGATAGAGAACAGATGGATGGTATTGAGAGATTTTTAGAATTCAATAATATTTAAGCAATATGATTTCCAAATGAGCCAAACCTTATCAAATGAATTCCAAATCTAATGAAACTTTGCCAAACCTATTTTCTCCACATACCCAACATATTCAAATTCAAAAATTAGCCAAATGACCATTCTACCACTAGACCATAGAACAAATTTTGGTCTAAACCATTGGTAATTTGGTTAAGTCCTCTTCATATCAACTTGATACCTTCCTACTAGATCAAGTGAACCCAATGAAGAGTGGTGCACCCAATGGGTTTGGGTCAACCCAAATGGACCCATGGCCAAACCCAACCCTCTAGCTCAAATTGGCTAATTCAAAATCCTCCCTCTACTTGATTTGAAGCACATGGGAGGTTATCAATCCACTCAAGACCTCAAAATGGTCATGTGTCAACTCCAAATAGATCAAACAACCCTCTCCATATGATCAATTGGATCAAAATGGAAACTCAAGGTTCGACCATCCGATTGCCATAGGGGGAGATATACTCCCCATAATTCAATTTGAATTCATCATCCTCACATTAGATTGAGCATTAGAGAGAGTGAGGAGCCATCAGAGAGCATTCCTAAGCTTTCTAAGAGGGATTTGAATCTTGCCTTTCTCAATTTTCTTCCTTAGAAAATAGGGGAGCTCATCTCAATTCCCAACTTCTCTACACTACATTCTACTTCAATTGCCTTTGTACAGTCCCTCAGGGGATCAAGTCGAGTGCACCCAATCTCTTATTCAAGTTCCCAAAGCAAGGAGAGGTTAAATTGGATCAAAGCCGCAAGGGAGCAAGTGGTGTTGGTCCATAGAGAGATCTACTCAACCTCAAGGCTTGAAACTTTCAACAGGGCTTCGTCTCCACTAGACGAAGCTACCGCTTCGATCTCGAGCGCCGGTGATCACGTCCGGTGAGGTATGGAATTTTTTGACCACTTAGCTTAGGAGGTTTTGGTCCTTTGTGAAAGAAATTGTCATGGCATGTGAATTCCACTGTTGGATAGGCTTGTCATTAGCTTAAGATGGCATGGGTAAAGTTTTACTCCAATCCTATCGAGCTCGGATCTTCCCTTAGATCATGGACGGTCTCTATTGATCCTCGTGGGGAAGAAGCTGGGTGCCATCCATCCATGCATTTTGGATAGACGGTCGAGATTAAACGCACATTTTATAAATGATTTATCCATTTAGAAACCACAGGGATGATTCCTGGTCGTTCGATCCTTGATCGAACGGTAGGGATCAAACTGTATCCCGTCATCACGCTGCTGCGCCGATGTGATGTTTAAGTAACCCCTTCACAGTGCGACGCATGTAAAGCGCATCACCGCCGGGTGTGAGGGCATTAGTTGGGGATTTAATTAATTTTAATTAATCTCCTAACCTTCAAAAATTCATATCTTCCTAAATAAAATTTAGAAAAATATGAGATAAATTTCTATGAAAAGATAATTCAACCTAGAATATTTTAAAAATAATTTCAATAGTTATACTTTTCTCTGATTTTGGGTTTTAATGGATATCTTATTTTATTAATTATCTCTTAATTAATCCTCTGATTAATCTCAAACTTCTTGGGTATGTTTTGAGGGATGACTTCTACCTCCCGTAATTTTCATGGGATTTATTGAAGGCTTAATTGGGAGAATTGCAAGTGTATTTGCTAATAACTCCCTTAATATAATTAAGGATAAGTATGGTTGGATTAGTGTTTCAATCCATTATTAAAGTTGATTAAGGTTAGATCTAGTGAATAGGAGGCTTAGGAAATATTTTTGGGGTATTTTCCCTAAGCTATTCCCTAAACCCCCTTTTCTTTCCTTAATCCTCTCTTAATTAAGGATTAATTCATTAATTATTCTCTTAATTAATTTTTAAAAATTCTAAAACCTTTTAAAACTTAATTAATCTACTTTGGGTAGATGCTTAGGTGTTCAAGAGCCTAAGTTCAATTAAGAAAATCAAAACCCAACTCACATGTGTGAGGGGTGTTTTGAAATTACTTAAGTTAAACCCCTTAGCTTAGTTAACTATAAATCATGAGCCAACTTGCATTAGGCCCTTTTCTTCCTAGGTGCATTGCAAGTTTAAATTTCTTGTGAGTTTTTGTGTCATCTCATTGGTGCTCATAATTACTTGATTAACTATGCTAAGGTGGTGTAGGTAAGGGTTAATTAACTTCTTTAATTCATACCTTAACCTAATCAAGATTTAAAATGAATCTAATCATCTAAAAATTAAACAAAAATGTTAATCATATGTGAGAATGAGTTAGGAACATCCAACTCAACTTATATTTTCAAAATTAAATCAAACTTAAGATCAAATAATATTGTGTTTAGGATTTAATTAAAGTGAATGTGTTTACATGGTTTCATTGCTTTAGTTCTTTCCCCAACATGTTAAATATGTGTGTCATGTTACTTCATGTATTCATATTTTTCAAAATACAAATTCAAAATGAAATTATTTACTTTATGTCAAATTTGCATGTGTTGGCTAAAGTAGAAATATGAGTGGTTATTATCACTATTAAATTCAAATTATTTTCAAAATAATATGAATCAATTATCAAAACTGAAAGTGTGCTACTTATGTTTTAATTATAAGCTTGCATGTGAAGAAAATATGAGATTGTGCTTAACATAGGTTTCCCTTCTCTTTTATTTTAGTAAAGGTTTGAATAGGAGTTGGTAAGATGTATGGTTCATTTGAAATGAACCTAACACTTGCCTAATTCCATATCCTATTCATTCTTATGCTATCACTTAAGAAGGGTTACCTATGCTTGCACATATAAATTGAATAAACAAAATGAATCAATTAATACAAATTTTTGCATTCTTTCTTTTCCATTCATTTTTTTGTACATATGTTTGTATTTAAGGAAAGTGGTATATTAGTATGGACAACCCCGAGGTTGTGAGGCTTTAAGTATCTCTAAGTAGGTCTTATACCTTACACTTCTGGTTAACAATGGTGTTGTACTCACTTATGCCTTTCTTATTTTCATCTGTCCATGTGAAAATTGGATAAGAACCCCTTTTCTACTTAATGAAAATCATGCATCTTAAACTTTCAAATTTCCTTAAATGAATTACTTAACATGCATCATAAAGTATTTTAAAAATTCTCATTTGTATGTATAGATATGCTTAGGACTCATTCATATGCATGTTATACATGTTAGGAAAGAAGTGAAGTAATGTATGTTTTGTGAATTTGGTTCATTTTATTTAATCTTAAAATGCCTTTCTTTTTGAATAGGTTTGTTTAGAGTTCATCAAAACTTAGAATTAATTAAAATACTTAATCAAAACATTCACTAAATAAAACTAAAATGTGAATCTACTTTAGAAATTACGTAGGTTAGGGAAGGAAAAAGAAGTTATCTTCTCTTTCTCTCTCTTTATAACTTAGTAATTAAATGTAAGATTCACTTGAACCTAATCAAAAGATGAAATAAAATCAACCCAAAATAATTAAATCACATAAATAAAATCCTCCTCGAAGTTGAACATGCTTCACACTTAGAAAATTTGAACCTAAATTCATAGCTAAGCATACAACAAAAACCTCAAAAGCACACATATTAGGCTAAGTTACCACTTCTAGCTTTAGGTTAGGGCGGTGCATGGTTTGATGCTTGTTTAGTTTTGTGATATATATTTTAGACTGGATGTTATAATGAATGTGCATAGAATGAATGGTAGGGTGATCTTAGTCTAACCATAATTTTCTGTAGGTGATTGTGCTTAAGGGTCGCTATCATAAATAAAAATATAAAAATGCTTTGCAGGTGCTTATACCCCTAAGCATAATCCAATAGGCCAGGTGGACTTAGTCACCCATGTGTGGGGTGATAAGTCCAATATACATGCTTGGGATTTGTGTGATTTGTTTTAGCTAATCTCTATTTTGCATGTGTTAGTTAGATCTCCATTCTTTTCCTTTTCATGTAAATTCATGCAAATAGGATTTAAGAATAATTATTATGGGGATTAAGATGAGCATTAGTCATAAGATCCTATCTTATGTACCATGTGAAGCCTTGAAGTATCCACCTTCCAACCATCTAAAAGAAGGAACCAAAGAAAAAAGAAGAAAAGAAGAATAAAGAATGAAGCTTGAAGACCCCCATAACAATGAATTCCTTGCTTAATTATAATTTAATTTATTTATAATTCGGGTTGTATAAGGGTCGAGCTCGGCTATCCAATTCATTTTTTGAATTTGTACGGTGGTGTTCGACCACACTCGGCCTCTTATTCTTTTTACGATTAGCTTTATAAATTGATTGATGATTTATTTAGCTTGTGCATTAAGTAGCATCATTTTTCTAGTTTCTTTCTTGCTTTATGTATGGCCTGGATGTGGATTAGGCTCTTAGAAAAATAAATCTCTTACCAAATCTAACAACTCAAAACTAAAAATAAAGAATTCATAACCTCACCTAAAGCTTAGGTTTAAAATCAAGATGAAAGAATTAGCAACCCCTTAGCTGGATGAGTATTTCTTTTATAACATCATGCACAAATGCAGCTTATTTTACTCTTGATTGGAGGGCTTCCACCTTTTCCAGAGAAACTTGGCTTGACTTTTGAGAGCTTTGGTGGAAACATACCTCCTTCCTTCCTGCTGATTTTGGCTAATGACTTTATTTCTCATGCATTAGGCATATGAATCCTATTAGGTTGAGTCAAAATAATTGTCCAAAATAAAAAATGAAATTTAAATTGCATTAGAGTTAGGTCATTTGGAGCTTGTCCTTACATGATCTAGTCTCTTTAGGGAGTGAGTTTAAGGACTTAGTCTCTTTCTAAATAAATAACAGCCTAACTATCTTGCATAAAGCATAAGACTTGCCTACATATATTTAAAATCATAGGAGGAGTTAGTTGACAACCACCCTCAGGCAGTTGTAAGTCTAAGCAGTCGGGTGATTTGTCCTCTCTTGTTGAGGCAAACCAGATACCCATTTTCATTTTAGATTTAGGTTATGCTTTCGGCCCTCGCCAAAGCTCTCTAGATTTAGGTTCTGGGATTGCTTCTTCCCTTTGTGGGCCATAAGTTTAATTTCTCATATCTTTGGAATTTCTATAATCTTGTGTTATGAAATCATAAGTTCTAAATTTCTAATGAAAAATGCAACTCAAACAAATTAAGTCAATTTCAAAATTGTAAAGCCCAACCATAGGATAGTTTGAGAAGCTCGCTAGGTTTCCTAGTATCGTGGGCATCTCCTACTTATCTTTCTTTTGGCTTCGATAATAACTCCCTCTCTTTGATCAATCCCATTTGATCTTCAAAAATGAACTAATCGATTGATAGTCCTTTCTTATTGAAATCTTTGAAGACAATGATCATTTACCTTAATCGAGTATTCTATGGATCCGCCCTTAGGATGTAATTAACTATAGGGGCTTGCCCCTGTAGGGAACTTAATGAACTCAATTTAAAATAAATCATATTTTACTTTTTCATGTAAAGTGGGGGAAGAATCTTTGGTACAAATGCAGACTCATCGTCCTTAGGAGTTCTTATTGATGTGATTAGGTCCATTGAAGGGTAGCGACTTCTATCTCCCGAGATAGTACACTATTCCTTGATGACATACCCGATCACCTGAATAAGCATATTTGCAGATCTACATAGCGTCCCAACCAACAGGCGTAATATTTCTATTTTCATTTATCCTCTTCAAAAAGAGGATAGATAAAGGTGAGATATATTTTCACCACATATAATTTTCCTTTTTTTTCTTTTAACATAATTTTGAATAAGATTTGACAAAGTATATAGTACATTTGAAAAGAATATAACACTTGTCTAACTCCATTCCTATTCATTTCTTATGTTATTACTTAAAGAAGGACATCTTTACACTTACACATATAAATTGCATAACCAAATAAAACAAATAAATACAAACTTTTGTATCTTTCTTTTCCATTCATTTGTCTTATACATATGCTTGTATTTAAGGAAAGTGGTATATTAGTTTGGACAACCACGGGGTTGCGAGGCTTTAAGTAGCTTGTACCTTACACCCCTGATTAATAATGGTGTCATACTCACTTATGCCTTTCATACATACATGTTTGCATGTGAAAAGTGGATAAGAAAATCTCTTTTCTACTTAATGAAAATCATGCATCATAAAGCATTCAAATTTTCTTAAGTAACTCACTTAGCATTCTTCATAAAGTATGCTAAACATTCCCATTTATATGTATAGATATACTCAGGATCCATTCATATGCATGTTATACACATGTGAGAAATAAATAAAATATTGTGTATTTTATGATAGTAATTCACTTTACTTAATCTTAAAATACCTTTCTTTTTGAATAGGTTTGTTTAGAGAAAAATCTAAACTTAGGCTTAATTAAAATACATAATAAAATATTCATTAATCAAAAATCATTAATGAATCTACCTTAAAAATCACTTAAAGTAGGGAGGAAAGAGAAGTTCTCTTCTCTTTTTCTCTCTTTACAACCTTTAGTAATTAAGTAAGCTTATTCAAGCCAAATCAAATCATCAAATAAAATTAACCCATATCAACTAAGCAACTTAAATGAGACCACCCTTCTAAGTTGAACCTTTTCACACTTAAAAAATACTAACCTTAAAGTCTAGCTAAGCATACCACATAAACCTTACATGGCATGCACATTAGGCTAAGTCACCACTTTTAGTCCTATGTTAGGGCGGTGCATAGTTTGCTATTTGCTTTTATCTTATGATGTGATGTTTTAGTTTGGATGTTAGGGTGTATGTGCATAGAATGAATGGTAGGATGATTTAGTCTAATCATTATCTTATGTAGGGGATTGTGCTTAAGATTCTTTGTAATAAAATGTAGCTTCTTTTGCGTTACTATATAAGCATAATCCAAAATAGACCAGGTGGACTTGGTTACCCATGTGTGGCATGCTAAGTCCAACTTATTAATATAAATGCTTGAGATTTGTATGATTTATTTAGCTAATCTCTATTTTACAGGTGTTAGTTAGATTTACTTTTTCTTTTCATGTATTTTTGTAATTAGAATTTTGGAATGATTGTTATGGGGATTAGGATGAGCATTGATTTTAATGCCATGCCTTATATACCATGTGAAGCCTTTAGAGCATCCACCTTCCAACCATCCAAAAGAAGGAACCAAAGAAGAAAGAAGAAAAGAAGAATGAAGAAATGAAGCTTGAAGACCCCATAAAAAAGAATTCCTTACTTAATTGTACTTAATTCATTTGTAATCTAGGTTGTATAAGGGTGGAGCTTGGCTACCCAATTTATTTTTGAGTTTGTGCGGTGGTGCCCGACCATAAATGACCTTTTATTCTTTTGCGTTAGCTTTATGAAATGTTTGATATTTTGTTTAGCTTGTGCATTTGAAAATGACATGTTCTTCCAGTTTCTTTCTTGCTTTGATGTATGGCCTGGATGATGATTAGGCTCTTAGAAAAAAATAAATCTTCTACCAAATTAATCAACTCAAAATTAAAAATAACAACTCATAACCTCACTTAAAGCCTAAGTTAAAAATCAAGATAAAAGAATTAGCAACCCCTTAGCTGGATGAGTATTTCTTTTACAACATCATACACAATAGCATCTTATTTCACTCTTGATTAGAGGGCTTCCACCTTCACCAGAGAAACTTGGCTTGACCTTTGAGAGCCATGGTGGAAACACAACTCCTCTCTTCTCGCTGATTTTGGCCAATAATTTTACTTCTCATGCATTAAGATCTAAAATATGAAAATAATATGTAATATGATTTGCATTAGATTTAGGTCATTTGAAGCATGCCCTTACATAATCTAGTCTCTTTAAGGAGTGAGTTTAAAGACTTAAGTCTTTTTCTAAATAAATAACAACCTTACTATCTTGCATAAGCATAAGACTTGCATACATGTATTTAAAATCGTAGGAGGAGTTAGTTGGTGGCCACCCCCTGACGGTTGTAAGTCCAACCAGTCAGGTGGTTTATCCTCTCTTGTGGAGGAAAACCAAATACCCATTTTTCACCTTAGATTTAGGTCATGCCTTCGCCCTCGCCGAAGCTCCCTAGATTTAGGTTATGAGGTTGTTATTTCTCATTGGGACTGTAAGCATAAATCCTCACGTCTTAGGCATTTCCATGACCTTGCATCATGGAATTATAAGCCCCAAACTTCTAATAAAAATTCAACTCAAACAAATAATTCCTCTCAATTTTAAAAATGTAAAGCCCAACAATAGGATAGTTTGGGATATTCACTAG
The DNA here is from genome assembly GCA_021442155.1 of Cymbidium sinense. Lineage (NCBI taxonomy): Eukaryota > Viridiplantae > Streptophyta > Magnoliopsida > Asparagales > Orchidaceae > Cymbidium > Cymbidium sinense. The sequence goes on along the minus strand of CM038232.1, from coordinate 25,541,064 downwards.
GCTTCCTAGTATCCTAAACACCCCCTACTCACCTCCATTTGGTTTCGATAAGAACTCCCTCCTCTTGATCGATCCCACTTGATTTGCCAAAAATAAACTAATCAATTAATAGTCCTACCTATTAAAATCTTTGGAGACAATGATCATTTACCTTAATCGAGAGTATTCCTAAGAAATCCCTTTTTTTAGGATGTAATTAACTATGGGGGCTTGCTCATGTAGGGAACTTAACGAACCTAGTTTAACATAAACTATACTTTACATTTTCATGTAAAGTAGGGGATGAATCTCTGGTACATATGCAGACCCATAGTCCTTAGGAGTCCTTATTGAGGTGATTAGGTCCATTGTAGAGTGGTGTCTTCTATCTTCTGAGATAGTACATCTCTCCTCAATGTCATACCTGATCACCCTACTAAGAATATCTGCAGATCTACGTGGTATCCCGACCAAAAGGCGTATATTTCTATTTTCATTTATCCTCTTCGAAAGGATAGATGAAAGCGGAAATATTTTCACCACAGTGCATCTCACCTCCGATTTACGAGCTATTACATCAAAAGTCCGTATAATTTGGATTTTGAGCCGACTTATCTATCATAGAGAGAGGTTTCAAAATTATATATATATATATATATATATATATATATATATATATATATATATATATATATATATATATATGTATATATATGTATATATATATGTATTTATATATTATACTACCCAAGTCAATCTTAGCCCTATACATGGCTAAGATTGACTATTAAAATATTTATGTTTAAAATTACCTTCTTGCAATCTAAATCTAGCACTAGTGTCGTCCTAACTGCAAGTTATTCATTTATAGATGATCTTTTCTCTGTTTTTTTTTTTATCCTTGTTTTTTTTATCCTAGGGCATCATATTCATTTCCACCAAGACATTGCATATATTAATATGAAGGTAGTTACGTAGAAAATTAGGAGTGAATGATTGATGCTTCTTATATATCTATTTTGACACGAAATTATCAATATATATACATTATATATAATCATATATATACAGCATTAAATTTTGAAAATTATTTATTACTCCATATAGCTAAGAATGTAAGCTGAACCGAGGCTGTCGAGATAATACTTATTGTCTTCTGTTTTGTTGTAGACGCAGTTATTCTTCAATCGATAAATCATATAGCTTAACACATTTTGTCTTCTATCTGAATATAATTTTGGCATTGAGAAAGGTTTTATTTTTAATTATTTGATATCTTCGTTTTAACATTTTAATAAAAAAAGATTTTTTAAAGACATTATTGGATTCAGCTCACAGTACAATAAAAAAAATAAGAAAGTAAAAAAGTCAAATAAATAAATAAAGAGCAGATGATAACAATTAATACCAGCCAGAAGAAAGATCAGATATGAAGCCGATGGGAACTATAAGCAAGGAGACATAAATTTCCAACCGATTAATAATGCCGTGATTTGATATATTGGAAGTTGCTTAACTTGTATATCTGATATTACAACATTTATAATAATTTAAATCATAATAATTAATACCATCAATTTTAATCGCTATTATTATTATTCTAGAATTATTATTATTGCAGTACGGATATATTTCTGATATGTACGTCAGGTCAAATGCATTAATCTTGTATATTATTGTATATTAACGCATTGTCGCATCTATATATATACAATATATTTGGCTGTTAATACACAGTATTTATATATACACAACAATACATAATATTTGACTGTTAGTATATCACAACCCTAATAATAAAATATCATTTGAAGCTCAACCAATATAGTAGTTACTGTGTATTATTGTATATTAATATAATATTAATTGCACAACAATACACAGTATCTATATACACAATAATACATAATACTTGACTGTCAATACATCACAACTATATATTGGTTGAGCATTAAATGACACTATTGTTATCTGGGCTCCTTATGTAATAATTTTTCTTAGAATTATAATAATTTAAATTACAGCAAATATTACATAATAGAACTTTTCTCTTATAATATTTATTGTGGTTAAATTTTCTGCTTGAAATCTTTATCGTCAGTTATTCTCGTTATATTGGCCCAAACAACTTGCAAAGTACATAAAAAAATAAATGAAATATATATAGCAGAAACTCGTGTGAAAGGGATTCAAAATAGGCGTATTTCAACAAAAAGAGCAGCATAATGCATTATAATTTTTTTTTTCAAAAAAACACAGATAGAACCACTGACTATAATCTGTTTCTCATTTGTAGAGGACACTACTCTCTAAAAATCTACCTGAAGCTCATGTATAGTGAAGAGATTTTGTTCAACATATTTTTCTTATTTCTTCCATGGTAATTTTAATTAGGTTTGAATTAACCAAAATTATCCATTAGTAAATCATCTATTCTATTAGAACGAATTATCACTAATCTAATTTTTTTTTTCTCAGTATGAGCAGGATCTGCAACCTGTAAACTGAAGCTAGCTGGAAGAAAGGTGTTTTATTTTTTATTTTATTTTTTTATTTTTTATTTTTATTTTTTATTTTTTTATGGTGAGTGCTTTTTTGGGATGTTTTTAGGGAAATAATGGAGGAAAGTTCCGATATGAAACCGATGGGAAGTACAAGCTTGGAAACAAATATTCAGCTAAATAACAAATCCATCAACATATCATTTAATATAATAGCCAGTCGTTATAGCTGAAAGTCATATATATTCCTTTATTTGTGTTGTAAAAGGAGCAATTATTTCCTGGTGTTTTCTTCCCTTCATAGTAAATTAAATCATGAAATACGCAGCTCGTGTCTCCCATTTTCTACTACTAATAGTCTTTGTAGTCTATGGTGAGGCCACCAGTTTTGCTTCTACTCGAGATTCATGGCTAAAGATGATGAGTAAAAGGTTCACTACTCTCTTGCTTTACCTGTCGAATGTTCTCTTTTAAATTCAGTGCGTTCTTAATATCTTTTTTTTTCATTAATATATATACTCAAAATTGTAAATATATATGAGGAGAATATTAGAGGCTTTGGAGCTTAAGATCTCCACAGAAATTGTATATTTTATATTAAGAAGTTAATTATTTATATATTATCTACTCATGTTAAACAGAATCATATAATCAGCTTTCCTGCAGCTAATGCTCACTGAATAAAAAAAATGATTGAGCTTGGGTGACAATTATATTAACAATTTGGTGAACGCCAATACTCAACACAAATTGAAGAATTCCAACAAAAATTATAAAGCCTTCTCATTAACAATCTTCATTCATGTGTTGACTTTAAATGTTTTCATCCTGATAGAGTTGAAGGAGGACAGTTGAGAGTCAGCCGATAAAGTTATTTGATGAGCAGAATTTATGATGAACTAATAATTTAATTTGTTATAGCTCCCTCAGATGTATCTGATTCAAATGAACACATAAAGTTAGACCAGTTACTGTGCTCATTTAATAATCTCCCAAAATTTTTTAAGAAAAAGAGTACTTGTTGTTTACTAAATTACTTTCATTTGCTTGTAAGGTTAAATGTCATGAGTCCGTTCCTCTTGGAAGAGGCCACCATCTCTGACATTCAAGCCGCCTTCAATGATGGCGGACTCACCTCCTACCAGCTAATCAAGCACTACTAGGTCCAAATAAAATCTTTAAACCCCACCTCAATGCTGTCGTAGAGGTCAACCAAGATGCGCTTGAAGATGCACTCAAGGCCGACCTTCAACATAGTGCTAGCAACCATCTCAACCCCCTCCATGGCATCCCTACCTTTGTTAAAGATAACATAAACACCCATGACAAGCTCAACACCACAACAGGCTCTTTCGCCCTCCTTGGGCCCATCGTTCCCCATGATGCTAGTGTCATCCAACGCCTCCATGAAGCTGGTGCCATCATTCTAGGCAAAGCAAGCATGAGTGAGTGGGATCATTTTTTATCATAGAAGGCACCCCAAGGCTGGAGTGCGCAAGGGGGACAAGGTTGAAATCCTTAAACCAAGTTGGTAGGCCCATGTGGGACAAGTAGGTCACCTGTGGCATAAAACTAGCTATTGTTTCACTGAACGATTTGGATGGTGCCATCATCACGGTGTTAAACTCGGTAGTAGGCATCAAGTCTACGGTGGGCCTAACAAGTCAATTTGGGATGGTTCCCATTTCCGCTACAAACCATAGGGCCGATTGGACGAATGATGGCAGATGCAGTGGCACTTTTGGATGTGGTCATGGGATTCGATCGACTAGATGCGTAGGCAACAAAGGCTGCAGAGAAATTTATTCCAAATGGAGTATTCCGAAAGAACTTAAAAGAGGATGGGTTAAAGGGGAAGAGATTGGGAATTTTGCGTCACCTCTTCTCTGATTCCTACCCAAAAGGATCTTTGGAGTCTAATACATTTGTAGCTCATTTTCAAATAATGAGATGATTAAATCTCTTCCAAATAGCAATAGATTATCAAAATGATCCTCTTTTCCATGCATTTTATTCTATTTATCAAGTTTGAAACAAATAGCTAAAAGAAGTGATTTGATATTTTTTATATTGAAATGAGAGATTAGGAATAAATCCATTATGCATGCATATAAATAAATAAAAATACTATTGAGAGCATAAATTTCTAGGACTCATTTGTTAATAATGCATGTCATATTTGATCAATTAAGTTATTTGATAAAGATAATTACAAATAAAATTTATATTTATAAGTTTTGCAAAATTTGGGAGAATTTAAAATTAAATAAAAAAAGTATGTGCTATTAACTAAAATAGTCAAGCATTTAATAAATAGATTTGAAAATATAAATAATTTTAAATACAAAATTAAAGTTAATATCTTTATCACAGATCAAAAGGTGCCATCTTAATTGATCATCTTAAAATGAAGAATATGGAAATCATGCAAAATAAATGTATAAATGGTGAAGCAGTTTCATTCTTAGTTGAGTTTAAGCTTTCACTCAATGCTTATCTCAAAGACCTTGTGTCCTCTCCTGTACGATCTCTTGCAGATGTCATAGACTTCAATAATAATCATAATTGAGGTAATTGACAACCATTTAATTGTAATGTAATCACCTTAAATGTATTTTGCATGAAGCCCAATAACTATCTTTATTCATTATCAATTCATCGAGGAAAAGATGGATGAATATGGGCAAATTATCTTCTTAGCATCACAACAAACAAATGGGATAGGTATATCCGAGAAGAGTGCGATAAACAGAATGACCCAACTCTGTGAGGGAATTAAGGATCTAATGAAAGAGAAAAATTTGAATGCTTTTTCAACTGGTGCCTTTCCAATAATTAACATACCAGCTGGATACAATGGATTTGGTGTACCTTTCGGTATTTATTTTACTGGCTTATCATATTCAGATGCTACATTGATTGAGATAGTATATGCCTTTGAGCAAGCAATCCAAGTTAGAAAGCCATCACCTCTACAGTTAGTTTGATAAAGAAAATAATGTTGAGTTGTAGGCACCATAACAATCATGGTAATGTATCAATTCTATTAAATAAGGAATATGAATTAAAAATATTTTAAGTTGTTGTTTTGATGTCATTAAATGCCATGATTTCTAGGCTGAAATATTGTTGTCAATAATTCTCCTTCATTTTTTTTCCTAAAAAAATAGGTTTCTAAATTTATTGTTCTCCGTATATTAATATAAAATTTACTTCACTTGTAATGATTTTATTTTTAAAATTATTTTAATTTTTTATGATAAAGTTAATTTTTCTTTGATACATAGTTAAGTTGTAAGTTGAGCAAGAACCAAATAATAATAATAATAATAATAATAATAATAATAATAATATTTATTATTATTATTATTAAGATTTGAATAATTACACTCATCCCTTTATTGAGAATAAAATATGAAGCATCAATTTAAATATCTTACAATAATCCTACCATAAATCGACGGAAGCTATTAGTAATTTTCTATTTTTAATTTATTTTACACTCATCCCTTTATTATGCATATGTTGATATCATCGCATGAAATTTTTATCAAGTATTTATTATTATTTTAGGTATATGCCATGATTTAAGCTATATAAATTTATCAAAAATTTTGATAAAAATTATATCGCAATATGATGTGATATAACACTACAATTGACTTATTATGTTTAATACACAAAAAATATCATATCATATGATATGATTAATCAGAACATCTAAATTATATAACATATTATTTCTGATAGAGATCTAAATTATATAACTATACTACTATAGCATTATACATTATATAATAGATGACATTAATATAATATATTTGGATTATGATTTTTATTTTATACATGATACTTGAAATGGGGCAATAATATAGAGATTTACTTATGTGATGCATATTTATTATTTTTATGATATAATAGTTGTTACAATAAATATTTAGTATGGTCTACTAAATTATTTACTCACTCCAAATACATTTATATATTTTTAGAAAAAATATAAGTCCCTAATAAAATAAGATGTAGTTCTTACTAATAAATGTGCTTCTTTGTTGTTTTCGATATGTTCTTTCATTATCATGAATTTAATGTATTTTGTTAAAGTTATTGGAGTGCCGCGACAACTGTTATATATAAATATATTTTGAATATAAATAGTTCTAATATATAAATGAAATGATATGACAATTCATACTCTTTAGCATTATTATTAATAATTTAGTAACTCTACATAATACAAATAAGATTATATAAAAAAATTTCATTCAAAGTGTATATACTCAACCCAAAATGATAAATTATGATATAATGATTATGTCTAGTTGAGTTGTAATATTAAATATTAGAGTAATAATTTTAGAGTAATTGATTAACTAAGGAGCCTTATGATTGATTTTGATATAAGTATCAAAAATTAAAAATTTTAAGATTATTTTTCTTCTATTCATGCATACATGGACATCATTTTAAGTTAATTTTTTTATAATTATTCAACTTTGAGAGTGTTATGGTCCTAAGAATATGAATTCAAATGACAAATATGCACCATTTTAGTCTATGATTGCCAATATAAAGTATAATAAGAGCAATATATGACATTAAATTCTATGGTGCAATTCTATGAGTTCAATTGATGGGGTGATGCATACAATTAAGATACTATAAATGATGTGACAAAGAAGAATAGACATCCAAAAATAATTTATAACTAAAGGATTGGCAGTTGAGAGAGAAGCAAACATTAATATAGATGTATATGCTACAGTTTAAATAATCATCCTAAACTTCTCACTCAACTTGTGATTAATAAGAAACATTGAGTTTAATTAAGATGGTCAATAAAAAAATTAGAATCATCATTAAAATTTTAAACTTGCATCATTATATTATAATATAGTATTCAATGTAATCTTATATAGCCAAGCATCTGAAATAAAAAAAAACATATATGTACAATCTCTATACTTTTTCATAGATTTTTTAATAAAATTTAAAAAAGAACATGATTATTACAAAACTAGCTGGGAGGTGGCATTCTTACTCGTAGCTTGCTTGAAAGCATAAGTATCTCTATTAATGTATAATATGTACCACACAATCCAGCAAAAGAAATGCCGAAAGGTGTTCCAGAGCTATCATACCCTGCAGGTACGGTAACGATGGGAAAGCCACCAATTGCCATAGTATGTGCAGCATTATCATTAGAGAAAATCACATCTAAATTTTTCTGCTTTAGTAGATCCTTCATTCCTTCTATAGAGCCATTTTCTTCATAGCCTTCTTCTCTATCACACCAATCCCATTTGTTTGTTCTAATGCTAAGAAAATTGTTTGTCCATATTCATCCATCCTTTCTGCATAAATAGATAATGAACACAATTAAGGTGGTGGTTGAGAGCGTTTATTCGGTCCAAGTAGTGCTCTACGAGAGGTAATCCGACCGTCTTTGAAGGCCTCTTGGATGCCGGAGATGGTGGCCTCTTCGAATTGGAAGCAATCATGGACCAGCTGACTGTTAGCCATGAGGGATATTATTTAAAAGCCAAATAAATTTGCATTATTTTCATCTATGAACAAGTTTATTCTACGTGAAAGGCTAACACTACTTAAAAGAATACATATGAGGATTAAAATTATCGTAAATTAATTTTATTTGAGTTAATATAATTTTTTTTATGAAAGATAGAGAAAAAAGTATCCATGTTATATTGATTTATATGCTCTTGAATTTAACATATTCAAACAAACAAGGCATAAAAACTATGTATACTGCTACGTCGAAGAATTCAAATCAATTTTTTAGTTTTTTTTTTTTTTTTGAGAAGATAAGTCTTAGTGATAATTAAGTTAGAAATTAGTAATTAATGTCTGCTTCAAATCTGAATCTCTGAAAAGATTCTACTAACTCTGTCATAAGTCTTACACAATGATTGATATTTTTCAAATAAGTTTTATGTAATTTTTTTAAATATCTCATCAACAAATAGAATATTAAATATCTTTAGTTACTGAATGCAAATAAAATTGATACGATAGCCCACCTACCGCCCTGAGCATTGAGCAAAAAATGGTTGCAGGAGGCGAAGACTAGAAGCGGTATAGAGAAGTAAGCGGCGGACGCCGCCATGGAAGCTGCTGCTTAGGGCTGAGAATGGTGTGACGGAGCGGAGCACGAGTGGGTCTTGTATGGCAACTTCAGGCAATTTTCTGACCTTAGAAAAATTATCTTAGAAGACTCTTTCAATGGAGGATTTATCCTCATTGAGAATCAAAGATAGAGTCTTAAATATGAGATAATATTTAATATTTGATAAGATAATAACTTTTTATTTTCAATAAAATTTATAAATATGTTGATTTGGACCATAAAACTTTTTTTATTGAACAAAGTTTTAAATTAAGTATATTTTAATTAGTAATTAACAGATTAAATACCCGTAAAAAAAATTTAAATATATAATACGTCGCTAATAGTCAAAGGCATTTTTATTGTAGTGCGATTTATAGTTGCTCTTGATGGTTGATTCGGTATGATAAATAAGCGGAAGGTAATTAGTAACGACTTTGATTTTTTTTTAAAAACCAAGTTGTCTTTTTTTTTAAGTTGTACATGAAATACAAATAGATGTAAAATGAACTTGTAATACCGGTGAACAAATGATACGAAAATAGATAGATCAAATATATATACTAGTAATCAAGCGATACAAAAAATTTCATCCATAAGCCAAAAAATAAATAAGGTACAAATAGATAAAAGTGAATAATAAAAATATCCAAAGTTATACAAAATAAATACACCTCTATAAATTGGCGCGCCATATCTATATGCTTCGAGAATTATAAGTGCTCGGTAATAGCGGATGATAAATCGGTGATGAGCTTTCGCATCATCGACCGTGTCATGTGCGAGTCTGTAGAGATACCCAATCCAGGATGTGTAATGTCCATATGGTACGGAGACTGTGCTCTGGAAAGAAGATGGTCCCGATCGGCGTAGGTGGATGCCCTAATACTGTGCATTGAGCGGTCGTGAAGTAATGTATCTTGTGACATGCTTTGCTCATCGAACCCCATAGTCTCGATTTGTGTCATCAAGCTCGATACGCATCATATGTGCTTATTGATGTGATAATGTCATCCGTCCAAAGAAAGGCGAAAAGATCCTCCATCGCCAAAATATGCTCCGCCTACAATTAACCAGTTTAAAATGCTACTACGTAAATATGTGGAAATAATAACTAAGAAAATAAGCAAATTATAGAGTTATCTTAACATATGCTCGCTCGACGGGTCTCTGCTATGCGTCGTCGTGGGTCGATAGCGCTTCGCCAGTACAACGATGCCCGCGACTAAACCGGATCATGTATGCTGCGGGGAGCTGTCGCCGTCTAAGTATCATCCACACAGCGTGATCTCTGCGGGCCTCCCGCGATATGCTGGCGATGGTCGCACCCGGTCAGTCTACTTTCCCTGCCATCGACTCTAATGGCGGAGTCCATCGATTTATCTTTGGGCAAGTGACCAAGCGAAGGACTCTAGGAAGATGTCACTCCACCCTCTTCCAATTAATCAGTGGAACCGTCTTGTGATGTCCTCACCCGGCTTGGCAAAATATCATCTCTCGATGAATGTAGTATGGCTCCCAAGTCACTTGTGTGTGTCACTGCATGTTAGACATTGGTTTGACAGATTCTTGAGAATGATGTATAAAATAAAAAGAAAGCTCGGTAAGCCCATCTAACTCATCCTAAAAAATATGATATTGCCGAATGACATCTGACCCACATATCTCTCATTCCACCTGATTAAAAAAATATCATATACAAGTCAGTTAGTTGCATGTCATTATGTTAAAATAAGCTATAAAGATATTAATTTTCTTACTTGAAACCAATGCTGAGCCCATCGAGATCTCTATGGTAGGGAACATGTAGCGTCGGTCTACCAACATCAGGGTGCTTGGTAGATGTAGCTTAAAGACACCATGTTGGCCCTCGACTGGTAGACTCATGCAACACGTATAAGTGGGCTAACATTGCACCGCCAAGATAGTCGAATGTCAAGATCCTCAGCAATGGGAGATCGCAATGCACCTCCCTGCGATTCGATGGTAAAAACTCCCAAGAAGGAACAAAACATAGCTTGCAAATGCGATGAAGTCCAACTCGGGGAGATGCATTGCACTGCACGAAAAATGTCTAACGTAACAGGCATGTGGTCTGCGCATGTGCATGGCCCATCCACGAATGTTGAATGTCGTCAACTAGGTCACGATACGGTCAGAATCGGATGCCCAAGCTTCACGCGGTAGTCCAACTCGCCCGCTACCATGTCCAATAATGGCGACAACCGGTGGTCGTCGATAACAAACCATGATCATTGCAGCGTCCGCAATGTTCGCATCTCTCTCACCGCATGAAATGTTGGTCAGGGGACCAACGCTCAACTAGTGATGTCAGCATGTGATGGTCAAATCTGATGTACCGTAGCTCGCTAATACAATAAAGTCCGAGTGCACGGAGGGCAGCTGAGAACCGTGGGCACGTGATGGACCACTCTCTAAGCATAAGAAGGTAAGATGCTGCCTCTAAAATAGTCGCCTGCAGTATGAAAAAGCTTAAGTCAAGTAATGTAACACAACGTAAATGAAACACATAGAAATAAAACTAGCATGTATATTCATACCATATCTAGATTTGCGCCAAGTACGCCAGTAATTATGCTAGGATGAACCTTTGCGGTCGGGTTCCGGTCATCAATCGGCCACTCGACGCCTCCTGGCGAGTCTAACCGGTCTAGTAGGCTCCTCGACCATTGTACCTGTAACAAGAAATGGAAATTTATTAGAGTACTGATATAATTGCATAGATAAAGAAAAACTTTGCATATTCAGTTAGGATATATCTAAACATAAATTAAACTCGCCACCTACTAGAAGGATTATGTGGGCACGATGTCCGATAATGACCGATTCATTTACAACTACTACACATACGATTGCTTTATGATGCGCTCTCATCCATTGTGTTCTTGTATGCATCGTGCTATCCGGACTTTAACCACTAACGGCAGGATCTGCACCGGTTCGTCATTCGCCAGTGTTTCGATCATGCATGAAAATTAGAAGAATATGTCGCCATCGACATGGTGTAATAACACATAAGCGGATGATTGATTCTCCCTAGAGCTGATATGGTATGACTACGCGCATATGATAAATCAGTGTTTGTGTACAACTACATGAGCTGAATTGATCTTTCGTGAAATCAACTCTGAAGGAGAGACAATTCTTGTCCAACACTTGCACCTAATTTGCGTTAATATTGACTGGCTGTGGAAAATGTCTAGCCTCCCGCTCAAATTTGCTTAGGACTATTTGGGCTCGTGGAGAGAAGGTCAATTCGGTGAGCGGCTCTTCTGAATCAATTGAACTTGCCATCTTATAGAATAGACTCACGATGTTATAGTAAATTGCAGTTATCAATGTTTAAATTGGTAGTCCCCGTGCACGTTTAAGTACACCATTAAAGCACTCTGATGTAATTGTGGTCATGGTATTGTAATGCTTCCCACCATCATGAATCAATGTCCACTTCCCCACATCACGTTCTACCAACCACTGATATGTTTCTGGTTTAATTTTTTGATGTCGACCTATTAAGTTAAATATGTTGATGTCATATGCTACAAGTACATTTTTTTGCACATAAACTCAACATCCGCAATACACATTTTCTCTCTTCTTAAAGTTTTCCTAAGATGTCAAGCAATAACGATGATGAAAATACATTAACCCAGACCAATCTGAATGCTTATCCAAGATTACACAAAATTTTGATAAAACAATTGTAGCGATTCTAGGCACATAATGAACCAGTGCTATGATTCATTATTCTTAGATTTGACCACTGCAAAAGCAAGGGGAGATAGACCGTTATTTGCATCAATACCAATGGGCAAACGCATTCGATACTTGCCCAAAAGGAACTTCTCATCGGAGAACATGTCGACAATATCCTCACCGGTAATAGATGGTCCAAAAGCCTACGAAACCGCATGTATCTCATGACATCATAAGCATCAGAACACCTGAGCATAACAATCCATAAACAATGCTTGAGGGATGATGACTCCTCCAAGCCAAATATTGATACTCTTATGTCTCGCATCCCAGGCCTTCATGTAAGAGACCTTGATGTTAAATTTCGATTCCATCCTTCCTATGATCTCTCTGGGTTTCAATGTCAGTTTTGGCTGCAGCAGTACATTGTGGCTTTATTTTCACGTAAAGAATCAATGTTTGACGGGAAGCTTCGTCCAATAATCGCAACATCATCATCAATACAAACTATGTATCCCGCGCCTACAAGAAAATAACATGTAATCTCCACTGCGAAGTTATCAATGTCATAACGCAGAGACTTGAGCACTTTTTATTTTAAATCTCCTAAGCTTGCATGCCGCTCGCGTGGGATTTTTTACCACATAACTTGGAATGAACTGAAAATGATGATCATTGCCGTCATAGAACATTAAGGAAACGAGATCCTGACTCATTCTACTAATAGCTCAGCAACCAATGTTGTAATAAAACCTAATAATTCACTCAAAATCTATTACAAAAATACATATTGCTCACCTATTTATACACCTAACAATTAAGCAAAGCAAAAAATGAACTACCAAATTACTTGATCCCAGCATGTCGTATACCCTAATCACGGCAAATTTTAGAAGAATAATTATGGGAAATATGAAAAACTTTCCTCTACATTATTGCTAATTCAAATAAGCAAGGAAGAAAAAAAAACAAACTTACGGAGTGGAGTCGGCGAAAACAACATCGACCGATCTCTCTCGATCGGAAGCTTCTGACAAATTTGTTGGGTGGAGCCTAAAAGTGAATGCCAAAAATCCAAAATGGTGGAGCCGGCGATGGCGTCTCATGCGTATGGAGGAGAACAGAGGAGAACCGAGCGCGGTTTAACAAAATGAAATAGAAAAAGAATGAAGGAAGGGGGGCTGGGTCGACGATGTAGATAAAATCGCCATCTCGCAGGCGACCAAACTTATGTCCCCTCGATGTTAGCGGAACTTACCCCATTCGTTAACTAATGGGCGTTGGCTAAGTTTGGCCGGCTAATGATAAGCGGCCTCATCTGCGATATGTAATCGCCCATTTATCGCGTACTAAAATTAAATTTTTTTATCGATGCTTAATCTGTTAATTACTAATTAAAACATAGTTAATTTAAAAATTTCTTCTTTTTTATTTAATTATGTTGACAAAATAAAGGTTTTTAGGCGTGTGAATGGCACGTCTGGATTTAGTCAAAGAATGTGTTTGAGATAATTTTTTTAGCTATTTTATTTTTTTAAAAAATAAATATAGTTATATTTAATTATTAATGTTATGATTTTTTTTAAAAATTTTATAATGTAAATTGACCCAAAGTCTTCATCTAGTTATAAGGCCTTTCCCCCTTAAAAGAAAAAAGTCGCCCAAATTTCTTCATTTTTCAACGCATAAAGTCTTAGGATTTAAAGTAAATTCTGTATACTACATATTTTAAATTAATTTTCATATATATTATTTATTTTTAAATAGATTCAAGAATTATAAGTTCTATTATAATTAATTTTTTTCGTGTATTGACCAACTCATAAATTTTTTTAAAATTTTAATTATCTTGTGCTATAAATTTATGTTTGCATGAAAATCCTATAAACACATGGATAGAAGAGCAAACTATAAAAGGAACTAGAATTCTTATATGTGAAACCCGAAAGAAAATGAAATAACCTAAAGTGGATGAAATGATGCATTTTAATGGTAAAGATTATAAAATCAGGTTTTCCTCTCAGTCAGAGAAAACAAGCTTATGAAATACAAAACATAATCACAATTTCTTATGATTTGGCTAACAATTATTAAAATTGTTGAAGAATAACGATAGTTATCAGTCAGAAGTGAAGGAAAGTTATTCAAAATTTTAAACTCTCTCCTTATTAGTATAAGCCTATCTCCAATCACCCCTTCTTATGAGAAGTGGGATACTATTTATAGTTTTAAAGAGTGGATTGCAAAAATTAAAATTATTTGATTTTTTGATTAATGTAACAAAATTTTTAATTACATTTTAAGCATTTGATTTGAGTTTATTTATATATGAATTAGATCACTTTTGGAGTCATTAGAGTTATCTTATTAGAATATTTTATTTGAATTTAATTTTAAAAGTTTCTAATATATAGATTGCATTAAGATTTATATTTGATTGAATGAATTTTTTAATGACCCATCCATTTTCTAACATCATATTCTTTCAATTTAAAAATAATACTATTTGAAAAGATTAAATTATGCAAGAAAAATCACATATCAACTATTCTAATTATTAGAACATGTCATATAAGACTTCATGATAAAAAATAATTATAATTTATATATTTTTCATATTATAAATTTATTTCTCTAATATTTATAACTCTTCATAATGAGGATTTATATCTCCCATCATTAAATTTTGCAACTCTATTCCTATGATATTTATAACTCTTTGTAATAGAGTTTGAATAACTCTCATCTTTAGATTTTGTAAGTCCATTTATCTAATTATTAAAACTTTTTATGGCCAAGATTGAATATAATTCTTATTTTCAAGTCAAAACATAGGTACTAGATTAGGAAGATTAGATCATACTAACATCATCAAAGTAGATGATAGTAATATAGTATTTATAATTTTTAAGGTAACATTTCGTTGAATTTGTCAAAATTTAAAACAATTTATAGGATGACTCATTAATTATTTTGATGATAGACTATTTATTAAGTGCTTTAATGTTTTAATTATCTTAGTACTAAGTGATCTTAAGCTTATTGGATCTCTCTTATTTAAATACTTCATTTGATTGTAAGCATACAAGGTTAAAGTTTATTTGACTTTTTAATTAATGTTCTATAGTTTTCAATCACACTTTAAGTACTTAATTTGTACTCATTTTGAATAGAATTAGAAATTTTTTATGTCATTAAATTAGTCTCATTTACATGATCAATTTAACTATAAGTGCCTTGAAATCGATAGATAGATAATTCTAAATTTTCTTTCAAAAATTTTTTAACATGACATATACACACACATACACAGATCAAGCTCACCTCCATAGTCATTTATCGAACCAAGCTCCAGCTAACTCTTGAGTCAACTTGACTCACTTGCACCGCTATCTCTCTATAGCATCAAACTTGGTTAAGATGTATAAAAAATGACCTTAATATACTTAAATTAAATGAGAATTTGACACATAATAGGGCACAATGGAGACGAAGGATTCATATAGCTGACCCCACTTAGTGGGATAAAGGCTTGTTGTTGTTGTTGAATGATCATTACATTACAATAAAAAAGTTATTGTTTGTTACCTCAATTTGGTGTTGATTGTTGAAAGCTATGACATCTACTAATGATCGTACAGGAGAGGAATAGTCATTGAGTGAAAGCTTGAATTCACCCAAAAATACTGTCACTTCACCGCTTGCAACTTGATTTTGCATGATTTCTATATTTTTCATTTTAATATTGTCAACTAAAATGGCACCTTTTAATATGTGATAAAAAATTAACTTTAAATTTAAATTTAAATACACTTGCATTTTCAACTATATTTAATTACCATTGGGTTTCTTTCTTTAGTAGTAGGGTGTCAATTCGGGTCGGCGGTCTGCCCCACCCGACTAATAGGGTTGACCAACCCCGCTTAAACGGTCAAAACTTCAACTATTTAAATTGATCCAACATCTATTTCTGGTCAAAATCGAGTCAAATTTGGGTTGACGGGTCAATTTCGGGATGGCGGGTCAAAATCGAGTTAATTTCGGGTTGGAGGGTCAACCCAAACCCGACCCGAAAAATTAAACGGGTTAATTTCTTCAACCCGAACCCGGCCCAAAAATTTTTTGGGTCAACCCAAACCCGGATTTTTCGAGTCGGGTTCGTGTCGGGTCAATTTTTGACACCATATTAGTAGAATATGTTTTGAATTTAACATAAAAAAGAATTTAAAATCGTATTCTCCAAAAGCCTCATATGCACTATCCTCGGCAGCTAAGCATCATGGAAGTACGCTAATCCTCATACGCAATCCACCACACTGAATAATAATTCGTTGTTGTCACCTTCCAAAAACTACTCAATATAATATAATATTTCTGCTATTAGTATACCTTTTTTATCGATATATAGCCCTACTAATTCAAGGATTTCTCAATTAAATAAATAAGAACAATTAATCATTCCTTTTAACAATATTTTTAATTTTAAAATATTGGTTGATTGCACATTCCATTATATTTATTCAGTTGAGATTATCGTTATTTATTTGATGAATTTATTTATTTTATTTAAACTGATTGATTTTCTTCTATTATATTGTTTGATAAAAATTAATTTTCTTAAAGAAAATGATATTTAAATTTGTGTAACTTTTTGTGAGAGAAGTTCATCACCTCATACTTTCAAAATGCCTTACAAATGTATTAGCTTCTACGGACCCCTCAGGGTATTCATCAAGAAAGGAAAGACGTAGAATCCCCAGTATCTTTTCTTTCAGACCATCTTCCTTCAATGATTTTTGGAATCCACCATTTGGAAAAAATTTCAATGCCGCCTTCGTCGCTTTGGCATCCAATGGATCGAATCCTATGATCACGTCCAAGTGTGTCACTGCATCTGCCACTGTTTGTGCCATCGGACCTATAGTTTGCAATCTTGGCAAGATGGGCACCATTCCAGACCTACTCGTGAGACCCACTGTGGGCTTGATGCCCACCACCGAGTTCATCATTGCAGGACAAGTGATGGCACCGTCCAAATCTGTTCCTAGTGAAATAGTCATCATATTTGCTACAACTGTAATGGCTGACCCACTGCTTGTCCCACCTGGACCATCCGTTGTAGGGTAGGGATTTCGGCCTTGTCCTCCACGAGGGCTCCATCCTTGCATCGGCTTTACTGATCGGAAATTGTCCCACTCACTCAAGCTTTCCTTGTCCATAATGATTGCCCCAACACCACAAAGGCGGTGGATGACACCAGCATCACGGGGAACAATCGAACCAAGAAGGGCTAAAGAGCCTGAGGTAGAGCCACACGCAGTATTTATGTTGTCTTTGATATGATGGGGAGAGGGCTGAGATTGCCGGCGACACTGCGCTGAAAGTTAGCCTTGGCTGCATCTTCAATTGCATTAGGGTTGACTTCTATGACAGCAATGAGGTGGGGTTGAGAGCTTTGATTTGATCCAAGAAATATGTGACTAATTGATAGAAATTCAATGAACCATTGTTGAAGACTGCTTGAATATCTATGATAGTGGCCTCTTCGAAGTGAAAGGAATTCTCTACATGCAATCTTAAAGCCCAAGAAAGAAATTTGATGCTCATTTTAGCGCTTTGAATTAGAAAATATTATATTTTTTAAAATAATAAATTTAGATGTTATGTTTGGCTGAATGTAAATAGATATCAATAATGACTCAATTCTTACCGTTAACTTCAAATTTTTTTCGTTAAAAATAATTATATTTATTCTAACCATCAAATGAGTAAAAATGAAATAATTATTTATTTGAATTATCACATAAAAAGATATGATATTTATCTAAAATTTATTTGTTTGTAAAGAAGGAGAAATATCAAAAACACACGAGGATTTTAAAAGAGAATAGGGTGACTGGTAAAGCAAGATATTATTGAACCTTTTACTCATCATCTTCAGCCAAGAATTTCGAAGAGAAGTAAAACTGTTGGCCTCGCCGTAGACTACAAAGATTTTAGTAGTAGAAAATGGGAGATGCGAGTTGCATAAGTCATGGTTTCCTTCGAAGGGGATGAAATACAAGGAAAGAAAAATGGCTCTTTTTGGCTTTTACAGTAGAAAATAAAGCAATTCATACATCTCTCTTGATAACTTTCAGCTATAAGTACTGGCTATTACTTTAAATGATGGGTTGTTATTTAGCTGTTAAAATATTTCTTCTTGCTATTACTTTTTCATCGGCTTCATACGAAGACGGCAACAGGCTACAATATGCTAGTTCATCTCTCTCTCTCTCTCTCTCTCTCTCTCTCTCTCTCTCTCTCTCTCTCTCTATATATATATATATATATATATATATATATATATATATATATATATATATATATATATATATATATATATATATATATATATATATATATATATATATATATATATAATATGGTAATATAATATTAAAGATGTTTTCATCGATAATACAAAATTATAAAAAGGTGTATGTTTAATAGCTATTAGCAATAAGAGCGAGATTAGGGGGTAATTTAGAAATGAGGGAAAACGTTCTCTTGGGAAGCTTCAAAATTATATTTTATAATAAATAAATAATTAATAAATTATTATAGTGTGTTTATTTTATGATAAATTTAATACTTTTAAAATTCATGATGTTTTCTATGAGGACTTAAGCTGTAATTGAAACAATGAGCGATACATATAAATTTTAATAGATTAATTATATGCAATATTTCATTAAATTAAATTTTATGACTAAGATTGAATAAATATAAATTGACTTTAAAATATTTTGATCTGAGTATTTTATTAAAATGGGGCGATTTTCTTACCGCGTATCATTAATATCTCTTTTCACTAAATAATAATTATCTATAGTGAAATATTATATTCATATTCCATTTTCTTATGATGTGCTTATACAATACTAAATAATTGAGAGGTTGATTCATCAAAATATTATTTGGATAGAAGTTTTTCATATGAGAATCAATAAAACAATTAAAATAAAATATGTAATTAGCATATATGCTCCTCATTCAACTTGCTCCTTGATTATATATTGCACCATCCACATTTGATCGAATTTGCTAAGTGCTAAGTTCGATTGGATTAAATGAATTGCAAGTTTGCTTTGATTTTAATTGAGTTTGATTATATATGATTAGAATTTTATTTTAATTTCATTCGTTTATCATGTTTATTAGAGTTTGATTTATGTTTTGATTTCATACATTTAATAGTTAATTAGTTTATCTTATTTAAGTAGGTTGAATTAGATTTAATTTGATTATGTATTAAATTGATGAGAGTCTATCTTAATTTAATTTAATTTGATTTAAATAGCTTTATTAGATTATGGATTTGTTTACGTTCAATGTGATTAGCTTAATTATATAATTAGTTTAATTAAGAGGTGTGATTAAATTAATTATTAGATTAATTGAGTGTTTGATTTAAGCTTAATTTAAGAATTAGTTTTAATATGATTTATTTAAATCAAATTAGTTTATTTAAATGAGAGGTTAATTTATTAAGTTTACATTAATTAGATGTTTAATTAATTAGATTTGATTAAGAATAATTCATTTTTAAATTATTAGCTTAATTAAAGATTTATTTAATTAGAAATTAATGACTTAAGTGCCCACATGTGAGTGATTTGATTTAATAGATTTAATCAAGCTTTTTTGTACTTAAATTTGATTGACTGAAGGATTATTATTATTATTATTATTATTATTATTATTATTGGTGTTGTTTGATTAAATTAAGTGAATTAATTATTTATTTTCTTATTTCAATTAAGCTTCATTATTTATAGTTAGAGTTTTATTTGATTTCATTCATTTATTATGTTTATTGAATTTCATTTAATATTTTAATTATGAATTCATGTTTAATTTAGTTATTAGGTTTATATATTTAATGATTAATTATATGTTATTCCAAATGGATTAAATTAAATTTGATTTAGTTTTATATTAATTTGACTAAGTTCACCTTAACTTTATTTGGTTTAATTTGATTAACATTAAATGATTAGGATGAATTGGATTTGTAATCAATTTGACTTTTAGTTAACTTTAAGTTATTTAAGTATTTTTGTATGGTTAAGATTTAATGCTTAATATGGGTTTAATTATAGTAATTTGGTTTGCATAGTTAAATAGGTTGATTACTTATAAATGGAAATGTGAACTTATGTGATTAAAACTTTGATTATTGGTTGTTTTATTTGATTTATTTTATCCAAGTTGAGTTTAATTTTTTTAAGTCTTTTCTTGATTTCTTTAATTTAATTTAGTTTTGTTTAAGTAATTAATTAACTTAATGTGACATTTCATTATGAGTTTAGTTAAAGATCTATCTTAGTTGAAGGATTAAACAAGTTTAATTTGATTGAAGATTAAAGTTTCATTAATATGTTTAATTATGAGTTTAATTTTAAATTTAATCATTTAATTGAGTTTCATTAATTTAATTAGGTTTAAGTTTTTGTTTAATTTAATTTCATTTGAAGATTAGGTGATATTTTTCTGATTTGAGCTTTGATTAACAATCATTTAAATATTATGTTATTTCTGATTTTTGATTTAATATTTAAATTATTATAAGTTTAGCTTTAATTCATTCTTTAATTCATTAAATCTTAATCCTATGTGTTTATTTTAGGTTTATTAAGCTTTCGAAGATCATATTATTTTTGTAAGGATCTTAGATGTTAACTGAAAGTTATTTATGTTATTTTCAAGATTTTTATAATTTTCATAAAATTTATTAATTTATTTTACTAAAATAAATAATTTAAGCTTTAAAATTTAATATCTCCCAATCCAGAAGTTATTTTGACATGAATTTTTTATGGTAGGTGTATTTTAACCTTAGTTTCAATCTCAAAAAATTTCAGATCAATCTGATATATATTTTTAGATTTATTAATGATATTTAATTTTCACTAAAACTACCCAATAAAAATTGGGGATTTTGGGCTTGTTGGAATCCTCTTGAAATGACGAATCAAAAGAGCGCTTATTTACAATTTTTCGTTAAGTAGTTTATTTTTTATGAATTTTTGAAGTTTTTGGCAATTTAAATAATTTTTAAAATTAAAAAAATCTTGGTTTTTCCACTTAACGCAACGCTGACTGGACCACACGGTTCCGTGTTGCAACGCCTGATTGGGCCATGCAACCCTAACGCAGCATTTAAGCGGGAAAGTACTGTTTTGCTCCGGCCAGTCCCTATCGATCGGGGCGATTGAATCGCCATCGAGGGACAAAATCTGACCGAATCCCCTTCTAATCGCAACCGTCCATCCCTATTAAAGGGAGATCGGATGGCTGCTATGCCATCTTCCTCCTATGCGATGAAAACAACATGTCAAACATCCGTAACATGAAAAATGAATGTCGAGAGTCCATTTTGGGCTTGATTTCGCGTCGATTCTCGAAAACTCTTATTTCTACTTTGGGGTCATGTAAAATGAAAAATGTAAGAGATATCTATGGGATTTTCATAAAATCATGCAAACATCATCACAAACAAGAGATCCTATGGCCGACTATGGATTTGGAAATTACCTCACTGGGGATGATTTGCTGCGGTTGAGTCGATTCAAACACACTCCTTGATGCGAGACAAAGCTTTAGAATGAATTTAAGCTCTTGCCTTACCTCGGAAATCATAATCACCAACCTCCACCGCATTTTGTTAGAATCCGCTTGAATTTAATGATTTTCCATCAAAAGGAAGTGGGGAATGGATTTCTTTTGCTCAAAGGAACTCTTTGGAGGGTAGTTAGTGTGAAATTAGCTCCTTTGGGTGACTCTTTTCCTCTCCTCTTAATAGTTGTCGAAAATCACCATTAAGGGTGATGGGAGATGGTTAGGTGGCAATGGAGGATTGGAGACTTTGAATTTTAGCTTCCAAAGTCTCCTCTTATGGCTGTGAGGTTCGTGCCATTCAATGCAAGAGATGGGAAGGAGGGGATAAGGGGATTGTTTGCAAGATTTAATTTTCTCTCTCTCTCTCTCTCTCGGTTTCACTCAACCATAGAAGTTGAATTTTTAACTTTTACATGATGATTTGAGTGTTTTTATCCCATTTAGGCTTGATTTGGGATTGGGTCAACTTATGTTGACTCAAATGAGTTGGGTAGGGTTCAAGCATCTCGATTTGACTCATTGGCTTTGGATTTGCTTTAATTATGTTTGATTGATAATTTATGATAGTTTTGATTGATTAATTTTGTTTAATTTGGATTAATTTTGAATTTGACCTAAGTTTGACTAAGGTTTGACCAACTTTGACCAAAATTGGTTTAGTTGATTTATGTGATTCAATTTATTATTTTATGTATAGATTATGTTTCAATTATATTTTATGAATTATTTGGAATGTTTTTGGTCATTTGAATTAATTTGGCTTGATTTGGATTTGACCCATTTTGAGTTCAAATGGGTCAAATTGAGTTCAATTGAGTTAAATATTTTGACTCAACCAAATGTGTTTAAGCTCTAATCATGTTATCTAGTTTCATTTGATTTGAATCTATTTTAACTTAAATTGGGCTTAATGGGTTAAATGAGCCAATTAACCCATTTGAATCTTATTTAATTTAGAAATTTTTTGGTTTGTTGACTTTTGACTTAATGAGGCCACATGGGTCAACTTTAGGTCAAATGACATATTTGCCACTTTGAACCTCATTTGAATTTATTTTTGAGTTCATTTATGCTTATGAATTGATTCTGTGCTTTTGATTCGATTTAATTTTATTTGGAATTAAGTGATTTTGAGCTTAAAAGAATTAATTGAATTAATCGACTTAATTACCTCAACCCAAGCTCAATTGGACTTAGATTTTAATTCAAATATGTTTGATTTAGATATCTGTTGAGTTTCATTAAATTTGGGTTTAATTTGTGTCTTGACTAAAGAGGTAGGCTTAAGCTTGTTTAGGCCATAGGATGGGTAAGTCACTTTGGGTCCTAAGGCTTAGCCTAACCCTATGGCAAACACTCCTAAAGTCTCTAGGTTCATATTAAGTGTTCACTTAAGCACTAGAAGTGTCCTATGACTAAGGAGCTCTTAGTGTCTAGAAGACTCCTAGACTTATGATAAGAAGATTGAATTCTCACTCCACAAGTGAGGTCAATAAAAGGACCCCCCATTAGGTGTGTTATAATTGACAAGGCATATCACATGTATTAGTGTTGATCGAGACTATCAACAATGTCCAAAGGAATGCAAGCGCTAACAGACACCATCTACTCTTAAACCAAGAGGTAGATAAAATCACAATCTTAGTGCAATGAAACTCATCTTATGCTCAAGGCATAAGAAATTCAAGGAGATTTGGCTATGAATAAGTTTTCATGTTAAGGACATGACGAGAGATTCTCTTGGGGAATCACACATGAATTGGATTTGATTTGAGATAGATTTATGCCAAGGGCATAAAAGTAAGGGAAATTCACTGGGGATTGAGATTTGATTGATATATTTGAGTTTTTTTGGGAGGAAGATCCACTGGGGATGAAGATTTGATTTAATTAATTTGAATTTTTTTGATTTAATTTGTGAGTGAGAGATCCGCTGGGGATACATGTTTAAGTTTATTTAATTTATTGTGTTGATTTAATTTGGGGCATATCCGTTAGAGATATGGGCTTGAATGCATTAGGGATCAAGACTGGATTTATTTTGATTTGATTTGTTTAGTGAATTTGTTTTATTTTGGCTCCACTGAGGGAGACTAATTTGGTTGATTTGATGTTTAATTTGGAGGCATATCCATTGGGAATATAAGCTTGATTGAATTTCTTTGATTTAGATTTTGATTTGGCTCCATTGGGAAAGATTGATTTGGTTTGCTTTGTTTTAACTAGGGCCCCATTGAGGGAGGAGTCTGATTTGACTTCACTAAAGATATTTAAATTGGATTTTATTTATTTTGTTTGATTTAACTCCACTAGGGAGGTTGGTTTTAAATTTGATTTGTCTGAGGGCCTATCCACTAGGGATATGAGCTTGAATGAATTTGTTTGATTTTAATTTTGATTTGATTTATGAACCCAATCGGTGTGTGTTGACCTCACTTTTGGGTTGAGTTCTCAACTTTCTCATCATAGATCTAGGACTTTTATAGAAACTAAAAGCTCCTTAGTCTTAAGACACTTCTAGTGATTAGGTGAATAATTAATCTAAGCCTAGAGACTTAGAAGGGTTAGCCATAGGAATAGATTATGCCTTAGGGACTTAAGAAGACTTGGCTTCCCTATAGCCTAAACCCAATCCATTCTTTCCTTCTCAAATCAAACCACAAATTCATGCCAAATCCAAACCAAATTTCCAAGGCTCATAATTAATCCCATGATTAAATTGAAGCTCAAAATTTTCCATGAACTTTATGATTGAATTCAAAACCCTTTCTAATCCCTTTGATTTCATCCTTTGGACTTAGCCTTAACCAAATCCAAATCAATTCCAATTCATTTGATTTTCTCAAATATCAATTTAATTCTTCAATCAAATTATCAAATTCCAATTCAAATCCAACTTCAAATAATTCAATCTCAAAATGAAATCCAAGTTCTAAAATTCCTTCCCTAAGCCATATAACCCATTCTCATAAACTTATCCAAATATCCACCTAAGTTATCTCAAAATTGATTTATTACTTTATAAATTAATTATTCCTTCATTTATATTCACAAATATAAATGAAACCCATACTCAAATGATCAAAACCAAATCAAACTAAATCAAATCAAGCCAAAATCCTTCTTAATTCATATGGACTTACCTCCATGAGTTTAACCAAATCTTAACCCAAATCAATCCAAAATCAACTAATTTCTTTATAAGTCAATTATTCCTTCATTTATATTCATAAATATAAATGAAACCCACTCTAATGATCAAAAATAAATCAAATTAAATTGATTTCCTTCTTAGCCCTTTTGACCAACATCCTGTGCTTGGTCAAATTTGCTTCCAAATCATTCTAAACTCAAGTGATTTTCTCATGAATCATTTATATCTTCATTTATATTCATAAATATTAATGAAATATAAATTCAAATAGCCAAAACCAAATCCAAAATCAAACTAAAATCCAATTTATACCCTTTAAACCAATTTCTTGGACTTAACCAAAATCAACCTAAATCAAGCCAAAACCACTGGATTTTCTCTTGAATCAACCATTCCTTCAATCATCTATCCAAATATAAATGAAATCTATAATTATCAAACCAAACTCAAGTCAACCCAAGTCAAGCCCAAGTTAGCCATTTTAGCTTGGAAACTTCAAATGAGCCAAAATCTATTGGACTCCAAATTGATTGTAGTTGAATTTATATTTCAATCATAAGCTCATATATAAGTTCAACTAAGCTTGAAATAAGCCAAAATCAAACCAATTGACCCTCTTAGGTCCACTTGACCCAAAGTGGCCTAAAGGACCTTTTCGAGCCAAGTTCTAATCCAACCCAAATTGGATTGAACCAAGTCCATCCAAGCCTCATATCATGATCAACAATCACCCTAAGATGATCAATTACCTTGAATTGGGTCAAACCAAGTCAACTTAGTCCTTTGACCAAGTCAACCTTTAGCCCAAATGAAACCCAAACTAGTCAAAACCCAACATACACCAAATTGATTGAAACCATTGATTCATACCAACTCAAGATCAATGATTGAATATGACTTGACCCTCAATTGAGCCAAACCAAGTCCAATTTGTCATTTGACCCAAGTTGACCCAAATTGGCCTAAAAGGCCAAAATGGGTCAAATCATAATCTAACATAAATTTATTGCAACCAATGACTCAATTTTCATTACAAATTGATTATTGAACTTGACCAAAGCCATAATTAAGCCCAATTTAACTAATTGGTCAACTTGACCCAACCTAGCCCAAATTGACCTAAAGGGTTAAATTGGTCAAAATCCAAATTAAATCCAAATTGATTCAAAGCAAATCCTACAATAATTTTAAATTAACCAATTAAACATGAACCAATACCTAACCTAATGTAATTTGGCCAATTTGGTCAAATTGAACTTAGCCCATTTGACCTGTATGAATCCAAATGAGCCAAAATCAAACCTAGGTCAAATTAATTGAAACCACTTAAACTAAAACTCTTCAAATCATCATTTGAACCTAACCCAAGCCTTGGTTTGACCCAATTTGACCAATTGGTCAACCTAACCCAACATGACCCAATATGAACCCATTTGATCAAATGAAGCCAAAAACTAGGAAACCAACCCATGTCCCATTGGAGGCTAACCAAACCCCACCCAAAACCATCTTGGGTCAACCTAAAATTAGGCCAAACCCATTTGGAGCCAAATCCAATGCAAATCCTCCATAGATTCTCTCCCCCATGTGGGATTTTGCCAAAAATGGCAAAGTCCACTCTTTATTTTACCTTGGCAGCCCTCACTCTTTCAAATGAGGGATCCTTAAATCTCCTAGCCCACTCTAAAGGTGCTAGGACTTACCAAGGACCAAAGGGAGGTGAGTTAACTCACCTCCCATGCAAACCGAAAACCAAAGGATCCAAATAAAGATAATCTACCCAAATCAAGCTTGGAGCCTCCTGCCATGGATTCTCCCAATCCATACGAGCCTCGTGGACTTGAGCATGACCACTCCGGTGCTCTGACGGTAGCTGGCCGATCGAAAAATTGGAAGCCATCTCGTCCATCCGCCTTAATAAACTGAGGGGTATACCCCCTCAATTTGCATGAGAAATGTATCAATATGAATTGTGAAAGCTTCAGAGATGATTTTGGGTATCCTTGCAATCCCCAGAGTGATCCCGAGCTTCCTATCATCAGCATTTCCTTTTTTCGTGCAAAATTAAAATAGGGGAGGCCAATCTCGATCCAAGCTTGCTCATCCCTCAACCAAAATCAAATTCCTCTTTCACACACCTTCCACACACGTCGTCGAAGCCACCCAAGTCATTTCCCAAGCTCTCAAGCCACTAGAGGAAGGACTTCAATCATCATTAAGCTCCAAAGTGACAGAAGTTGATCCACCAAGAGAACCAAGAAGAATTAGCTTGTGTGTTACTCAATAAGGCCTTGTCTCTAATAGATGAAGCCACCTTCATCGATCCCACTATTGGTCTTGAGCTCTGGTGAGGTAATTGCTCAAAATTGTAGAAATAGAAAAATTTTGTTGGAGCATTTCAAAGGAAATTCGCATGTGAGCCCATCTTAGCCATTAGATACTTGTGGATCCCTCGCACGAAGGTGTGGGTTGATTTTGGAGTGAATTTGAGCTCAAGTGAGCTCAGATCATATGATCCATGGCGGACGGACTTCATTGTTTATCACTCGCAGGAAGGAGGATCATAGACCATCTGTTCTGCATGATTGGAATGGACAACTCTGATCAAATTGCATTAAATCCATCTATTGTTCTCCCTTACGCCAGTTTGATCTTCCATCCAATCGAGATTGAACAATAGATCAATTATGTGTTATCGGCGACTCACGCGTAGATGTGATAACTTAAATAACTAATCCCACAGCGCCACGTCGAAAGAATGCCATGTTAGCACGCCACGTGGTGTTGACAGGATTAAGCTCAATTAAGGTTATTTAATATGTTTCTAAGGCTAACACTTCTTTAATTCATAACTAATTGTAGAAAATTCCAAAAATATAAATAATAGCTCATTTTAAAGGTATTTCAGAGGGGAATCTATTAAAATTATTCTTAATTAATTTTTAATAGTAATTTAGCTTAATTAAGTTTTAATTAAAATTTTAATTAGCCTAATTACTTCTTAATTAATTAACCAATCAATTTCAAACTTTCTGAGATTGTTTAGGGAATGACCTCTGCCTCCCCTATTTTCCTGAAATTTATTGGTTGATTAATTGGGAAAATTAATTATTTAAGCCTTAATTACTCTCTGAACTTAATTAAGTAATAATTAAGCATTTGAATAGTGATTAATCAATAAATGGACCCCTTAACCACTGTTGAACAGTAGGGAGACTTAGAGACTTGGATTGGGGCCTCCCTCCTAATTTTTCCCTAAAGTTTCCTTCTCTTTTCTTAACAAAAACATTAAGGAAAAGAGTAATAGATTAATAGATTAATGTCTTGATTAACCTAATTAAAAGGGTAATTGCATCTAATTTCTCTTAATTAATTCATGGGTAAAGTTTTAGGTGTTCAATAATCTAAAGAGAGTTAATGAAATTATAGTTAGTTCACATGTGTGAGAAAACCATAAAAGTAATTAAGTGAGTATCTTAAGCTTAATTAAGTAATGATTGTGAGCTAATTGCATTAGGCCCCTTTCATTTGATAGGAGCATTACTATTTACTTTTCATTCATTTGCATATTACATTAGCTCATAATCATTTAATTAATTATCTTAAGGTAACATAGGTAAGGGTTTAATTAATTGATTTAATTCACACCTCAAACCTAATTAATCCATAAAATCAATCTAATTGTTCCTCATTAAATCAAATTAACTCACACATGGGGATAGGATTTGCAAACTTTTCTCACATTTCTTAAATCAAATTAAACATCAAATTAAAATGCCATTAAGAAACTTTGGTTTGTTTTAAATGAGCTTATTTAGTATGATTGTCCTTAAGAATTAGTTGGATTGAATAAAATCATGTGCTTATGTCACTTTATTTCTTTCCAATCATATTAAATGTTGTATGCCACTTAATTCATGCATTCATCTTTTTCCAAAAATTAATTAAATCAAATGGTTTCCTTTATGTCAAGCTTGCATGTGTTGATTTAATTTAATATATGTGTAGTTATTATCATTATTAAATCCAAATCTATTTTCCAAAACTTATACATGAATGATTATATATATATATATATATATATATATATATATATATATATATATATATATATATATATATATATATATATCTAGTCTATTTTCCAAAACTTATACATGTATAGCTTTCATTCATGTATTGATTTATATAAGTAAGAATGTTAATGGGTATTTAGCTTGGAAATCTTAGAATACGAGGCTTTAGTTAGCCACAAGGAGGTCATTTTATTACCTCACTTTCCTAGATTAACAATGGCACGTACTAAATTTGATTTCATTCTTATGTATTTCAATATTAGAGTTTGGATAAGACTCCACTCCATATGCATAAATATTTCAATCAAATAAAAATATTACTTTTGCATGGGTTTCTTTCCTTTATTTATGTATACATCCATATGTATTTGAGAAAAGCAAATATTTAGTTTAGACATCCGGGAATATGTGGCTTTAAGTAGCCCCAAGGAAGTCATTTGATTACCTCACTTCCTTGGTTAACAATGACATGTATTAGCTTATGTCTCTCATACATGTGTGTGTGTATTTAATTATGGAATTAGAACCATTGTCTTTTATAAAAAATCCATGCATTCATGAATGATTAAGTTGTTGAATTAATTAATCATATGACTTGGAGCTCTCTTTCTTAAGTTCATGTATGCAAACCTACATATGTTTGAATGTAATGGGTATATAGTTTAGACATGCCAGGAATGAGGCTTTAGCTAGCCCCAAGGAGGTCATTTTATTACCTCACTTCCCTAGTTAACAATAACACACATATTTAATTTCATGCATATGTATTTTTATATAAGAATTTAGATAGATCTTTAAATTAATATGATAAAATAATCCAATCAAATGAAACATCCAAATTCCAAATGTATATGCTTACATCCATCATTTAAATGTGTTAAAAACATATTGCCATGTATAGGTATGCTTAGGATGTAATCATATGCATGCTAGATATGATGGAAAGATATGAATGAATATGTGTCATGTGATAATAATTAATTCCAATTAATCTTAAGATATATTTCTTAGTGAATATGATTATTTAAAGTGAACCTGAACCTAAGATTAGTTAAAATATGTAATAAGCCATTCACTAAAGAGAATTGATTAATTAATTTGCTTTAGAAATAACACTTAGTTGTTAGGTGCAACCCAAATGAAATAAAAGAAAATATTAAAAAAAACTTGCAAATTAATTAAGTCACTTAAAGTGAAACCATTCTTTATAATTAAATCCTTTCATACTTAGAAAATCATATCAAAGCATAGTTAAGGCATACCATATAATCCTTAATACACACACTTTAGAAGCAAGCCATGACTTCTAGCTTCATGTTTGGGCAGTGCATGAAGTAATGTATGTTTGGTTTTATGATGTATTATTTTAGATTGAATGTTAGGGTGTATGCTTCATAGACTGGATAATAGGTCGTGATTAGCCTATTCATATTTTAATGCAGGAGATTGTGCTTAAGGAGTGCTTAAAAATAAATATAAATGCTCTCTTTTGCAAGTTGCTTAACCCCTAAGCATAATCTAAATTAGGATAGGTGGGCTTGGTTACTTATGTGCAGGGTGCTAAGTCCAAATTATTCATATAATTGCTTGGGTTGTATGGTGTGTATATATAACACTTATTTTGTAGGTGTAGTTAGATTTACTTTTCTTATTTTTAATGTAATTTTGCATTAGAAATTAGAATTTGTATTATGGGGGATTAGGATGAGCAGTGACTAGAAGGTTTTGTCCTAGGAGGCCTTTTGATTCCTTTGAAGCAAGGCAATCTAAATGTAGAAATGAAGGAGATATTAAGAATGAAGATAAGAAGACCCCCATAGCATATGTTCATTTGTAAATTATAATTATTCTTTCATATATTGGGTTGTATAAGGGCAGAGCTCAGCTACCCATTTTCTCTTTTCAGGTTGTAAGGTCGTACCTAACCGCACCGGCCTTTTATTCTTTCACATTGGATTTATAAAAATACTTGATGTTATGTTTAAATTGTACAATAGAAATGGCATGCCTTTTCATAGTTTTTTTTTATGAATGGTGATTTAATGTGTGGCATGGATCTAGTTAGGCTCTTAAAATTTTTTTTTCTACCCCAACTGCAACTCATAACTAAATTTTCTAAATAATTCATAACCTCACATAAAGCCTAGGCATTAAATTAAGATAATTAAAAGATTTAGTAACCACTTAGCTGAATGTTGTCTATTAACTATCATGCATTCATATTATTTCATTCTTGTAAAGAGAGAGTTTCCATCCTTGCACAATAGGGGAAGACTTGACCTTTGAGGGTCTTCTCTATGGTGAAAATACCTCTTTCTCTCTGATTTAGCCCATAACTTATTTTAATATATATTTAGATATAAAATCCTATGACCTTTGTCAAAATGAAGAGTCCAAAATTAAATAAAATTTGAAAAGATTTGCATTAGACTAAATCATTACTCATACCACTCATGCTCTAGTCTCTGAGAGAGTGGGTCTAAGGACTTTAGTTTCTTTCTAAATAATAACAACCCAACTATCTTGCAAAATCATATGACTTGCCTACATAATTGTAAAGCTTAGGAAGAGTTAGCTGGCTACCCCCCACATTCGATTATAAGTCTAGTAGTAGGGTGGTCTACTCTATCTTGTGGAAGTAAATTATATACCCATCTTCTCTTAGATTAGGTCATGCTTTTTTGCTAAAGCTCCTTAGATCAATCTAAGGTGGTTGTTTCCTTCCTACAAGCATAAATCCTCACCTCAGGCATTTCCATAATCTTGTATTGTGGGATTATAATCCCTAGCTATCTAATAAAAAATTCAACTCAAATAAATAACTCTCTTCAAACTTCAAACATATAAAACCCAACCATAAGATAGATTGAAATGCTCACTAGGTTTTCTAGTATCATGAGAATTTCCTACTCATCTCCTTTGGCTTCAATAATAAATCTCTCATTTTTGATCTATCCTATTTGGTTTTCCAATATAGTCAATTTATTGATAGTCTTATTTTGAAATCTTTGGAGACAATAATTTCCTACTTTAATCGAGAGTATTTCTAAAAAATTCACCTTTCTTAGAATGTAATTAACTGTGGGGGCATGCCCCAATAGTAAACTTTAGGACCAAGTTTAATATAAACCTACTTTATTCATTCATGTATAATAGGAGAAAAATCTCTGGTATATTGGAAGACTCATCATGCCTTAGGAGTCCTTATTAAGTGATTAGGTCCATTGAAGGGTGATGTCTCTATATTTCAACATAGTACTTCATACCTTAATATCGTACCCGATCACTTCAATAAGTACACCCTCAGATCTGTGTGGTGTCCCCCATACACATATTCTAAAAATGAAACACCATAACTTTTTCTGGCGACTCCATTGGGGATTGTTCCTCTCTCCATCTCTAGTAGACAATTGTTGTCTCCAAGCATCGATAGTGGACTTGTATTTCATATGAGTTCGAGACTATCTCTATTTTTGTTGGTACTTAACTTATTTCATTCTTAAGCAAAGCTAGCCAACATCCTCTAGGTTTTATGACCTTACTCCTTATAGGTCTTGGAACCTCTGTTAGGTCCCCCAATAGGTAAAAGATAAAATTAACAAATGAAAGGAGATGACTAAAAATTTAGAACCACTTTACCACTAGGTTGGTGAGGCAAGGTTCATCATATATTTGAGAAAATAATCTCTTTTTGCAAAATGCTACTTCCAAAAGTACATTTTCAAAATTCACATAACAAGAGATTTTTGCACAAAATTCACAAGAAATTTTCAAAAGCACAAAACTCATACAACCAAACCTCATTTAACAATTCCTATAATTGTTACATGGAGGTTCTTTTCAAAATCAAAATCAACATTTTTTTAAAAAATTCCTTTTTCAAAAGCACATTTTTGAAAAAGGCTATCTCCATTCAACATACCTAAGTTTGTTGAATGAATATTCTATTTTCAAATAAAATCATGACGTAAAATTGAAACTCCACTTACCATATTTCATATGTGCTAGAGTTGGAGTTTCCTCCTTTCAAAAGCAAGAAATCACACACAAAATCAAGGCATATTTGAACCCCCATTTGACATACCCAAATTTGTCAAATGGGAGTTCCCCTTTCTTTTGGAAAATCAAAACAAATTGAATTCTATTTAACACACTTACATTTGTCAAATAGAATTCTTCTTTCCAAAGTCTTGAACAGCAAAACACATTTGGACTCCATTCAACATACCCAAATTTGTCAAATGAGAGTCCCATTTCTAAAAATCATAAATTGAACTCTATTTAACATACCTAAATTTGTTAAATAGATTTTCTTCTTTCAAAATCACAACACATTTTGAACTCTATTTGCCATACCATATTTGTAAAACAAAGAGTTCCCCTCTCTTTCCAAAAAAAGAAAGCAAATAAATACTTGACTCCTACTTAACATACCAAATTTGTTAAGTGAGAGTCTCATTTTCAAATCATAAACACACTTGACTCTATTTAGCATACCAAATTTGTTAAGTAAGAGTCTTATTTTAAATCATAACACACTTGACTCCTACTTAACATACCAAATTTGTAAGTAAGAGTCTCATTTTCAAATCATAAACACACTTGACTCCTACTTAACATATCAAATTTGTTAAGTAGTCTTTTTCAAATCATAAACTCACTTGACTCTACTTAACATACCAAATTTGTTAAGTAAGAACCTCATTTTCAAAAGTCATAAATACATTTGACTTCTACTTAACATACCAAATTTTTTAAGCACCTCAGTTTCAAATCAACACATATCAAACACACTTGACTCCTACTTAACATACCAGATTTGTTAAGTAAGAGCCTCATTTTTAAATCATAAATACACTTAAATCTTAGTTTACATGCCAAATTTGTTAAGTAAGAGCCTCATTTTCAAATCATAACCCATTTGGCCTTTACTTAACATACCAAAATTGTTAAGAGCCCCACTTCCAAATCAAATCAACATATATTACACACATAACAAATCATCACAAACAAAGATTTTCACAAATTTTTCAAATATATAATTGAAAACCTTTTTTTAGCATACCTAAATTTATTAAGTAAAAGTTTCCAAATCAAATTTTAAAACAAGACATACAACATATATATCTCCAAAAGTCACTCCAAATATTTGAACACCGCTCAACTTACTTAAATTGGTTGAGTATGGGTTCTAAGTCAAAATCATATGACAAAGTCACTCCTTCCAATCAAAAAATCTCTCCAAAATTTAATGAACCCCACTTAGAAAATCTAAATTTGTTAAGTATGGGTTCAAATTTCAAATCAAATTTAGAAGTCAATGATTGAAGATGAATACTAAAGCAAGGGTCCGACAATTACATTTAAAACAAATGTAGTGATTTCAGCGTAGTCAATGCTTTAGCCTTCAACAAGTGGTCATGGCTTTTGGCAAGTTTGTTTTCTCCTTCCCCTCTAGGGTAGATTTGGCTTGGATCAGGCCAATCTCACCCCAACTAATGCCACACATTTGATTTAGTTTGGTTGTGGCTTTGAGGGAGTCCAGATTACTTGTGAGGGGACAACCCTCATAACTGTTAGTAGGGAGGAGGTGGCGGGACAGATGCCACTTATCTACTTTGACATGTCGTATGACTCTGAGTTCTCCTCATTGAAGAGGAAGGCTGGTGTGGTACCCACACCCATTCAGTGTCAGTGTTAGTACCAGCTACTTCAACATGGGTTCAATCAGTCGCCCTTGCCATAGCTTCAGTGAGAACTCCTACCTCCTCTTTGATCACCCCAAAGGGGACAACTATCTTGGCCCCTGAGATAGTCTCCCTTACATTCGAGGTAGGTTCCAGTTCTCACTCTGCTTTGCTCACTCGCACCCAACACCGCAACAAAAATAGGAAGGTCAAGCGGGACCATGAGCGAGCAGCCAGGGAGCTCGATGCCGCTTCCCATATAGTTGAGGAGGGTTCCCCCTGTGAGACCTCTCTACTTTTGAGTGGCAGTATGTTTCACCCCCTCTTGGCCTCAGATGGAGAGGAGGATTTTAGAAGGATTGCTGCATCACCTCCACCACCAGCATACTTTGAGACATTGGTTAGGGAGCGTAGGAGGCCCTATGCTAGACTTAGACTCTACACTGGCAGAGCTACAATGCTCGAGTAGCATTGTTTGATCTGAGATCCATGATCCCTAGTAGAGTTAAGGGTCAGATCCATAGGGAGAGAGCGTGAAGGTTCGAGTATCATCCTAGGAGGGCAAGAGAGAGTGATGGAGGTATGGTAGGAAGTTGGAAGCCTTCACCTTGATGGATTTCCTTAATCATCGCCTTGTCAGGGCTGATCATTCTGACAATATTATTCTTTTTGGTGTAGTCCGATGCAAGAGGAGATCTCCAGTTGAGAGGAAATCGGTGTTGCCATCACACTGTTCCCATCATCATCCATCATCACCCTTTAAGCTTACATCATTCACCACTCCTGCCAAGATTCAGAGCCCCCATCCAAGGAAAGACCATCCCCACTGGTGATCTGGCTATGGCCCAAGGATCCCACTCCATCCACTCGACCTGTTAAGGTGAGATCGAGCTCCCCAGCTTGACCCTCTACCTCAGCTATGGTCAGGAAGGAGTGGCAACCCAAGAGCATCCTCATCACATCACCACCATTGCAGATAGGGGGAGAGAGGGGAGGGGACATAGACATAGTCCCCATGATAGTTGATACTCCCAGTGAGAAAGTCTTTATAGTAGATCCGATGTGTGAGATGATGAAAACCTGCCAACAAGTTGTCATCCAAATGCATAGTAGATCGATCGATTGATGACATATTAGCGAACTACTTTGCTGAGAATAGATGACTTCTTAGGAGTAACCTTTCAGATCAGGAGGAGGATATAGTCAGCTTCAATCCTGATGAGGATGACATGTTGGATGACTCAACAGAGGTCCACATGGTTGATACATGGGGGTCCCTACAGCAGGATCAGCTTAGCCATGAAAGTGGCGTGCTCAAGGAAGGTGACGCTTCTCACTTGACACAGCACCTTTTCCACCAGCTCAGGTAGAGAGATGATCACATTGACAAGATGGAGAAGAAAGTAGAGGAGTTGATGTTAGTGGTTCTAGCATTGCAAATCTCAGCCCTAGTTTCATAGCCATCTCTCATGGTAGACTAGAGTTGGTGCATACGTTAGACCATCTTAAGTGCACTCCCGCAGAGGATGATGTTGATCGCTTTCATAGGAAGGTCACATATGGCTTCTCCATGCATGAAAATGATATCAAGCATATGGTAGAGCAGTAGGTGAGGGAAGCAATGGCACAAGCAAGAGGGAGCTCATCCATTCCAAAGGGTAGACCATACACAAAGGAATTTGATGTAGTTCAATACCTCAAGGGTTTTATGCCACCTTCCTTCAAGATATTTAATGGCAGTGGGAACCCACGTCAGCATATTACACATTTTAGAGTCAATTGTTGTAACACCGGTGGTAGTGATGCACTCTTATTCAGACTTTTTGTCAACAACCTAGCAAGGGTTGCATTTGATTGATTAACAACCGCCCAACAATTCGATTAGGACTTTTGTTGAGTTGGAACACCTCTTCATCAAGAGGATTGTTGGACCTCAGTAAAGAGTGACTGTATGCGGCCTCATTGTAGCGAAGCAAGTTCCCAACGGGTTTTTCACAACCTGAGCATGAAATGCGTACCACAGCTATTCGAACAATATGCCATTGAGATTCTTCTCAAGAATACTCATGGCCCGGTCACCTTCATGCTTAACGATTTTACGATCCAGACATTTGAGAAACTAGTTAACAAGGTGGCTAGCCTACAAGGGGAAGCCAAATAGTTGCCCTTTCCTGACTAATCATGTCAGCCCAAGCAGAAGGTGTTCGAGAAGAAGCTAGGGATAGTTGTGTTAGTGGATAGACGGAAGTATCCAGCCAGAGTCCAATATGAGAGACCCCGAGCTCAGCTACCTCCTTTTCCACCTCCTCTGTCACCACCTCAGCCATCATCAGCTGCCATGGCCACCACACGTGCTTCCACCACCTCAAGAAGATACCGCGGTACACCTATCCACCACTAGGTAGCTAGTGCCCACCTACTCTTGCTGATAGATTGAATAAGCTATATTCATTCAAGTGGTAGGTAGTTAGGAAAATCTTTAAGAATCTCTCAAAAAAACTTAACTTTCAGTTACCAGAGCCCAAGAAGTTGGAGGAAGTGGGCAAGAGTAATAATTCTAACTATTTCCCCTACCATCGCCTGATTAGTCATTTCTTAGAGGATTGTATTACTTTTAAGGACTAGCTTGAGCATAGCTATAGGTCAAGATCTGTAGTTATCCCCAAGGAATATTTATTAGAATAACCATACAGTTCTATTACAATAATTCTTGGAGATACTTATGATCCTCTTAAGATAAAAGGTTGAGATATTGTCTTATCCCAAACCTTTAAAAAAGTAGTTTCTAAAATTAAGAAACTCTCTTTACAGGTGCCTGAGGAAGCTCAAACCTCCAACATCAAGGAAGGTTTGCAAGTTGCCAAAGACAACTTGAAGAAGATGATAGCCTAGCAAAGAAGAAGTTTCACCCTACTACTTGGGATAGTTTAGGACAACCACTTCGAGTGCAACACTCCATCTATAGTTGCAGCTACTACTTCTTCCTCTACTAGCTCCCCTTCTACTAATAGAAGCATTATATCAATGGACAAGGGCATTAAATCCCTTAATCTACTTACTTTATTAGATTTCTATCATGTACCTCCACCAAAAAATAAATCAATAAAAAAGATTTCACTTACATCTTTTCCACTTTTGATACTCTAAATTTTATTCCAGTTAAAAACTCTCCAAGTATAAAAAATAATAATAGCTCTAGTCATTCCAATCCCCTTCTTATTCAGAATCAGACTTTCCTTTTCTGAATCAACTAGGTTCACCTCTTGAGATTAACTTGGAGTCAACTGATTCCAAGGATCCTCTAGGAGAAGCTGTAAGTATACCTGATGAGAAGGTAGAACTTTTCACAAGTTCATCATTTCAAGAAGTCACCAAAGTCAACCTACACAGTGGCAATGTTCTACCTCATAGGATAACACCTTAGGATAAGGGTAAAAAATCTATTGAGCAGATAGCCACTCCACAGGATGCTCCACCTATGGATATGCTTGTGAAGGACCAAGTCAAAGTTGATTACAATGTCCCAAGATCTCAAAGTTGCCAGCTAAGTTAAGCATATATGATGCTTTTGTCTTATTCAAAGAGATGAGAGAATCTCTAATCAAGGCTCTACTTGATCTAGAGATATGCTTAGCTCAGCTGACTGTTACTGAAGAGGAGGCACACAGCTCAAAGGACATCCTAAGAGTTACATTCAGTGATGAAGACTTTCTTCTAGGGATGACCAAGCACACCGCCCATTTTACATTATAGTAGATGTTGGTAGATGCAAGTTATCAAGAGTTCTGGTTGACCAAGGTGCATCAGTCAACATTATGAGTCCAGGAACCCTTGCCTACTTGAGGGTCGACATCTCCAAACTCCAAAAGAGAGGATGATGTTGAGAGAATTCAATGAACAAGGTGATAGACCCTTAGGCTCCTTTTGACCTCATTTTTAGGATGAGCTCTCAACCCCTCCATCTTAAAAATATGACTCCTCTTAGAATTTAAGAGATCCTTAGTCTTAAGACACATTTAGTGAGTAGGTGGACACTCAACCTAGCCCTGAAGACTTAAAAGAGTTAGCCATAGGAATAGGTCATGCTTAGGGTGTTAGGAAAAGTTGCCTACCCTATAGCTTGAACCACATTCCTCACTTCCTTCCTTCAAGTCAAGCTCCAAATCAAATCAACATTAAACCTAAATAAATTCCAACTTAATTGATTTTCTCCAAACTCAAATCAATTCCAAATGATTGAAGCTTATGATTGAAATTCCAAGTTCAAAATCTTTCGCAAGTCCTTTGATCCTCTCTCATAGACATACCCTAAATCAAATCTAAATCAATTCAAATTCATGAAATTTTCTCTAGAATCATTTATATTCTCATTTATATTCACATATATAAATGAAATATAAATTCAAATCAATCAAACTAAATCTAAAATTCAAATCCAAATAAAAGTCTTTCCTAAGTCACTTTGATTTCCTCTTAAGGACTTAGTTGTGGTGTTAGAAAGTTGTCTACCCTATAGCTTGAACCACATTCCTCACTTCCTTCCTTCAAGTCAAGCTCCAAATCAAATCAACATCAAACCTAAATCAATTCCAACTTAATTGATTTTCTCCAAACTCAAATCAATTCCAAATGATTGAAGCTTATGATTGAAATTCCAAGTTCAAAATCTTTCGTAAGTCCTTTTATCCTCTCTCATAGACATAGCCTAAATCAAATATAAATCAATTCAAATTCATGAAATTTTCTCATGAATCATTTATATTCTCATTTATATTCACATATATAAATGAAATATAAATTCAAATCAATCAAACTAAATCCAAAATTCAAATCCAAATAAAAAATCTTTCCTAAGTCACTTTGATTTCCTCTTAAGGACTTAGCCTAAATCAAGTTTAAATCACTTCAAATTCATGAAATTTTCTCATAAACCATTTATGTTTTCATTTATATTCACATATATAAATGATATATAAATTCAAACAACCAAAACCAACTCCAAAAATCAAACTCAAATTCAATCATAATCCAACCTAAGCCTTTTAAGTCAAAACCTAGAACTTAGCCAAGTCAATTTCAAATCAAGCCAAACTCTTGATTTTTCTTCATGATTCAATTAATATTTTCAATCATGAATCCAAATAAAAACATAAACTTCAATCACTAAACCAAAACTAAATCCAAAAATCAAACCCAATCAATGGTCAATTTGGTCAACTTGACCCATTTGACCTAAATGAACTCAATCGAACCAAAATAAAAAATAAACAAAATTGAATCAAACCAATGCCACCAAAACATTTCAAATAGTCATATGAACTTTACCCAACCCTTGGTTTCACCCAATTTGACCAATTGGTCAACTTGACCCAAGTTGACCCATTTTGACCTAAATGGGTCAACATGAGCCAAATCACATCAAACCAATTCCAAACTTAACACTCAATTGGCCATGAGGCCAAGGTAGGGCGTAGAATTTTGGGTGGTTGGTGTAAGACCACACCATGTACTTGACATTGGTGGCATCTTCTAGCTACGTCTATGCAATCTGTAATCATCAAAAGCCTGTAGTATCCTAGTCTCTTGATCTTGGCTTTCATCTTCAGACCGGATTGATGCGCTCCACATAAACCTCAGTATACCCTGGTCACAATCTTGTGGGCATCATGTTTTTCCAAACAAAGTAACCATATATGATCAAAGGACCGTCGGTACAAGGTGTCATCCATGATAGCATAATAAAGGGCTCTCTACTTCACTTGATGTGCTAGTGGCTTCTCTTGAGATAGTTTACCTATATTTAGATAATTCATTAATGGTTGCCTCCAATCTGACTCATCATCCTTTTTGGCAATGGTAACCTCCCCTTTAAGAGAGAGTCTCTCGATGAATTCAATGTCAACAAGGGATAAGACTTATCTATTTTGGACCTTTATTGGTATAGACTCATCTTCCAGACGTGTCAACTCTCTGGCAAGCTTGGCTAAAGCATCCACTATAGCATTCTCTCCTCGAGGAATCTTATAAATGGTAACCTCTATGATTTGGGCTAATAACTCCATAGTGTGCTTATGGTAATTATAGAGCTTAAGCTTTAAAACTCTATAAGACTCAATGATTTGGTTGATAACTAACTAAGAATCTACGAAGATGTTGATATTCTGGATGCATAACATAATGGCTAACTCCAGACCGGCAATCAGAGCCTCATATTTGGCTTCATTATTGGTGCATAGATTGGAGAGATGATATGAGAATCTAATCACTTTGTGATCTGGAGTTAGGAGAACTATTTCTACCCCTATCGTACCTAGAAGAGTGGATCATGGTTCTTCTCTCTTTTGAAAGGAAGCCGCACCATCAAAATACATCTCCCAGTAGTGAATGCTAGTGTCCCCTAAGTTCATGATTTTTTCATCCAGGAGGTCATCATAAAATGGAGAATCAGCAGTAAGTGGGTGTGCTACTAAAGAAATCTACTAGTGCTTATCCTTTCACTGCACGAAAGGGTACAAAAGTGATATCAAATTGCCATAAGATTATGGACCAACACATCAGATCATACCATGTCATGAGATATTATTGGATTGATCCTAGAAATTAAGTTCACCTTATGAGAAAGCATGTAATGTCATAGCTTTTGGGATGCAAAGATTAAAGCTAAGGTTATTCAATAGGATAATTTGCAGAATTAGATGACGATAGAGAGTGCATTCCCTTTCCCTTTGTCATTGGTTTGGGCCAACAAAGTGCCAAGGAATTCATCTAATGCAGCAGTATATAGAATCAATGGCTTTCTCGAGATAGGGGTTGCTAGAATTGGCGTGTCATTGTAGTGTTTGATGTCGAAGGCATGCATTGTCATCCCACTTGAATTTAGCATCCTTTTGACAAGTGCTAAAAATGTTGGCATCATCTTGACAAGTTAGAAGCATCTTAGATATGCCAACCACACTTGTAAAGATCTGAGTTGAGTTAGACTTTTAGGGGGTGGCATTTCTATTATCACCTTGATCTTCTCTAGATTGATTACTATTCCACAGTGCTGGACAATAAATCCAAGGAATTTCTTAGAAGCTACTCTGAATGCATACTTCAAGGGATTCATTTTAAGATTAAATTATCTTAACCATTCAAAAATTACTCTCAAGTCAAAGACATGATCTTCCTTTATATTACTTTTGACTACGAGATCATCGACATAACGTTCGACTTGATGATGAATGATTTCATTGAAAATTTGAGTTATGGCCCACTGGTATATAGCATCAGCATTTTTAAGGCTAAAAGGCATGGCCCTGTAGCAAAATATTTCAATCAAGGTTTGAAATGTAGTGTTTCTTTCATCTTCAGGAGCCATATTATTTGGTTATATCTAGATGAGCCATCCATGAATGAGAAGAATGAGATGAGGTAATGTCCACCATCAGTTCTAGTATTTATAGTGAAAATTCATCTTTTGGGCATGCCTTATTTAGATCCCCAAAATTGATGCATTGCAAATTTGGTCATTCTTTTTCTTAACTAGGATGACACTGGCCAACCAATAGGGTATTTTTCTTCCCTGATAAAGCCAATATCAATCAATTTATTGACTTTAAAAATGACCTATTATTCAATGTCTAATCATATGCATCTAGGAACTTGCTTGATAGGTTTAGCACTAGGATCTATTGCTAGTTTATGGACCGCTATATCAAGAGAAAAGCATCTCTTCATAACTCCATGAAGCAATCCTTAGACTCATTCAATAACTAAGTCATTGGTCCAATATCACTCAATAGAGCTGTATGTGATGTGGATTGTCTTCGCCTAAGTTGATTACCTTGAGCTCATTGATGGTTGATAGTCTCCTCTTGAACTCTCGGTGCATCCTTGACTTCAAAGTCATTTGGATCATCTAAAGTTTCTAAACACACATCCTCATATGAGTTAGCATGATTTGAAAAGAACCTATCAGATTCTAAATGATTGGTGATGACTAAATAATGATCATCATCATCGATTGGACTCATCCATCAATCTATCCTAGTCTTGATTGAGGATGTCCGCTTTGGTTATCCCATAACCTTTCAAAATAGCAATGTTTAGACCAAGTATGTTGGATTAATCCCTTCTTTTGCTAGATTAAGAACACAAGGTGAATCAAAAGGTAATTATATTATATTTTTATATGAATCATCCTCAAGTTCTACATTTTCCCGACTTGAGGATGATACTCCAAAAGAACCTCAGTCTTCCCATTTGGATGACTTGGGGCTTTCTTAACTACCAAACCCTCAACTTTTATAAATAAAGTGGAGTTAGAGCTAAGGTTCTCAACCGATGTCCCATGTCTCATGTATACTTGGAAACATTTGTGCTTTGCTTTGGATCCCGCCATCATTCATCACTATCATGCTCAAGTGTCACCTTAAAAGGGATCGAGAAGAGGAAGGCT
Source organism: Cymbidium sinense (assembly GCA_021442155.1). Classification (NCBI taxonomy): domain Eukaryota; kingdom Viridiplantae; phylum Streptophyta; class Magnoliopsida; order Asparagales; family Orchidaceae; genus Cymbidium; species Cymbidium sinense. The sequence goes on along the minus strand of CM038232.1, from coordinate 25,497,720 downwards.
AAGCAACACAAGACTCATCCTATGAACTATATTCTAAGTCTATGTGGATAGCAGGTGTACTCCAGGTGGTTAGGACATGCCACCTATTGGGTTGCCAATAAAGAGGCTTTCAACCTCGGGGGCTACCTCTGAATTTCCCTCTTCCTCTGCCTGGTGGAGGTTGGGTCATCCTACCCATATGTTCGAATGGGGTAACAAACTATAGGTGGAATCTAATGTTAGGCTCTATATCTTCCCCTAAGTCCATGTCTCGCTCTCTTTTATTTTCTTTTTCTTTTTCTTTTTCTTTTGTTTCTTTTTATCCCTTGTGGGGATTGAATAAGCTCACCAGAATAGACTTGTTGGTTTTGGGAAAGAAAATAGGCTGCATCTTCATATATCCTGACCTCATGAATTGTGAATGGTTTGAAATCTCCTTTGATGTAGTACTCAATCCCACCCCTCATAAACTTCTTGCACTTATATAGAGAGGATGGAACTGTGTTGTTCTTATGTATCCACGATCTTTCAAGCAAAGCATTGAAAGATGTATCTTAGTCTATGATATGAAACTTGGCTTCAGTCTTTTAATCATCTATCTCCAATGACAACACTATGGAGCTGTGGTGAGATATTATATTATCAATTTCTAAAAATGTATACTTTCATCTTTAATCTATGTGGAATAAAATGAAGATATAAATATACTCTTTTATGCATTTTTGGACACCACGTAGAGTAGATGTTCATATGTCGATCGATACATTAAGAAGAGGTATATTATCTTAAAAGATAGAAATCACCACCCTATAATGGACCTAATCACCTTAATAAGGACTCCTAAGGACAATGCGTCTGCATATGTACCAGAGATGCATCCCCTACTTTACATAAAAAAGTAAAGTAGGGTTTATTTTAAGCCAAGTTCGTTAAGTTCCCTACAAGGCAAGCCCCCATAGTTAATTACATCATAAGGAAGGGGATTCCTTAGGAATACTCTCGGTTAAGGTAAATGATCATTGTCTCCAAAGATTTCAATAAGTAGGACTATCAATCGATTTATTTATTTTTAGCAAATCAAGTGAGATCAATCAAAAGGAAGGAGTTCTTATCGAAGCCAAATGATGATGAGGGGATGTTTTAGGATACTACGAAGCCTAGTAAACATCCCAAACTATCCTATGGTTGGGTTTTACATTTTTGAAATTGAATTATTTATTTGAGTTAAATTTTTATTAGAAGCTTAGGGCTTATAATTCTACAACACAAGATTAAGGAAATGCCTAAAAGGTGAGGATTTATGCTTATGGATCATAAAAGGGAGAAGCAACCTCAAAAACTAAATCTAGGGAGCTTAGGGCCAAAAGCACAACCTAAATCAATGGAGAAAATGGGTATTTGGTTTGCCTCCATAAGAGAAGACAAACCACCCCACTGCTTGGGCTTACAATCGCCTAGGAGTGGCCGCCAACTAACTCCTCCTACAATTTTAAATTCATGTAGGCAAGTCATATGCTTTATGCAAGATAGCTAGGCTATTATTTATTTAGAAAGAGATGAAGTCCTTAAACTCACTCCTAAGAGACTAGATCATGTAAGAGTATGCTTCAAATGACCTAAATCTAATGCAATTCATATTACATTTTATTTTAATTTTTGGACAATCATATTGACTCAGGATTATAGGATTCATATGCCTAATGCATGAGAAATGAGATTATTGACCAAAATCAGTGAGAAGGGAGGAGATGTATTTCTAGCATGGCTCTCAAAGGTCAAGCTAAGTTTCTTTGGCAAAGGTGGAAGCCCTCTAATCAAGAATGAAAATAATATGCATTTGTGCATGATGTTATAAAAGAAGTACTCTTTTAGCTAAGGGGTTACTAATTCTTTTATCTTGATTTTGCCTAAGCTTTAGGTGAGATTATGAGTTCTTTATTTTTAATTTTGAATTGTTAAATTTGGTAGAAGATTTATTTTTCCCTAAGAGCCTAATCCACATCCAGGCCATACATAAAGTAAGGAAGAAACTAGAAAAAGGATGTCATTTAATGCACAAGCTAAACAAATCATCAATCAATTTATAAAGCTAATCACAAAATAATAAGAGGTCATTTGTGGTCGGGCACCACCACACAAACTGAAAATAAATTGGGTAGCCAAGCTCTACCTTTATACAACCTGGATTATAAATGAATTAAATACAATTAAGTAAGGAATTCATTGTTATTGGGATCTTCAAGCTTCATTTCTTCATTCTTCTTTTCTTCTTTCTTCTTTCTTCTTCTTTTCTTCTTTCTTCTTTGGTTTCTTCTTTGGATGGTTGGAAGGTATTTACAAAAGGCTTCACATGGTACATAAGATGAGATCTTATGACCAATGTTCATCCTAATCCCCATAATAATCATTCCAAAATCCTAATTGGAAAAATTACATGAAAAGGAAAAGTAAATCTAGCTAACACTTGTAAAATAGAGATTAACTAAACAAACCACACAAAATCCCAAGCATGTATTTTGGACTTATCACCCAACACATGGGTGACTAAGTCCACCTGGCTTATTGGATTATGCTTAAGGGTATAAACATCTGCACAATGAAAGTATTTATATTTTTATTTATTATAGTGCCCCTTAAGCATAATCCCTTGTATAAGACAATGGTTAGACTAAGATTGCGCCATTCATTCTATGCATATTCACCCCTAACATCCAAACTAAAATATATATCACAAAACAAACTCAAGCATCAAAGCATCATGCCCCAACCTAAAGCTAGAAGTGGTGACTTAGTCTGTGTGTGTGCTTTAGAGGGTTTGTGTGGTATGCTTAGCTATGGCTTTAAGTTAAAATTTTCTAAGTGTGAAGAATGTTCAACTTAGAGGAGGGTTTCATTTAAGTGATTTAATTATTTTGGGTTAATTTTATTTTATGTTTTGATTGGGTTCAAATGAATCCTACAATCAATTACTAAGTTATAAAGAGAGCAAAAGAGAAGAGAACTTCTCTTTCCATTCCTAACCTAAGTAATTTCTAAAGTGGATTCATATTTTAATTTTATTTAGTGAATATTTTATTATGTGTTTTAATTAATCCTAAGTTTAGATGAACTCTAAACAAATATATTCAAAAAGAAATGCATTTTAAGATTTAAGTAGAATGAACTAAAGTCACAAAATATACATCACTTCATTTCTTTCCCAACATGTATAACATGCATATGAATGAGTCCTAAAGATATCTATACATACAAATGTGTATGTTTAACACACTTTATGATGCATTCTAAGTAGTTCATTTAAGAAAATTTGAATGTTTATGATGCATGATTTTCATTAAGTAGCAAAGGAGTTTCTTATCCAATGCAAGCACATATGAATGTATGAAAGACATAACTGAGTATGATGCCATTGTTAATGAGGGGTGTAAGGTACAAGACCTACTTAGGGCTACTTAAAGCCTCACAACTCTGGGGTTGTCTAGACTAATATACCTCTTTCCTTAAATACAAGCATGTGTACAAAAGAAATGAATGGAAAAGAAAGAATGCAAAAGTTTGTATTGGTTGATTTATTTTTGTTTATGCAATTTATATGTACAAGTATATGTATCCTTCTTAAGTAATAGCATATGAATGAATAGGATATGGAATTATACAAGTGTAAGGTTCTTTTCAAATGAACTATACACTTTGCCAAATCCTATTCAAAACTATACTAAAAGAGAGGAGAAGGAAAACCTACACTAAGCACATCCTTATATTTTACTCACATGCAAACTTATAAGTGAGATATAAGTAACACTTTCAGTTTTGATAATTGATTCATATATTTTGAAAATAATTTGGATTTAATAGTGATAATAGCCACTCATATTCTTATTTTAGCCAACACATGAAATTTGACATAAAGGAAACATTTTCATTTTAAATTTGATTTTTCAAAAGAATGGCTGTATGAAACCATATGATAGACATATTTAGCATATTGGGAAAGAACTAAAGTAATGAAAGCATGTAAACACATTCACCTTAATTAATTCCTAAAAACAATCTTATGAAATAAGAAAGCTTAAAGTAAATCAAAGTTTGTTTAATGTGATTTTTATTTGAACTTGAGTTTGATTTAATTTAGAAAATGTGAGGTGAGTTTTCTGTTCCTAACCCATTCCCACATGTGTTTGATTTTTTTGTTCAATTTTTAGATGATTAGACTCATTTTATATTTTGATTAGGTTAAGGTATGAATTAAACATGTTAATTACCCCTTACCTATACCACCTTAGCATAGTTAATCAAATAATTATGAGCCAATGAGATGACATAAAACCTCATAAGGAATTTAAATTTGCAATGCACCTAGGAAGAAAGGGGCCTAATTCAATTTGGCTCATGATTAATGATTAATTAAGCTAAGGGGTTTAACTTAAGTAATTTCAAAACACCCCTCACATGTATGAGATGAATTTTGATTTTATTAATTGTACTTAGGCTATTGAACACTTGAGCATCTACTCCAAATAGATTAATTGAGTTATGGAAAGTTTTAGAATTTTAAGAAATTAATTAAGAGGGTAATTAGTGAATTACTCCTTAATTAAGAGAGGATTAAGGAAGAAAAGGGGTTTAAGGAATAGCTTAGGGGAAATGCCCTAAAAATTATTCCCTAAACCTCCTATTCACTAGAACAGACTTTAATCAACTTCAACAAAGGATTAAACCACTAATCAAACCTTTAATTAATCTTAATTACATTAAGGAGGTAATTAGGATATGAATTAGTAGTTTCTCCAATTAAGCCACCAATAAATCCCAAGAAAATTTGGGGAGGCAGAGGTCGTCCCCAAAAATATACTCAAGAAGTTTAAGAATAATTAGTGGATTAATTAAAGGGTAATTAGAAAATTATCATTCCCAATAAAACCTAAATTTAGAGAAAAGAACTATTCAAATTATCCAATGCAATTTATTTCATTTATTTTTTTTCTATGTTGAGATATGAATTTTAAGTTTGATGTTATAGTTAAATAAATCCTAAATAAATCCTTAATCCCTACGGTGCCACATACACTGATGGCATACACTTTACATGCACACCTTCCCATTGGCTATTTAAAATGTCCCATCATAGTGCCGTGTGGTGCTATGTTTTTCCTCATTCGAGGATCGAGGTGAGATTAAAGGGATCGAGGGGATAAAATAAGATATAAAACATGTTTTATTCTTGGCCTTCTATCCAAAACAAGCGGATGGACGGCTAGAGATCCTTCCTTGCAAACACCTATGAGCCATGGAGATCATCCATGTTCTAGGCCTTGATCCAAGCTCGATTAAGCTCAGATTGGGATGAAACTCAACCCACACCATCAATATGCATCTTATATCACATCTAACGATCAATATCTTATGACATTAACATTTCTTTTACAAAGCTCCACCCCACATTGAGTTTAGTGATCGAAAAATGGCCAACATCATTAAAGGTGATCACAGATGCTCGATTCCTTTGGAGAAGCTTCTTCTGGTTGAGACGAAGCTTTGGTGAAAGTTTGAGGGGCTGAGGTTGAGTGGATCTTCCTATGGGTCACCTCCTCCTTAGTTTGAGCTCAGCCTTGATTGAATTGGATCTCCCCTTGCTTCAAGAACTTGGAAGAGAGCTTGGGAAAGCTCAATTGAGCTCACTGATGGAGTGTGCAAAGGGAATTGCACTAATTTTGAGTATGGTGTGAATTGGCATTTCAATGGATCTCCCCTATTTTCAAACTCTAATGAGAAATGGAGTTTTCAAATCCACTCTAAGAAGCTTGGGAATACTCTGAGGCTTGCTCTGAGTTCATAAGCTTCAATCGATGGAGGGGAAGTTAGAATTGAAGTGAATTATGGGGAGTATATCTCCCCCTTTGGCAATCAGACGACCGAGCATAGGCTTGCCATTTTGATCCAATTGCCAAGATTAAAAGGGTTATTTTAGTTGTTAGGATTGTCCTTGAGCTCATTTTAGGAGTGGGAATATGAACTTACCATGTGCTAAAAAATAAGTGGAAGCATGATTCCCATGTGGCCATTTCAAGGAGAATGGTGGTTTGGCCATTGGGTCAAGTTGAGCTGACCCAAACCCATTGGGTTTGGTGCACAATCCTCCCTAGTGATCACTTGATCTATTAGAGGAGTATCAACTAGGTATGGAGAGGATTTGACCAATTTTCAAGTGGAATTGGCCAAAATATATTCTATGGCCTAGAGGTAAAATGGTTATTTGGCTAATTTTTGAATTTGGATATGTTGGGTATGTTGAGAAAATTGGTTTGACCAAGTTTCATTGGATTTGGAGTTCATTTGGTATGGTTTGGCTCATGTTGACCCATTTAGGTTAAAATGGGTCACTTGGGCCAAGTTAACCAATAAGTCAAATTAGGTCAAACTAAGGGTTGGGTCAAGTTTATATGACCATTTGAAATATTTTGGTGGCTTTGCTTTGATTCAATTTGTTTTAGGTTGAACTTGGTTCATATGACTTCATTTATGTCAAATGGGTCAAGTTAACCAATTTGACCCATTTGACCTATTTCAGCTAGGTCATGGGTAAGTTTAGGTTTGGTTAGTCATGTATGGTGGATTGGTATCTTTATTTCCAATCAATTTTGGTTAAGTTTGAATTTGTCTCAATATGACCCTTTAGGACAAGTTGGGTTCAAGGACAATTGTTAGGTCTAGTTGACCAATTGAGGGTTTGGTCAAGTTCAATAAGTGATTTAGAATGAACTTAACCCATTGATTTCAATCAATTTGTCTTAGATCAAGTTTTGACACATTTTAACTTTTTAGGTCAAGTTGGGTCAACTTGGGTCAAGTGACCAATTGGGTTAGGTTAGGCTCAAATGTTGACTTGGTCAAGTTCAAACAATTGTCATGAATAAACTTAGATCAATGGTTTCAATCAATTTGGCCTATGGTAGATTTTGGCTATGTTAGGTTTTGGCTAAGTATTGACTTGGTCAACCCTTAGGTTGGACTTGGTTTGACCCAATTTGATTGATTGATCATCTCATGGTGATTATTGATCATGATGAAAGGCTTAGGTGAGTTTGATTCAATCCAATTTGGCTAGGATTAGAATTTGTCTCATAAGGGTACTTTAGGTCACTTTGGGTCAAGTGAGCCTAAGTAGGTTAAATGGCTTGGTCAAAGCTTGATTTGAGTTTGATTGAACTTGCATATGGACTTATTATTGAAATACAAATCCATTTGCAAGTGGTTTGAAGTCAAATGGGCTTTGATTCATTTGACAATTTCAAGTTCAAAGGGTGAACATGAAATAAAATTTGGCTTGATTTTTGAATTGAGTTTTGGTTAAGTGATGGAAGTTTGTATTTATATTTGGATTCATGATTGAAGGATTGATTGAATCATGAAGGAAAATCAAGAGTTTGGCTTGATTTGAAATTGATTTGGCTAAGTTCAAGATTTTGACTTAAAAGGCTTAGGTTGGATTTTGAATGAGTTTGAGTTTGATTTTTTGAATTGGTTTTGGTTGTTTGAATTTATATTTCATTTATATATGTGAATATAAATGTGAATAAAAATGGGTTATGAGAAAATTTCAAGGATTTGAAGTGATTGATCATGGCCTAGGCTAAATCCTTAAAGGGAGATTAAGGATTTAGGAAAGATTTAGTGAATTGATTTTGAATTTTGGATCTAGTTTGATTGATTTGAATTTATAGTTTATTTATATATGTGGATATAAATGAGAGTATAAATGAGTTATGAGAAAATTTCATGAATTTTAATTGATTTAGATTTGAGTTAGGCTAAATCCTTAAGAGGGAATTAAGGACTTAAAAAAGATTTTGAATTAGGAATTTGAATTTTGGATTTTAATTTGATTGATTTAAATTTATATTTCATTTATATATGTGAATATAAATGAGAATATAAATGAGTTATGAGAAAATTTCATGAATTTGAGTTGATTTATATTTGATTTAGGCTAAGTCCATGAAGGGAAATCAAAGGGCTTAGGCAAGATTTGGAGTTTGGAATTTCAATCATGGATTTCAATCATGTGTTTCAATCATGTCTTTCAATCATGTGGCATTGATTTGAATTTGGAGAAAATCAATTAGGCTTGAATTGATTTAGGTTTGATGTTGATTTGGAGTTTGACTTGAAGGAAGGAAGTAAGGAAAGTGGTTCAAGCTATAAGGTAGGCAGATTTTCCTAACACCCTTAAGGCATGACCTATTCTTATGGCCAACTCTTCTAAGTCTCTAAGGCTAGGTTGAGTGTCCACTTAATCACTAGATGTGTCTTAAGACTAAGAAACTCTTAAAGTCTAAGAGAAGTACTATGTCTAAGATGGAGGGGTTGAGAGCTCATCCTAAAAATGAGGTTAACAAAGTGCGCCCAATAGGTGTGGTGTGACTGATAAGGAACACAACATGTATTGGTGTTGACCACAATGATCAACAACATCAAACAATCACAAGCACTAACAAAGATGATCTATCCCTAACCGAAGGTGTAGAAAGAATCTAGAGCTTAGTGTAATGTGACTCTACTTATGTTAAGGACATAAGAGATGGATGGAGGAATACACTAGGGGTAGAGTATGTGAATCTTCCACTAGGGAAGCAGGTTCAAGTCATCCACAAAGGGATGAAAGTTTTGATTTAATTTGAGTCTCACCGAGGAGAAATTTCCACTGGGGAAGAGGGTTGAATTTTTTTTAAATTTTTTTTAGATTTGGGATTTTTGAGATGGGCACTATTGGTTTGCGATGGATCGCACTGAGAAGGAGCCATGGAGGCCTAAATCTAACTTAGATTTACCAATACAAAGAGGCAATCTACTAAACACATAGTAGGGATAGCCAACCAAAGGGATGCCTTTGATGCAATTGTACAAGAAAGAAAGCATAGTACTTACATCCTAAAAGTAGGGACTACATTCTTGGGTAATCTATTGGCAAGGCAAAGATTGAACCCAACCTATCGACTATTGAGTGAATGCGGGGACTTAGATCAACTCAAAGATAGTCAAGATTAATTTTATTTTTAAATTTATTTTGATGGAATCCATTGGTTGGCGAGGGATCACATTGAAAAGAAGTTTATATCAGCCTAGACCTATCTTAGATTTACTGAACCAAAGGGAGTAGCTTCCCGGTCGATAGGAGAACTATCTGACCAATGGAGTGCCTTTCAGTTTGCAATGATCAATTGAAGGGAAGAAAGCTCGGGGACTCATATCTTCCACTACAAAAGACCACTAAGGTGATTGGTTATTTTGGGCAAGAAATCAAACCCGACCTAAGGTCGGTCTACAATCATGCTAAAGAATGTGTCATAGTCTTACATCTTCCAAAAAAAATTACTATCGGGGTAACTTGTTTATGGAAAAATAGATTGAACCTGACTTAAGGGTGACTAGAGTGAGTACCAACCCAGGGATTTATCTCAACTTAGGTAGTTAGGAAATTCCTATAGGGAGTTCTACTGACACTACTATAAAGATAGGATGTCTGCTTGGGAAAAAGGGCCCTTTGGGGCTCAAATTCTTAATCCACAAGTGAATTAATTTGTTTATTTATTTAGTTTGTTTATCATGGGCCCTTTAGTTTGTGAGGGATCAAGCGAGAAGGAGCTTATATCAGCCAAGACTTATCTCAGATTTACTGAACCAAGGGAGAATCTGTGCATCCGCTGAACAAATTCTCCAACCATAGTGGTGGTTACAAGGAAAAGGGGGGCTATCCAGTCCAAGAGTAATCTAGGTAGTGTCTAAATGGGGTCTTAAAAGATGTGATCCAAATAGAATGCCCGTAGACCACTAAGGGCTTAATCCAAAACCCTGGAGAAGATGACATGGCAAGTCATGTATCAAATAAGTATTCGGTGGCCAACTCAAGGAGAAAGCATGAGGACTCACATTTGCCAAGAGTGGTGTATCCACCGGTGAGTCACTGTCAACATAGCAAACATCAACCAAGCTAAGCTCGGTAAATCGCCTAGGAAGAAAGCTTGGGGACTCACATCCTACTATAACAATTGATTGGGATACTGCCTTCTTTCGATAAAGTGCTATCCACCATGCACTATGCCACTGGGAGACTTATATCAACTCAAATGTAGTCAAGAGGAAAGGAGCCTTTGAGGGACTTATCCTAAATCTCAAATATACTCGACCTAGTTAGTTCATGATGATTAATTCAAGAAGAAAGCATGGGGACTCACATCTTCTTAAATAAAATCAACATGAGATAGCTTACTGGCAAAGAAATTCTACCATACAAATCTCCCTTGGATATGCCTCTCCATGTGGGATTTTACCAAAATTGGCAAAGTCCACTTTCCTATCACCCTTGGACCATCAAGCACCCAAATGGGGTATCACCAGCACCTAGCCCACCCTAAGTGGGCTAGGCTTGCCATGGACCAAAGGGAGGTGGGTTAACTCACCTCTCTCATAAGCCGAGAACCCCATGGACAAAAGAAAATCCATCAGTCCACATCCTCCCACCTTGAGCCTTCTCCCAAGCTTTCCTGCACTCAAATTGAGCCACTTGGACTTGATGGGGACAACTCCAACGCTCTGGGTGGTCAAAATGGGGATTCATCCTATCTGCCCACCGGGATATACCCCTCAATTGAATGGGAAATGACACCATTCAACTCATTTAGCTTCCAAGAGAGGAAAAAAAACTCTATAGCAAGCTTTCGAGCACTCCCAAGGCCTCCCCACTTTGAATTCCTTCTCCACTTTGGATTCCTTCTTCTCGAACGTAGTCGAAATAGGGGAGCTTCTCTTTGATCCCAACTTCTCCAATCCTCAACCAAAATCCAATTCCTCATTCCTACACTTTCCACACACCTCTTTGAGGCTACCTAAAGCTTCCCCCAAGTTTTAAACCCACTAGAGCAAGGAGTTCGATCATAGTCGAAGCTCCAAAGCACCATTCTTGGCCTTCTAACATGTGGAACCAAGCCTCACTCGTCTCAACTGAAGCTACCTCAAGCGTGCGAGCCACCGATCTTAGCTCTAGTGAGGTAATTCTTTGAAAACCAAGTTTAGGCAAAGTGGTGTTGCTCTTTTGTGAAGAAAATTTATATGTGAGTTGATCTTAGCCATTGGATCATCGTGGATCACTCGTGCGAAGGTGTGGAGTTAATTTGGAGTGAATTTGAGCTTAGGTGAGCTCGGATTGAATGATCAATGGTGGATGGGCTTCATCATTTATCATTCGTGAGCTGATAGATCACATGTCATCCATTTAGCATGATCAAAATGGACAACCATGATTAGATCACACTAGATCCGTCTGATTCGAGCCATTATTAATCATAAGTTTGATTTGCACCGAGATTCGGATGATGGAGATCAATAGCATCCCACCACCGACTCACCCACATGATGTGATAACTTAATCCAATGATACCATGAAAAGTGCATCACGCGCTTCAAGTGGTACCGATGGGATTAAGCTTAATTAAGGCTATTTAATCCATTTTTAAGGCTGAAACATCATGATTTCATAAGACATCATCAAAAAATCCAAAAAATACAAATAAAGGCACGAAATTTTAGAGAGAAATCCATTAAAATTATTCTTAATTAATTTTGAATAGTAATCAGAGCTTAATTAGGGAGTCTCATGTAAGGATTGGACCCAGACTTGAAGTAGTCAGGAGGAAAGGAGCCACTGGGGGACTTACCCTAAGCGTCAATTATACTCGTTCTAGTTAGTGCATAATGGCTAATTCAAGAAGAAAGCATGTAAACTTACATCTTCTTAAAGAAAGTCAACATGAGATAACTAATCGGCCCTGCAGTAAGGCCTACCAAACTAACAAGGCGCTCATCAGTTTGCAATGGTCAAGTCAGGAAGAAAGCATGTAGACTAACATCCTCCTAAACAAGGAACCAGGGTGACACACTAGCAGGGTAGCATATCTTCCTGACCTAAAGCAATATTGTGTGAGTGCCGCTCAGGCATTATCCCAACTCGAAGTAGCCCAAGACAAAAGATATGTATTTGCTTTATATGTTGTGTGTAGTTTGTTTGTGTTGTGTTGATAAAGGATAGACGGTTCCTTACTACCCTAAACACATCGTGGCAGATTCGCAAACAAATATGCTTCTTAAAATAAAAGAGATTGAATTTGAGATAAATTTTTTATTAATAATTATTTTGAAACAAGATTAATGGATAATATTTATTTAGATAGAGCTTGTTGATTAGAATAATTGAGTGTTCTCCCTTATGATTAATAAGTTGATAAGATCTTCCTTGGTAGGCCTTCACTATTGAAAAAAGTCCTTCCCAGGTGGGTTTAAACTTGTTTCTCATCATACGACGGCCAACAATTGGTCTCCTTATAACTAAAACAAGCTTTCCTACTTGAAAAGCTCTAGGTTGGACTAGCTTGTTATGAGCTTGAATCATTTTGGCTTTGTACAACTCGAGGTTCTGGCATGCCCATAGGCATCTCTCCTCCAAACCTTAAAGCTCTTCTAATAGTAACTTGGCACTTTGTTTCATTGTGATCTTGCTACAAGTATCCTTAGTGATGGGAGCTAGACTTCTAATGGTAGAATGGATTTGGACCTACACTAAGGAGAAAGGAGTAAATTGAGTTGGAGTTCTATATGCAGCAAGAAGCCCACAAGGCTTCAACTAATTGCTCATGCCACTATTGTTTATTATTGTCGGTGTCTTCTTTAATATTTGGATAAGAGTTTTTGAAAGGCACAAGCCATTTTCCCTTAGGTAGATGGTAGAATATCTCCAATCCATATTATGCCTTGGCAAAGCTATTGATCTTGGTGCTCAATGTAGTAATATTATCGAATATAGTTCATCGAGGTACCCCGAACTTATATATAATATGGTTCTTGAAAAATTGGAGCACATGCTGAGTTGTGACCTCTCTAAGTGGGATCACCTCTGCCTACTTGGAAAAGTAGTCGGTGGCAGCTAGGATAAATTGATGACCCTCAGAAAAAGGAGGATCAACCAGACCCACTATGTTGGTACCCTAATACTTAAATAGCCATGAGGCCAATGTAGGGTGTAGAATGTTGTATGGTTGGTGTTTAGGTACCACACCATGCACCTAACATTGGTGGCATCTCCTAGGTACATCCATGTAGTCTGTGACCATCAACGGCCAGTAATATCCTAGTTTCTTCATCTTCAGACTGGATTGGTGCGCTCTGCATAAACCTGAGTGTACCTCAATCATGATTTTATGGGCATTATGTTTGTCTAAATAACATAACCACATATGAACGAAGGACTATCGATATAAGGTGTTATCCATGAGAGTAAAGGAAAGTGCTCTCTACTTCACCTGATGTGCTAGTGACATCTCTTGAGGTAGTTTGCCTACATTTAGATAATTCATAAATGGTTGCCTCCAATCTGACTCATCAACCTTTTTGTCAATGGCAACCTCCCCTTTAAGAGAGAATCTCTTGATTATTTTCGTGTCAATATGGGATAAGACTTGTCTATTTTGGACCCTTATTGGTATGGACTCATCTTCTGGATTTTCCAATTCTTTGGCAAGCTTAGCTAAAGCATTTGTTACGGAATTTTCTCCTTGAGAAATCTTATAAATTATAACCTTTGGGATTTGGGCCAACAACTCCATAGTGTACTTATGGTAGTGATGGAGTTTAGGCTTTAGAACCTTATAGGACCTAGCGATTTGGTTGATGAATAATTGAGAATCTTTGAAGATGTTGATATTCTGGATGCTTAGAGCAACAACTAACTCTAGACTGGCAATCAGAGTCTCATATTCGGCTTTGTTGTTGGTGCATGGATTAGACAGATGATATGAGAATCTCATCACATCACGGTCTGTAGTTAGGAGAACTATTCCTACCCCTGGCTTTATTGGGATACTAGATCATTATTCTTCTTATCTTTGAGAGAAAGTTGCACCATCAAAGTACATCTCCCGGTGAATGCTGTCCCTAAGTTGGATTTGTTCATTAGAGAGGTCATCACAAAGTGGGGAATTAGTAGGAAGTGAGTGTACTAAGAAATCTGATAGTGCTTATCCTTTCACCGCAGAGAGGTACAAAAGTGAAGTCAAATTGCTACAAAATCATGGACCAATACACAAACCGTCGGATAGGCGCCTCATGAGATATTAGTAGGTTGATCCTAGAGATTAAGTTCACCTTATGAGAAAGCATGTAATGTCGTAGCTTTTGGGATGTAAAGACTAAAGCTAGGCAATGTTTCTCAATATGTGGATAGTTTTTCAAAGAAGGATTAGATGTTGGTTGAGATAGTAGAGGCATTCTCTTTGCTTTCATCATTGGCCTAGGCCAACAAAGCACTAAGGGAATCATCTAATGCAGCAATATATAGTATCAATGGCTTGCCCGGGATAGGGGCTGCTAGATCTAGAAGTGTCATGAGGTAGTGCTTGATGTCTTCAAAGGCATGTTGATGCTTGTCATCCCACTTGAACTCAACATCCTTTTTAATAAGTGCTGAAAATGGTTGGCATCTTTCTGACAGGTTGGAAATGATGCATCTTAGAAATGCCAACCGTCGTTGGAATGATCTAAGTTGAGTTAGACATTTAGGAGGTGGCATTTCTAATATCGCCTTGATCTTCTCCAAATCAATTTTTATTCGATGATGCTAGACAACAAACTAAAGGAATTTCCCTATAGCTAGTTCGTATGCATAGTTTAGAAGATTCATTTTGAGGTTAAATTATCTTAACCATTCAAAAACTACTCTCTAGTCAAAGAGATGGTATTCCCTTTCTTTACTTTTATCCACAAGATCATCGACATAGCACTCGACTTGATGATGAATGAGTTCATCGATGATCTGATTCATAGCCCGTTGGTAGGTAGCACTGACATTTTTAAGGCCGAAAGGCATGACCCTATAGCAAATGATTTTGATCGGGGTTCAAAAAGTAGTGTTCCTTTCATCATCAGGGGCCTTCTTTGTTTGGTTATATCCAGATGAGCTATCCATGAAAGAGAAGACTGTATGAGATGAGGTAATGACCACCATCAGATCTGGGATTAAAATTCATCTTTTGGACATGCCTTATTTAGATCATGCATATATGAATTTGGCCATTCTTTTCTTAATTGGGATGACACTAGCCAACCAGGTAGGATATTTTTCTTTCACAATGAAGCCAACATAGATCAATTTCTTGACTTCAGAAATGACATGTTGTTCAATATCTAATCACATGCATGTAGTAGCTTGCTTGATAGCCTTAGCTCTAGGTTCTATTGCTAGTTTGTGGACGGCTACATCACAAGATAAATTGAGCATCTCTTCATAAGTCTATGTGAAGTAGTCCTTAAACTCAGTCAACAGTCTAACTAAGTCATTGGTTTCAGTATTATTCAACAAAGAACTGATGTATGTCAGACATGGATTGTCTTTAGTTCCTAAGTTGATTTCCTTGAGCTCGTCGATGGTTGATCTGATCTCCTCTTTGAACTCTGGCAGAACATCTTTGGCTTTAAAGTCATTTAGATCATTTAAAGTTTCTAAACACACCTCCTCATGAGTTAGCATGATTTGAAAAGAACTTATTAGATTCCAAATGATTTGTGATGACTAGGCAATAATAGTCATCATCGATTGGACCCACTATATTGAATTCTAATCCTAGTCTTGATTAAGGATTGCTTTGGTTGTCCCATAACCTTTCAAAGTATTCTAACATGTATTTAGACCAAGTATGTGAGATTAATCCATTCTCTACTAGATTAAGAACACAAGGCAAGTATCAATCAAAAGAAAATTATATTAAATATTTATATGAATCATCCTCAAGTTCTACATTAGCATCATGACTTGAGGTTGATGCTTCTAAAAAATAAATCTCTGAGTCTTCCCATCTGTGGATGACTTAGGGGCTTTCTTAACTACCAAACCCTCAACTTTTTATGAAGAAAGTGAGGTTAGAGCTAAGGTTCCCAACTGGTGCTTGACTATTTCATATATAGACTTGGATACATTTATGCTTTGCTTTGGAGCACGATCTTCATCATTATCTTGCTCAAGTGTCACCTCGAAAGGGATCTGCTACTGAGAAGACCTGGCTGGTGTGCAAACCACATAAGACTCATCCTTTGAAATAAATTCTAAGTCTATGTGGATAGCAAGTGTACTCCTGGTGGTTGGGACATACCTCTTATTGGGTGGCCAATAGGGAGGCTTTCCACCATGGGGGAAACCTCTGAACTGTCTTCTTCCTCTATCTAGTGGAGGTTAAGTCATCCTACGCATATATTTGAAATGGAGTAATGAACTATGGGTGGAATATAATGTTAGGCTCTATATCTTACTCTGAGTCCATATCTCGCTCTCTTTTATTTTCTTTTTCTTTCTCTTTCTTTTTTTTTTTCTTTTCTATTTTCTTTTTTTTTTCTTTCTTATAGGGATCTTGACTAGATTCACGAGGATGGATTTGTTAGTTTTGGGGGAGAAAATAGGTTCCATCCTCATATATCTCGACCTCATGAACCATGAAGGGTTTGAGATCTCCTATGATGCAATAATCCCACCTCTCATGAACTTCATGCACTGATGCAGAGAGGATGGAATTGTGTTGTTTTCATGTATGCATGGTCTCCCAAGCAAAGCATTGAATGATGTATCTGAGTCAATGATATGAAACTTGGCTTCTATCTTCCAATCATCTATCTTCAATGGAAATACTATGGAGCCTAAGACCCTCTCACCTCGTTCATTATATCCTCTCAACATCATCCTCTCTTTTTTAGAGTTTAGATATGTCGATCCTCAAGTAGGCATGGGTTCTTGGACTCATAATGTTGACTGATGCACCTTGGTCAACCAAAAATCTTGATAACCTGTATTTGCTAATGTCCACTATAATATAAAGAGGGAGGTTATGCTTCATCATCCCTAGAAGCAAGTCTTCATCACTGAATGTAACTCTTAAGATGTCCTTTAAGCTATGTGCCTTCTCTTTAGTAGTGATCAGCTGAGCTAAGCATATCTCTAAATCAAGAAGAGCCTCTGTTAGAGATTCCCTCATCTCTTTGGATAAGACAAGGGCATCATATATTCTTAACTTAGCTGGCAACTTTCTAAGATGAGCTAGGACATTGTAATCAACTCTGACTTGGTCCTCCACAAGCATATCCACAGGTGGAGCAACCTATGGAGGGGCTATCTGCTCACTGCAACCAATGACTTGTTTACCCTTATCTTGAGGTGCTACCCTGGGAGATAGAACTTTGCCACTATGCAGTTAACTTCAGTGACTCCTTGAAATGATGAACTTGTGGAAATTTCTACCTTCTCATCAGGTATATCTACAACTTCTCCTATGTGATCCTCAAAGTTAGTTGACTCTAAGTCGATCTCAAGAGGTGAACCTAATTGATTTAGAAAAGGAAAGTTTGATTCTGAATCAGAAGAGAGGGAATTAAAATGACTAAATGTATTATTATTTTCTAGATTTAGAGAGTTTGCAAGAGGAATATAGTCAAGAGTGTCAAAAGTGGACAAGATGTAAGTAAAAGCTTTCTTCATTGATTTCTTTTTGGGTGGAGGTACATGATAAAAATCCAATAAAGTAAGTGGATTAAGGGATTTAATGCTCTTGTCCAATGATACAATGCTCCTGCCAGTAGAAGAGGAGCTAGTAGAGAATGAAGTAATTGCTGCAATTGTAGATGGAGCACTGGACTCAAATGGTGGTTGCACCATTGAACTATCCCAGGCACATAGAGTGAGCTGCTACACTGTTGCTGGGCTATCACCTTCTTCAAGTTATCTTTGAAAACTTGCAAACTTTTTTTGATGTTGGAGGTTGGGCACCTATAAAGAGAGTTTCTTGATCTTAGAAATAACTTTTTTAGAGGTTCAAGATAAGGTAATATCCCAATGATCTTTTATCTTAAGAGGATCATAAGTATCCCTAAGAATTACCCTAATAAAACTGGATGATTGTTCTAATAAGTATTCCTTAGGTATAATTATAATGTCTGATTTGTAGCTACACTAAGGCCAGCCCTTAAAAGTGATACAATCCTCTAAGACATGACTAATTATGCATTTATAGGGGTAATAGTTAGGATCATTACTCTTGCCCACTTACTCCAGCATCTTGGGCTCTGGTAACTGAAAGTCAGGTTTCTTTAAGAGATTATTAAATATTTTTCTAATTATCACCCTCTTGAATGAATATGGCTTATTCAATATATCGATAAGAGTAGGTGGGTAATAACTACTTGGAGATGAATAGGAGTACTACTACTAGGTAGACTGTTGAGGTGGTGGAAATGGTTATTGTGGCAGTTGATATGATGGCTAAGGTGGTGGCAAAAGAGGCTACTAAGCTCGGGGTCTCTCATGCGGGACTTTGGCTGGCTACTTCCCTCTATTCACTAACACAACTATCCTTGGCTTCTTCTCGAACACCTTCTGCGACTTGGGTTGAGATGATTGGTCAGGAAAGGCCAACTATTTGGCTTCCTCTTGCAGGCTAGCCGCCTTGTTGATTACTATTGCAAATGTCTTGATGGTAAAGCCCTGTGGAGCCATGAATATTCTTGAGAAGAATCTTAATGGCATGTTGGTCATACGCAGCTTGCATTTCATGGTCAGGTTGTGCCACCTGAGAATATAATCAACAAGGGACTCATTGGGAACTTGCTTCGCTATAATGAGGTCACCTACAGCCACTATTTATTGAGCTCCATCAAATCTCTTGATGAAGTGGTGCTCCAACTCAACAAAATTCTCACCGAATTGTTGGGCAATTCAGTGTACCAAATCAAATGCAACCTCTGCTAGGTTGTTGACAAAATGTTTTGAATAGGAGTGCATCACTACAATGTTGCAATAGCCTCTAAAGTGTGCAATATGCTGATGCAGGTTCCCACTACCATCAAAGATCTTAAAGGAAGGTGGCACAAAACCCTTGGGGTATTGAACTACATTGAATTCTTCTTGGTATGAAATACCCTTTGGAATTGATGAGCTCCCCCTAGCTTGCGCCATCGCTTTCCTCACCTGCTACTCTACCATATACTTAATATGCTTTTCATGCATGGAGGTGCCATCTATCACCTATGCAAGCTACTAACATCATCCTCTGTGGGGGTGCACCTAGGACGATCTAAAGTATGTGCCAACTCTGTTCTGTCAGCTACCATAGGAAAAGGCTGTAAAATTAGGGCTGAGATCTACAATGCTAAAACCACTACCATCAACTCCTCAACTTTCTTCCCCATCTTATCAATGTGATCATCCTTCTGTCTGAGCTAGTGGAGAAGGTGCTAAGTCGAGTGCAAAGTGTCACCTTGCTCAGGCATGGCACTTTTCTAGTTAAGCTGATCCCGTTGTAAGGACCCCAATGTGTCAACCATGTGGACCTCAGCTGTGTCATCCAACTTGTCATCCTCATCAAGATTGAAGTTGATTCTATCATCCTTTTGCTCTGAATGGACACTCTTGAGAATTCTTCTTTTCTTGATAAAGTAGTTTGCTAATATGTCATATAGTGATCGATCTATTATGCCAGGCTAGACCGGTACGAACACCCACTAATGGCTAACCGTAGGACTGTGCTCATATATCTATATGCATTGAATGTTGCCTACTGATAAGACTTCCTCACTAGGAGGATCAACTATCATGGGGACTATGTCTATGTCCCCTCCCCTCTCTCCCTCTATCTGTGGTGGAGGTAGTGCGATGATAACACTCTTGGGTCACCACTCCTTCTTGACCATAGTTGATGTTGAGGGCCAAGCAGGGGAGCTCGATCTCACCTCTACAGGTGGAGTGGATGGAGTGGGATCCTTGGGCTATAGCCAGATCACCAGCGGGGTCGGTATTTTCACAAATGGGATATTTTGAAGCTTGGCGGGGGTGGTGGATGCTGTAAGCTGGATGGGTGATGGTGGATGGTGAGTGGAGTGGTGTGATGGAAAGACCGACTGCCTCGCAGTTGGAGATCTCCTTCTGCATCGAACGGTGCTAGTAAGAACAATATTATCTGAGTGATTGGCCCTGATAGGGTGACGATCACGAAAATCCATCAGGGTGGAGGCCGTCGATTGCTTAGTGTACCTCTGTCTCTCTCTTGCCAGCCTGAGATGGTACTCAAGCCTCCACAGCTCTCTCCCTATCGATCCCCAACGCTCCTAGGGATCACAGATCTCAAGTAAAATAATGCACAGTACTCTGAGCATCTATAAGCTCTGCCAACTTAGCGAAGAATAATCCTAAGACCAGCATAAGGCCTCCTACGCTCTGTAGCCAACATTTCAAAGTATGTTGGTGGTGGAGGTGATGCAACGATCCTCCTGTAATCATCCTGTCCATCTAAGGCCATGAGAGGGTGGAACTTGTAGCCACTCAAGAGTGGAGAGGTCTCACGGGGAGAACCCTCTTCAACTACTTAAGAGGGAGTGTCTATCTCCCTGGCTGTGCGCTGATGATGCCTCATGACCTTCCAATTTTTTGTTGCGGCACTGGGTGTGGGTGAGTAAAGAAGAAAGAGAGCTAAAACATACCTCAAAGGAAGAGGAGACTATCTCAGAAGCTAAGATAGCCTTCCCCTTTAGGGTGACCAAAGCAGATGTAGTAGCTCTCATTGGAACTATAGCAGGGGAAACTGACTGAACCAGTATTAAAGCAGCTGACACTAACACTGATCGGGGTGCAGGAACTATGGTGTCCTTTCTCTTCAATGAGGGTAACTCAGAGTCAGATGAAATTTCAAAGCGGATAAGTGGCATCTATCCCGCTACCTCCTCCATACTAACAGTTGTGAGGGTTGTCCTATCACAAGTAACTCAGACTCTCTCAAAACCACAACCAAAGTAAATTAGATGCATGGCGATAGTCATGGTGAGATTAGCCTGATCTATTCTAGAGGATAAGAGAAAACAAACTTGCTAGAAGCCATAATAACTACACTGACTGAAGGTTGAAAAGACTGACTGTGCTGAAATCACTGCATTTGTTGAAACATAATTGAGTCAAACCCTTGCGTTGATATTTGTCTTCAATCATCAACTTCTAAATTTGATTTGGTATTTGAACCCACACTCAACAAATTTAGGTATGCTAAGTGGGGTTCATTGAATTTTGGAGAGATTTTTGATAATTGGTGGAGAGACTTTGCTATATGATTTTGATTTGGATCCCATACTAAACTAATTTAGGTAGGTTGAGTGGGGTTCAAATATTTGGAGAGACTTTGGAGATATATATATGTCTTATTTGAAAATTTGATTTGGATATGTGTTGTATGTTTTTCTTGGAGATTTTACTTGGAAAATCTTTACTTAGCAAATTTGGTATGCTAAAAAAAAGGTTTTCCATTATATGTTTGAAAATTTTATGAGAACAACTTTGCTTGTAATGAGTGTGTGTGATATATGTTGATTTGATTTAAAAATGGAGTCTTTTACTTAACAAATTTGGTTTGTTAAGTAGAGGCCAAATGTGTTGTGATATGTATTTATTTTAAAATTTGGCTCTTACTTAACAAATTTGGTATGTTAAGTAGGAGGACAATTGTGTTGTGATATGTGTTGATTTGAAAATTAGGTCTTTTACTTAACAAATTTTCCAGTAGCTTGATAGACATCACATTTGATTGGTTCGCTAAACTACCCAATGGTTTAGTGAAGATATTTGTTGAGTTGGAGCAGCTCTTTATTAAGAGATTTACTGAAGCTCAGTAAAGGGTAAATGCATGTGATCTCGTTGTTGGTCAACCACACCTCAGTAAGTTCCTTGCTGATAACATTCTTAGATGGTGCAATTTAAGTATGAAATGTGAACCACAGCTATCTAAATAGAATGCCATTGAAATTCTACTCAACAATATTCATGGCTCAGTTGCTTTCATGCTTAAAGGGTTTATCATTGATACATTTGAGAAATTAATCAACAAGGAGGCTAATCTACAAGGGGAGGTCAAATAATTACCTTTCCAAGATCAGTTAGCCAAGCCCAAACCATATAAGGCATTTGAGAAGAAGCCATGGGAAATTACAACACTTGATAAGGGGAAATAATTGCTAGGGTTCAATCAAACAGGCTTCGAGCTCAGCAGTCTCCTCTACCACCTCCTATGTCACCATGTCGGCCATCATACTGGCCACCTCAGTTGCTACAACGACCTCCACCATCGCTTCCTCAGAAGTATCCTCATCAGCATCATCAGTAGTAGTATTCCTACCCTACATCAGGTAGCTATCAGTTCCCTACTCTTGTCAATAAAGTGAATAAACCTTATTCATTCAAGAGGGAGGTAGTCAGGTAGATCTTTAAGAATCTCTTAAAGAAGCCTGATTTCTAGTTACCAGAGCATAGGAGGCCGGAGGAAGTGGGCAAGAGTCAAGATCCAAAATATTACCCCTACCACCGCATGCTAGGATATGTCTTAGAAGATTACTTTACCTTTAAGGACTGGCTTGAGCCTAGCTACAAGTCGGGTGCAATTATCATCCTTAAAGAATATCTACTAGAATAACCCTATAGTTCTGTTAGGGTAGTCCTTGGGGATACACATGATCTTATTAAGACAGAGAAAGGTTGGGATATCTCCCTATCCCGTACCTCCAAGAAAATCATCTCTAAGATCATAAAATTACCCTTGAAGGTGCCTGAAGCAGCTCAAACTATAACTTCTAGGAAGATTTGCAAGTTGTTCAGGATAACTTGAAGGAGGTAGAAATCCATCAGCAGTAACAGTCCACCTTACTTGCCCAGGATAGCACAGTAGCACAACCACCAATTGAGTCCAGCACTCCTCCCACAGTTGCAGCTACTACTTCTTCCTCCACTAACTCCTCTTCTACCAGGAGGAGCATTGAATCAATAGATAAGGGCACTAAACCCCTTACCCCGCTTACTTTATTAGATTTCTATCATGTACCTCTGCCTAAAAAGAAATAAATGAGGAAATCTTTCACTTACATCTTGTCCACTTGTAATACTCTAGATTTTATTCCTCTCAAAATCTATTGAAGTCTAGAAAATAATAATAATAACTTTAATTATGATCATTCCTCTTCTAATTTAGAAATGGATTTTCCATTCCTGAATCATTCAGGTTTTCCCATTGATATTGATTTGGAGTCATCCAACTCTGATGACCCCATAGGAGAAGCTGTAGGTGAATATGATGAGTAGGTAGAACTTTTCACTAAACCATCTCACGAAGTCACTGACGTCAACCTCTGTAGTGGTAAAGTTCTACCTCCTATGGTAACACCCCAGAATAAGGGTAAACAAGTCATTGGTTCAAGCGATCAAGAAGCCCCTCCATAGGATGCTCCACCTATGAATATGTTTATGGAGGACTAGCCCAGAGTTGATTGCAATGTCCTTGCTCACTTAAGAAAGTTGCTAGCTAAACTAAGCATATATGATGCCCTTGTCTTATCCAAAGAGATGAGAGAGTCATTGATCAAAGCCCTTCTTGATCTAGAATTATGCTTAACTTAACTGACTTCTATTAGAGAGAAGGCATGTTATTCAAGAGAAGTCCATGGAGTTACATTCACCGATGAAGACCTTCTTTTGGGGGACAATAGAGCACAACCTTCCCCTTTACTTCACAGTGGACATGGGCAAATTCAGACTCACCAGGGTGTTAGTTGATTCAGGTGCATCAGGAAACATTATGAGTTTAAAGACCCTTGCTTACTTGAGGATTGAAATCTTGAACTCCAAGGAGATTGGATGATGTTGAGAAGATTCAATGAGCAAGGCAAGAGGGCTTTAGGCTCTATAGTGTTGCCATTCGAGATAGAATACTGGAAGATAGAAGCAAAGTTCTTCATAATCAATTCAAAAATGTCTTTCATTGCTTTTCTCGATAGGCCTTTGATACATGAGAACAACACGGTTCCATTTTCTTTATGTCAGTGCATCAAATTCTAAAGAGGTGGAATAGAGTAATGTGTCAAAGGAGACTTGAAGTCATTCTCAGTTTGAGAGGTCGAGATATATAAGGATGTTGCCAATTATCTTCCTCCAAATTAAAAATTATATTCTCATAAACCTGGTGAATGTTCAAAAATAAAAGAAAAAGAAATAAAAGAAAAAGAAGAAAAAAAGAAGAAAAAGAAAAAGAAAAAGAAAAGATAATGAAAATACAAGTGAGCGAGAATCAGACACCGAGGAAGGAGTAGAGCCAGATATTGGATTCCGCACACAGTTCATTCCTCCATATGAACACATGGGTAGGATGACTCGACCCTCACAAAGTAGAAGAAGAGGAAGATATAGAGATAGTTCCAGAGGTGTCCCTATTGCCCACCCTATAAGAGCTATGTTCCGACTCATAGGAATACCCCCGTTATCCACATAGATTTAGAATCCAATTTGGAGGATGACCCTCATGTGGTTAGCACGTCAAACCCCTCTTAGCGGGTCCCTTTAGAGGTGTCATTCGAGCCAGACAGCGATGAAGACCAGGCCTCCAAGCAAAGCATGAATGTATCTAAATTACTATTATGTAGAACAGTCAGACAGAAGTTGGGAACTTTAGCTCTTACCAAACTTTCTTCCCAGAGAGTTGAAGGTTTAGTAGTTAAGGAGGCCCCCAAGTCATCTACAGAAGTCAAGCCAAGAGATTTTTATTGGGAGCATCATCCTCAAGTTAAGAAGTCGATGTATAACTTAAGGATGATTTATATAAAGATTTAATACAATTGCCTTTTGATTGGTATTCACCTTAGGATCTTAGCTTAGCAAATAAGGGATTAATCCCACAAACTTGGTCTAAACACAGTTCACATTACTTTCAAAGGTTATGAGATAACTAAAGTAGATATTCTCAATCAAGATCGGGACTAGGATTCGGAATAGGGGGTCTAGTCAATGATGACAACCATTGCCTAGTCATTACTACTCATTTGGAGTCTGATAGATTCTTCTCAAATCATGCTAACTCTTATGAGGAGGTATGTTTAGAAATTTTAGATGACCCAAATGAGCTTAAAGTTAAAGAGGCACTGCTAGAGTTCGAAGAAGATATCAGATCAACCATCGATGAACTTAAAGAGATCAACTTAAGAACTTATGACAATCTACGTCTGACATACATCAGCTCTTTGTTGAATGAAGAAGAATGCAATAACTTAGTTAGGCTATTAATTGAGTTTAAGGATTGCTTCGTATGGTTATAAAGAAATATCGGTTTATCTCCTGACATAGTAGTCCATAAACTAGCAATATAACCTAATGCTAACCCTATCAAGCAAGCTCCTAAATGCATGCGATTAGACATTGAACAATAGGTCACTTCTAAAATCAAGAAACTAATCAATGCTAGCTTTATCTAGGAAGAAAACTATCCTACCTAGTTAGCCAATGTCATCCTAATGACGAAAAAGAATTGCCAAATTTGCATATGCATCAAATTTAGGGATCTAAATAAGGCATGTCTTGATGATGAATTTTCACTTCCTATACCAGAATTAATGGAGGACATCGCCTCATCTCAAGTAGTATTCTCCTTTATGGATGGGTTATTTGGCTACAACCAAATCAAAATGGCCCTCGAGGATGAAAGAAACACTGCCTTTTGAACCCCGATCGGAATCTATTGTTACAAGGTAATGCCTTTTGGCCTTTAAAATGTCGGTCATACCATGACCACTTCGATCTTCAATGAACTTATTCATCATCAATGCTATATTGATGATCTAGTAGTCAAAAGTAAAGAAAAGGAAGACCATCTCTTCAACTTGAGAGTGGTTTTCGAATGGTTAAGATAATTTAACCTCAAAATGAATCCCCTGAAGTGTGCATTCAGAGTAAGGAAAGTCCTTAGGTTTATTGTCCTACACCAGAAATAGAGATCGATCCATAGAAGATCTAAGATATCTTAGAAATGCCACCCCCTAAAAGTCTAACTCAACTCAAATCATTCCAAGGGTGGTTGGCGTATCTAAGATGCTTTATATCCAACTTATTAGGAAGATGCCATCCATTCTGAGCACTTGCCAAAAAGGATGCCAAGTTTAAGTGGGATGACAAGTGCCAGCATGCCTTTGAAGACATCAAGCACTACCTGATGATGCTTCCAGTTCTAATAGCCCCTATCCTGGGCAAGCCATTGATCCTCTACACTGTTGCATTAGATGACTCCCTTAGTGCTTTTTTGGCTCAAACCAATAATGAAGGGAAAGAAATGCTCTCTACTACCTCAGTCATCGTCTAATTCCTACTAAGGAAAACTCCCACCTATTAAAAAGTACTACCAAGCTTTAATCTTTACATCCCAAAAGCTACAGCACTATATGCTTTCTTATAAGGTGAATCTAATCTCCAGGATCAATCCACTATAATATCTCATGACACGGCTGATACTACTTGGATGGTTGGCATGTTGGTCCATAATTTTGCCATAGTTTGACATCACATTCATACCCCTTCGTATGGTGAAAGGATAGGTACTAGATAAATTCTTAGTAGCACACCCACTTCTTGTTGATTCCCTGCTTAGTGATGACATCCTCGATGAACAAATCATGAACTTAGGGGACACTAGTATTCACTGTTGGGAGATGTATTTTGATGGTGTGGCTTTCTTTCAAAAAGGAGAAGAACCATGATATACTCTTCCAGGAAAGGCAGGGGAAGGAATAGTTCTTCTAACTTTGGACCGTGATATGATGAGATTCTTATATCATATGTCTAGCCTATTCACCAACAATGAAGCTGAATATGAGGCTCTGATTACCGGTCTAGAGTTAGTCATTATACTATGAGTCTAGAGTATCAACATCTTCGGAGATTCTCAAGTCGTCATCAACCAAATAATTGGGTCCTACAAAGTTCTAAAGCCTAAGCTCCATCATTATCACAAGTACACTATAGAGTGGTTGGCCCAAATCCCAGAGGTTACCATCTATAAGATTTCTTGGGAGAGAATGCAGTAGCAGATGCATTAGCCAAGCTTGCCAAAGAGTTGGCATGTCAGAAAAATGAGTCCATTCTAGTAAGGGTCTAAAAAAGACAAGTCTTATCCCTTGTGGATGCTAAACTCATCGAGAGATTCTCTCTTGAAGGGGAGGTTATCGTTTCCAAAAAGGACGAGGAGTCAGATTGGAGGCAACCATTCATGGATTATTTAAATATAGGCAAACTACCTCAAGAGAAGTCACTAGCACATCAGGTGAAGCAAAGAGCCCTTTCATATGCTCTCGTAGGCGGCACCTTGTACCGGTGGTCTTTCGATCATATGTGGTTACGTTGTTTGGACAAACACAAAGCCCGTAGGATCATGATCGAGGTATACTCTGGTTTATGTGGAGCACATCAATCCAGTCCAAAGATGAAAGCCAAGATCATGAGAGTATGATACTATTGTCCTTCAATGATCACATATTGCATGGACATAGCTAGGAGATGCCACCAATGTTAGGTACATAGTGTGGTCCTACATCAACCACCCAACATTTTACATCCTACATTGGCCTCATGGCCATTTGAGTGTTAGGTACTAACATAGTGGGTTCGATTGATCCTCCTTCTTCTAAGGGTCACCGGTTAATTCTAGCTGCCACAGACTACATTTCCAAGTGGCCAAAAGAAATCTCACTCAGAGAGGTCATAGCTTAGCATGTGCTCCAATTTTTCAAGAACCATATCGTATATAGGTCTGGCCTACCTCAATGAATTATATCCAATAATGGTACTACATTCAAAAGCACTAAAATCAATAGTTTTGCCCAAAGACATAGCATAAATTGGAGATATTCCACTATCTACTACCCGAGGGCAAATGATCTAGCAGAAGCATTCAATAAAACTCTCATTCAAATAATAAAGGACACACTCGACAAGAGAGTGGCATGTTTGTTGAAGCCTACTACCATACAAAACTCCAACTCAATCTACCCATTTCTCCTTAGTGTATTAGTTTGATGTTCTACCATTAGAAGTCAAACTCCCATCATTAAGGATTTCCATGGGTAGTAAGATCATAATGGAGTAGAATGCTAAGTTGTGGTTGGAAGAGCTCGAAGGTTTGGAAGAGAGATGCCTCCGGGCATGCTAGAACCTTGAGTTGTACAAAGCTAAAATGATTTAAGCTCACAATAATATGGTTCATCTTATAACTTTACAAGTAGCAGAGCTTATTTTAGTTCTAAGAAAACCAATTGTTGCCCATCAAAAGATGGGAGTGAAGTTTGAACCCACTTGGGAAGGCCCTTTAGCCATAGAGAAAGCCTACCAAGCAGGATCTCATCAACTTATAAATTATAAAGGAGTGTGCCCGATGCTTCCAATCAATAGGATCTACTTAAAGAAATACTATCCATAAATCTTATTTGAAAGTAATCATCAATAAAAATTCTTTTCATATCAAAATCCATCTCTTATGTGTTATAAATATCTTTTTCTTGTGAATCTGCCACGACGTGTTTAAGGTAGGTGTAGGAGAACCCGTGCAATATCATATCCCTCCATAAAACAAACATAAACTACAAATGATCCTCCAGTGCTACTAGGTTAGGTGTAATAAAACCCAAGAAGCATCATATTTTGACTAGTACAACTGAGTTAGGTGTAAGAGAACCCAAGCGACATCCTTTCTTGGTGGAGTCACAATTTCCCCTGAAATGCCATTTCATCCACTCTTCTGTGTGTTTAAGGTAGGTGTAAGAGAACCCAAGTGGCATCCTATTCCCTCTTTCATAACACAAATGAACACATATCTTTTGCCTCAGGCTATTTTCATGTGGGAGCAAGCCCCCATGGAACTCACTCATTTAGCTGCTCTAGGTTAGGCCGATATGCTACATTGTTAGTGTGTCACCCCAGTGGTCACTTGTCTGGATGTAAGTCCATTTACTTTCTTCTTGACTTGACCATCACAAACCAATTAATGCCTTGTCAGTTTGGTAGACCTTACTGGGCAGCCGATAAACTACACCTTGTTGACTTCATTTAAGAAGATGTAAGCCTACATGCTTTCTTCTTGAACTAGCCATCATGCATTGACTAGGTCGAGTATATTTGAGGTTTAAGTTAAGTCTCTCAGTGGCTCCTTTCATCTTGACAACTTCAAGCTTGGTTTTAGTCCTTACAGGATGCATCACTTAGTAGTTACCCTAGGTCGAGATAGCCCCTGTCGAGTTGAAGACAGACTATCCTAGTGATCAATTTTGCTTTAAAGAGATGTAAATCTACATGTCTTCTCTCTAGATTGGTTGTCACACATTGATGGACACCTTAAGTTGGTTGGTTATTGCCATACTGATGGTGACCCACTTGATGGATACACCACTCTTGGTAGATATGAGTCTCCGTGCTTTCTTCTTGTGTTGGCCATCGTATACCTATAGGCTTTCTTTTACAGGATTTTGGATAACGCCCCTAGTGGCACCTCCCATGTGGGCACCCTATTTAGATCATGTCCTTAGCGACCCCATTTAGACACTACCCTAGTTACTCTTGGATTGGAAAATTTCCCTTTCTTAGTAGCCATACCTGTGGTTGGAAATTTGTCTTACAGATATGCAGATTCTCTCTTGGTCCAGTAAGTCTGAGATAGGACTAGGCTGATATGAGCTCCTTCTCAGTGTGGTCCCTCACAAACCAATAGAGTCCACGATAATAAATAAATAAAAAATATTTTTGCTTGTGGATTTGGAATTCAAGCCCCTAGTGGCAGCTTTCCCAAGCAGGCATCCTATCTTTAGGTCAGTGTCAGCAAAACTCCTTATAGGAATTGCCTGACTACCTTGAGTTAAGATAAGTCCCCGGGTCAACACTCTATTAGCAGTCACCCTTAGGTCAAATTCAACTTGTTGTGCCACCAACAGGTCACCCTTGTCCTTACTTTGGAAGATATAAGTCTATTAAGCATTCTTTCCGGCTGCGTTTATCGACGCAAGCTTAGGTCATGTTATTTTGTGCTATGGTCGATCACCCTAGTGATCCTATGTTGAGGATGTGAGTTCCTGCGCTTTTTCCTAACTTGACCATTGCACACCGAAAGGCACCCCTTTGGTTGGTTAGATATACCCCACGGTCAGTAGACAACCCTTTGATTTGTAAACCTAAGATAGGTCTAGGCTGATATTAACTCCTTAGTAGATCCATTGCACACTGATAGGGTTTCATCCCAAATTAAATTTATTTTGACTATTCTTTAGTCAATGTGAGTCCATAGCATTCACTCAAATAGTCTCTTGAAGTCAGTTTTAATTTTTTGTGCTATCAACCGATCACCCTAGTGGTTCCTTGCTTGGGAAGTCGTAAGTCTACACGCTTTCTTCCTAACTTGACCACTGCACACTGAAAGGCACCCCTTAAGTTGGATAGTCCTACCTGATGGCTTATAGACTATCCCTTTGGATTTATAAATCTAAGATAGGTCTAGGCTGATATTAGCCCCTTCTTAGTAGAATCGCACACCGACATGGTCCATCTCATCAAATCCATCCTCCCTCCAGTGAAGTCCAAATCAAACCTATCTTATCCCTAGCATATCCGAGCTCACATCATCAGTAGGAGCATGCTCAAAACCAAATTCTTATCCTCCCCATGGATAATATGAACCTGCTTCCCTAGTGGAAGGTTCATCAACTTTGTCCCTGGTGGATCTAAGCTCATATCTCTAGCAGATGTGCCCTCAAAACCAAACCATATCATCTCCCCAGTGGAGCACCAAATCATAAATCAACAAATCAAATCAAATTCTCATCCCCAGTTGATGCCCCACCAATTAACTCAAATCAAATTTCTCCCCAACGAGGCACAAATCAAATCAAACCACTATCTCTAGTGAATAACTTGACCTACTTCCCTAGTGGAAGGTTCATGAACTCATCTCCGCAGATCTTTTTTCCCCAAATCATATCAAACTAACTCAAACTCTTATCCTCTATCCTAGTGGATAATTTGAACATGCTTCCCTAGTGGAAGGTTCACATGCTTGATCCCTTAGTGGATCCCTTCTTTCTCCCTTATGTCCTTGGCATGAGTGGAGTTGCATTGCACTAAGATCTTGATTCTGTCTACACCTTAAGTTTAAGGATAGATCATTTCTATTAGTGTTTATGATCCTTCGGACATTGTTGATCATCTCGGTCAACACCAATATGTGCGGTGTGCCTTGTCAGTCACGCTACACCTATTGGGCGCCCTTTGTTAACCTCACTTTTAGAGTGAACTCTCCACTTTCTTATCATAGATCTAGGACTCTCATATACACTAAGAGTTCCTTAGTCCTAAGACACTTCTAGTGAATAGGTGAACACTTAACCTAAACCTAGAGACTTAGAAGAGTTAGCCATAGGGATAGGTTATGCCTTAGTGGTTTAGGAAGACTTGCCTACCTTATAGCAGTGAACCCGATCCTTTCTTCCTTCTTTCAAACAAAGTCTTAAATTCAAATTCAAATTCAAAACCAAATCTAAATCCCAATTTCAATCAAATGTTTGAAACGTATAATCAAATTCAAACTCCAAATCTCTTCCTATGCCCTTTAATTTTATCTTATGGACTTGGCCTTAACCAAATTCAAATCAATCCCAATTCAATTGATTTTCTCTATTATCAAATTCAATCTTAAATCAAATCCCAAATCATAAATCAATTCTAAAATCCAAATGATTGAAACCCAAATCAAATCAATTCCCAATTTAAGCCCTTTTAACCTACATCCCTAGATTTGTTCAAATTTTCTTCCAAATCACTCCAAACTCAAGTGATTTTATCATAACCCATTTATATCTTCATTTATATTCACAAATATAAATGAAATACAAATTCAAAAGGCCAAAATGAAACCCAAAACAAATCAAATTCTCAATTTTAATCCTTTTTAGTTAAATTCTTGAACTTAGATAAATGGCACCCAAACCAATTCAAAATCTATGGATTTCTTCATGATTCAATCATTCCTACAATTGTTAACCTAGATTTAAATATAAACTATAATTATCAAACCAAATCAAAGCATACCCAAGTTAGCCCTTTTGACTTGAAATTATCATATGAACCAAAACCCATATGGCTCCAAACCAATTACAATTGGATTTATATTTCAATCCTAGGCTCATGTGAGTTTAATTAAATTTGAATCAACCTATGATCAAGCCAACTAACCCATTTAGGTCCACTTGACCCAAAGTGACCTAAAGACATTTAAAGCCAAGTTCTAATCCAACCCAAATTGGATTGAACTAAGCCCATACAAACCTCACAACATGATTAACAATTATCCTAAGTTAATCAATTGTCTTAAATTGGGTCAAACCAAGTCAATCTAGCCCATTGACCAAGTCAATACTTAGCATAGATGAAACCCAAACTAACCAAAATCTATCATATGCCAAATTGATTAGAACCATTGATTCAAACTAACTCATAATCAATGATTGAACATGACCAAACTTTTCCTTGAGCCAAACCAAGCCTAATTGGCTATGTTTGACGCATGTTGACCCAAATTGGCCTAAAAAGCCAAAATGGGTCAAATTATGATTTGATCCAAATTGATTGTAACCAATGGCTCAAGCTCACTCTAAATCACTTATTGAACTTGACCAAAGCTATAATTGAACCCAAGTTGACCAATTGGTCAACTTGACCCAACCTAGCCCAAATTGACCTAAAGGGTAAAATTAGCCAAAATATAAATTAATTCCAAATTAAACCAAACTAAAGCCTACAATCATTGTCAATTAGCCAATTATACTCACCTAACTAAATTTGGTCAAATTGGTCAAATTGGTCAACTTGTCCCATTTCACCTATATGAGTCCAAATAAGCCATAACCAAATCCAAAGAAAATTGAATCAAACCAATGACACCAATACACTCCAATTAGCCAATTGAACTTGACTCAACCCTTGGTTTGACCCAATTTGACTAATTGGTCAACTTGACTCAACCTAACCTAATTTGACCTAAATAGATCAAATCAAGCCAAATCAAATCAAATAAACTCCAAACCACTTGAAATTTGGGCTAACCCACTTTTGACGCATTCCAAATTTGCCCAAATTAAACTCATATCCAAATAACCATTTTTCCCTTGTGTTTAGGGCATCCCATGAGATAAGACACATGCACATTGGGTCATTTTCTCCCCCTTGCCATTTGACACCCTTTCATAGGTCCACTTAAGCACCTTGGACCATGGATGACCTAACCCAAAGGTTGTTGGATTGGCCACGATCCATGGGGAGGTGAAATCACCTCCCCATCCCCATTAGAGCTTTTCAAACCATGAAGGACAAGCACTTCCTCCCTTGGTAGCCACCTCCACACCCTCACCCAACCAAACTGAGCCACATCATGCACCCAAGGACCTCCGCTACCCTCTGAGTTGGCCAATTGATCAAAGAGAAGCCAAATAATTCATGACCATCCAAACCAAGAAATGAGGGGGGTATACCCCCCTCATTCTCACTCAAACTCACACACTCACACTCGATTCAACCCTAGCAGCCAAGGAGAGAGTTCCCATAGTGATTTCTAGGATTTCCTAAGCTCCCCTAAATCCCCATTCTCGATTTTACACAAAACCAAAATAGGGGAGGCCTCCTTCGATTCCCATTTTCTCAAATCTCTACCAAAGTGCAATAAACTTTGCACACACCTTCTTTGGAGCCAATCGAGCAAGAATGAATCATTTCCCAAGCTTTCCGATGGTTTGAGGGTAGAGTTCAATCATGCCGAGAACTTACATCTAGTGGATTGGTCTTTCAAGCAAACTACATCAAATCAAAGCTCGTGCAGCTCAACAGAGCTTTATTTCTACCAAACAAAGCTTCCTTAATTTTTTGGAACCGCTGATCATAAGCTCTGATGAGGTATGCCATTGAAATCGATCTTTGAATGAAAATAGGTTGGTCTTTTGTGAAAGAAATTTTCATGTCATGTGATTTCCTCCGTTAGATCATCTTGTTGTGCTTCCCCGAAGGTGTAGTGAGCTGGATTGATAATGGATGGACAAGAGCCATTGCATTGTTCAAGAGGAGATAGATCATGGATCATCCATTACGCATGATCGGGATGGACATTCCTAATATAATCATGCTTAGAGCCTTTGACTAATCCCTTAAAATTGTAGGCTTAATCGTGGCCATCCGATCTTAGATCGGACAATCCACGGAGTTACCGCGTGCGCCGCCATCCGGGTCATCACTTGGATGTGACAACTTACATAGCAAATCCCATCGTGCCACATGGAAAGCACGCCATATCAGTCGCCACGTGGCCCGACGGGATTAAATCTCTAATTAGAGCTAATTAATTATTTTTTAATCCAAAAACTTCCTAAATTCATAACTAATTCTAGAAAAACCAAAAAAACACAAACTCTAGCTTATTTTAAAGATATTATAGAGTAGAATCTAAGAAAATTATCATTAATTGATTTTGAATAGTAGATTTGGCTCAATGAAAGTTTAATTAGAAATATAATTAGTCTAATTTCTCTCTAATTAATCATCCAATTAATCTCAAACTTCTTACAATTGTTTAGGGGATGACCTCTACCTCCCCTATTTTTTTGGGATTTTATTAGTTTCTTAATTAAGGAAACCAATGGATTAAGCCTTAATCACTTTCTTAATGTAATTAGTGATAATTAAGAAAATGAATAGTAAATTAATCAATCAATTAAGCTTATTAACCTTTGTTGATGATGACGAAGTCTATGGAAATGGATTGAGACTTCCTCTTCCAATCTTTTCTTTAAGTCTTCTCTAAACCCTCTTAAATAGTTAATTAATTCACACCCCTTAATTAAGTAATTAGCAAGATTAATTAAATCCAAATCATACATGAACCTTAATCAACTAATTGAATGGATTTAGGGATTGAGACTTAGGCTCCCTCCTTTGTCTCTTTCTTTAAGCCCAACTCATTTTGATTGGTTACATTTAATTAAGGCTTAATTAGTTAATTAATGAACTTAATTAATTCAATTGAACCTATTTCTCTAATTTAATCTTGGGTAGCTCTTTGGGTGTTCAATAACCCAAAGGGGGATATAATGAAATTACTGTTAGCTCACATGTGTGAGAAAACTATAAAAGTAGTTAAGTAAGATTCCTTAAGCTTAATTAACTAGTAATCATGAGCTAATTTCATTAGGCCCCTTTCATTTCTTAGGAGCATTACAAATTTACTTTCCATATAGTTTCATATCATATTGGCTCATTATTAATTAGTTACATAACTTAAGATGATGTAGGTAAGGGTTAATTAATCCACTTAATTCATACCCTAACCTAATTAAAGCATAAAATCAACTTAAATACTTCTTCCTTAAACCAAAATTAACTCACACATGAGAAATGGGAATAGGACCAGCAAACCTCTTTCACTTTCCTTAATTCAAATCAAACATAAAGATGAAATAACATTAAAGAACTTTAGTTTGTTTTAAATGGATTTATTTAGTATGATTGTCCTAGGATTTAATTAGAATGAATCAGATTATGTGCTTATGTTCTTTTATTTCTTTCCAATTATGTTAAATGTTGCCTGCCATATGTAATCATACATTCATTTCTTTTAAAATTAACTAAATGAAATGGTTCCTTTTATGTCAAATCACATGTGTTGATTTAAATTAAAAATAAGTGTGGCTATTATTACTATTAAATCAAAAATTATTTTCAAAAGCCTACAAATAAATTATAATATATGGGGTGATGCTAATTACAAATAGCTATAAGTTTGCATGTATTGATAATATAAGATATACAATATGAAGTTCTTTTTCCTTATCTTATATTGATTCATATAGGATTTACAAATGTATAGTTCATTTGAAAAGAACACAATATTTGTTTAAATTTATTCATATGCATTTTCATGCTAAAATTTAGTAAGAATTTCATATCACATATGTAAATCATATAATCAAATTAAATATGACTTCTTGCATGACTTCTTCTTCTTCTTGTGCTTCTTTTTATACATTCATCTGTATCTGAGAAAAGTGGTATATTAGTTTGGACACCCAAGGGCTGCGAGGCTTTAAGTAAACCTAAATAGATCTTGTACCTTATGCCCTAGGTGCAGAACAATGGCATTGTACTCACTTAAAACTCTTATACATGTGTATGTGTGATGTGGCCAATGAATAAGAATCTTAAGTCAAATAAAACAAATACAATTTTTCATGGATTTTTTATATCCTTGTAGTTGTTTATACATCTATATGTATCTAAGAAAAGCGGTATATTAGTCTAGACACCCCGGGGATGCGAGGCTTTAAGTAGCCCTAAGTAGGTCTTGTACCTTACGCCCCTGGTGCAGAATAATGGTAGCATACTCACTTAAAACTTTTATACATGTGAATGTGTATCTAGCTAATGGATGAAAAATCTAACTTTCTATTAAAAAGGCATGCACTCATAATTCAATCAAATGAAATATTCAAATTCTAAACACACTTCTTTGCATTCATCATTCAATTATGATAAAAAATAAATTGCATGTATATATATATATATTTATATATGGTTAGGATTTTCTCATATGCATGATATACATGATGGAAAGAAATGAATAAACATGTCTTATGTGATAGTAATCCATTATAAATAATCTTAAGATGTCTTTCTTATTGAATAAAGTAGTTTAGAGTGAATATAAACTTATGTTTGATTAAAACATATAATAAGCCATTCACTAAAAGAAATTAATTAATTAACTTACTTTAGAAGTGACTTAAGGTAGGGATAAAAGAGAGATTCCCTCTCTTTCTTCTCTTTATAAGACTTAGTTGTTAAGTGTAGGCTATATGAAACAAAAGAAAACACTAAGTAAAATATTCAAATCAATTAAATCACTTAAAGAAAAATCAACCCCTTTATAAATTAAATCTCGTACACTAAGCAAATTACAACTCTAAAGCCTAGTTAGGACATGTTGACCTCATTTTTGGATGAGGTTAATTTAGCATGCTTAGGACACTATGCCTAGTGACCTAGATAATTCACTCTTGCTGATCCAACCTATTCATCTTAGGTAGGATCAACTCAAGCATCCAAATTCAAAATAAACCAATCAACTTAATAATCAATAATCATCAATCCAGAATGATTAAAAGTCAAACCTAAAGTCAACCCTAGTTAACTTAGAATTGACTTAAGTGGGCCCACTTTGTCAAAAAGTCAACCCATTATAATTTGACTAAATAAAATCACCAAAAAAATATTTCTAAAAATTAAATAAATAGTTTTAATTATAATAACAAATAAATTTGAGTTCTTTAAGGCTTAGATTAAGTAAATTAAATTCCTTAAAACAAAATAACTTAAATAAGCCACATTGAACTCAAATTGAAGAAAAATCAAAATAACATCAAACTAAATCATATGGGAATGATAATAGCATAACCTAACTCCTATTGTGTTTAGGTCAAATGGGTCATTTGACCCATAATAAAACAAGCTTGACTCAACTTAACCCAATTTGGGTTAAGTGAGTTAAACAAAACATAAAAGTATGAAAATTCAAAACCATCTTAACCAATGAATGTGCATAAGAGATTAATCATCTTAAACACCATTAATAAGTTAATTAATATCTTTAATTAATAAATCAAATAACAAAATAAAAAAAATTAAAAAAAGGGATAAAGAGAGGAAAAATTCCCTTTGTCCTCATCCCACATCACCTACCCCAAGACAAAAAAGCCATCTCTTGAGGTGGTGATTTCAACAAAGTGTAATCAAGCATAAAAAAGGCCAATCATGGAGAAAGATAATAAAAAAAAATAAAAAAAGAAAGAGCATGCCATGAAGGAAATAACATATACACACTCTCTCAAGGAAAAAAAAAAGCTCTCATACACCATCATATACCAAAACCGAAGCCAAAAAAAAACTCTCCCCCACCCTCCAAGTGCTCTCAACCATTGAATACATCAAAACCAAAATTTGGATCCAAAGCTTGGGCTAGTGATCAAATCATAAGGAATTCTTTCAATTCCTTTGAAGACATCCTTTCTTTTGAAGAATCGAAGCTACTTCAATTGATTCCAGCCTTTGAGATCCCCTAAATCAAGGTATGCCATTATTAACCCCTTTTCTTGAAAGCTTTGGCCATGGTCGTATCCCTACAAGGCATGCTTTTTGGTGAGATCAATTCTTATGGATGGAAAGAGGATCTTTCAATGATCATGTAGCACTTTAAATCATCCAATTTGGTTAAGTATATCAAAAGTTATTAGCAAAACAAGTTGGACCCTCCCGCAGACGGAGACAAATCGACCGTTTTTTCAAAAGAGATGGACGGTCCAGATCTAGGCTGATTAATTTGATTAAATCCCTTTAAGGAATCGTCGGAACGATATGGACCGTCCGATCCTCGATCGGATGATCGTCATCGGATCAACCCACGCATCGTCTTGATCCGCAACTACGGATCACCAGGGACCGTCTGATCTCCGATCGGATGGTCCAAAGCTAATCCCGCTCATTTTAGTTAAAATGCGTGGGACCCTTAACTAAAAAAACCATTAAAAACCGTTAAGCAACGATTTAAGGAATTTAAAAAATTCAGAAAACTTTAAAAAATCATAACAAATCAAAGAAAAATAAGAAAAATATAAATAAAAGCTCTATGGATTTGTATGGATGAGAGAAATCCATAGAAATTAAAATCCCCAAATTTTATTAGATGAGTTTTCCTTAATTTAGGTTTAATTGAAGAACATTAAACCTTAATTACTCTTAAATTAATAATCCAATTAATTTGAAACTTTGGGGAAATGAAATTAATATTAAAACATACTTTAGGTAAATTTTTGCAGATTTAATTCTCTGAAATAAAATGAAATCAAAATTTTATGTAAGTTAACCCTTAAATTAAATAAATTAATTACTCTTTAATAAAATAATTTTAAAATTTTAATTTAATAACCTTAAATCAAAATAATGAACATCAATAATAATTGAACTTAATTAAACTAATATAAACCTAATATGAACTTAATTAACTTAATTTGATAATTAAAAGAATTAAATAATTCAATTAAATCACTTTAAATTAATTAAATCATAATAAATCAATCCGTTAACCGAAAATTATAAATAAACCCTCATATGGAAAGTATGTAAAAAAAATAAAATCTCTCAATTAATCTTAATAAATTAATCTTAATTTAAGTTTTAATTAAATAATTAAAACCTTAATTACACCCTAATTACATCTCTAATTAAATTGAAACTTTAGGAACATAAAATTGGCATGATACCCCACTTGTCATAATTATCTGAAACCAAATTGCTCTATAAATTTGGAATTCTTGAATTTCCAAATCTCTAGGTCAATATGAACTAAATAATAATTAAGAATAATCATTAATTCAATAAATCAACAAATAAATTGAACCAATCTAAAATAAACATCAGAAAAACTTAGGGTAATTCATTAATACTTTCTAAGTCAGAGAATTTAATCTAACATCAAAATGGTAAGACAATACTTAATGAAATTCAAACATAATTAAACAACAAGTTAAATTTATTAAAACCATTCATCCTTAATGAATTTAAATAATGAACTTAAAACCTAGATTAATCAAATCAGATCAATTAATTAACCTAAGTACTTTAGGTTAAGAATAATCAATGAACAAACTTAAGACATTAATTCATCTTAATGGACTTAAAACTTAAGCTTACAAATTCATTATTTAATATCTTAAGTTAAATTGAATGAAATCAAACAAAAATTAAACTCTTTAAAGTAAGATGAGCCAAATAAATCCATATAAATTAATTTAAAATGAAATAAATCAAATAAATTAAATTAATTCAAACAAATGAAATAACATAAATCAAATTCAAACATAATTGAAATCAAAAGGATTGATTAAAATACTTAAGGATTTTAATTAGCCTTTTGGAAACTTCATTAGGATTTAGGATGTTGAATGGAAAGAGCTTCATCCAAATATGGAATCATTCCATTCTTCATTCTTGAAAACCTATACAACTTTAACTAAATAAAATGAACATAAAAATAAGAATTAAATCATTAAATTATTTGAATTGAAACCAACCAATGGTAAAAATTAAACTAATTCAAATTTCAAACTTCAAAACTTAAACTTAAAGGCCTAGTAAAGACTTACCACACAAACCCCACTACTACACACACTAGATTATTTAGGTCACGAACCCTAGATCTAGGTTAGATCATTCTGTGATTTTCTTTTAATCTCCTGTGATATGTTGTGATGTGCTTCATATGTCTATGTGGTGTATTGCTTTAGACTGGATGCCTAAGCTTCTTTGTTCGTTAGACTGGATGTTAGGGCGTTCTTTCTAGATTTGACACTGTTTTATACAGGGGATTGTGTTAAAGAGATTATTGTAATAAATAAATCATAAAATTTTGTTTGCTTGTAGGTGCTAAAAATCCCTTAACATAGTCCATAGGATAGGTGGGCTTGGCAAGCAACTAATCTAAGCCCATATGTTTGGAAAATATAAACTGTTTGGTGTGTTGTGTGTATTTCCTAACATCTATTGCAGGGCTTAGGATCTTCTTTGAATTTTAAATCTAAATTTGAGCTTAGAATTAGGTTAGGATCTATGGGGTCTAGGATTAGGAGAACAGGAGATGGTGTAGTGGTCCCTGTGGAGATGGATGTCCCGAAGAAGGAGACTTTCCGGAAAGAAGACCCATAGAACTAAACTTGTAGTTCTAGGCAGTTGTATAAGGGTAGAACCGCCCACATTTTTCTTTCTGGTGTATAGCGTCATTAGCATTGGCCTTTTCTTATATAATTTAATTTGGCTTGATTTATTTTGGGTGCAATAGAAACAACATGCTTTTCCTAGGTTTCTTTCTATGTTTGTCGTGATGTATACCGACGTAGCTCATAGGATAAATTTTTCACCCAACTAAATCAACTAAACATAAAATAAATACAACTCATAATATTCACATAAAAGCCTAGGTATTAAAACAAGATAAAATATGTAGCAACCCCTTAACTGAATGTCATGCATAATCATATTATTTCACTCTTGATTAATGAAGGAATTCCATCTTTACCTAGGCTTGGCCTTCAAGAGCCTATGATGGAAATACACCTTCTTCTATTTTGATTTGGCCCATGATCTTTTTTTTTAATGCATTAGGCATAAATTATATCCTTATGGCCTAAATGAATCTGAGTCAAAATTATTAAAATGAAAATTGTGCATTAGTTATGTGCATCTTCATACCCTACATGATCTTAGGGATTAGGGAGTAAGTCTAGGTTCATAGATTTCTTTCTAAAACTGCACAAAATCTTGCATTCATATTACTTAGCCTCATGATTTTAAAATGCGATTAGGTGGTGTTAGCTGGCAGCCTTCTCCAGGCAGGTTGTAAGTCCAGAAGAGCCAGGGATAGGTTAGTTCCTTCAAGTGAAGGGAATCACCACTGATTACCAAGAATAGAACTAAGTCGAGCATCTGACATGTGTTAGAAGCACCTGTAGACTAGGTTCTGATTCATCCTTTTAGGAATAAGTCTTCAACCCAAGGCATTTCTCATCTGTTAGAGAATCTAAGTCCTAGATTTCTAAGAAAATGATAACTTGAAATCTAAAATTAAATACCAAATTTGAAACCCAATCATAAGATAGATGAAATGTCTGGGCATCCCGATAATAGGCATTTCCTACTCTTTTCCATTTGACTCTTAAAAATAACTCTCTCCAATTTGGACCACTCCCAATTGAATTTCCAAAAATTAATTCTTTGAAAGCTACCTTAGTAGTCTTTAAGAATAACCACTTATTTCTTTAATCGAGAGTATTCTTTGGAAGATACCCTTCCTAAGATGTAATTAACTATAGAGGCTCACCTTTATAGGGAACTAGGATCCCAGGATAAAATTGACCCTGTTCTACTTTTCTATTTAGTTCATGGGAAAATACTTTGGTACCAGACCCATTAGCCTTAGGAGTCTTTTATTGAAATGATTGAATCCATTATAGGCATGTTTATCTTTCAAGATAATATGTATTCCTTAATGTTGTATTTAATCATCTAAATAAAATATTCCTAAACTCTATGTGGTGTCATTTCTTTTCTCTATTCCATTCAGAGAGAAAAAGAAAACCAACAGGACATACCACACAAGCTTTAATTATCACACATTAGACTAAGTCACCATTTATAGCTTTATGTTAGGCCAGTGTATAGTTTGATGTATGTTTAATTTTATGATGTATTAATTTATACTAGTTGTTAGGGTGTATGTGCGTAGTCTAGATGTTAGGCTGATATTAGCCTAATCATATTTTCTGTAGAGGGTTATTCTTAAGGGGTCATCGTAAATAAAAATATAAATATTTCTTTTCTGCAGGTTGCTTAGCCCCTAAGCATAACCCAAGTCAGGACAGATAGGCTTGGTTACCCATGTGTGGGGTGCTAAGCCTAAATTTCTCATATAATTGCTTAGGTTTTATGGTGTATTTAGTTAACATTTATTTTGCAGGTGTAGCTATATTTATTTTTCTTCTTTTAATATAATTTTGCATTAGGATTAGGATGAATGTTATGGGAGATTGGGATGAGAATTGGTTATAAGACTAAGTCTTATGTACCATGTGATGCCTTTGGAGTAAGCATAT
Organism: Cymbidium sinense; assembly: GCA_021442155.1. Lineage (NCBI taxonomy): Eukaryota > Viridiplantae > Streptophyta > Magnoliopsida > Asparagales > Orchidaceae > Cymbidium > Cymbidium sinense. The sequence continues at coordinate 25,455,102 of CM038232.1, read as the reverse complement.
CTAAATCAAGCTAAAAGGAAGAAAGAAATGGAGCAAATGAAATGAAAAAATGGAAGATGAAGAAATGAAGAAGGAAGAATAAATAATGAAGACCCCCATAATATTCATCATTTCTTAATTGTAATTATTTTCTTATAATGTGGGTTGTACAAGGGTAGAGCTCACCTAACCATATTTCTTTCCTGGTTATACGATAGCACCCGACCGCATCGACCTTTTATTCTTTTGTATTAGCTTTATAAAATTGTTTGATGTTTTGTTTAGCTTGTGCATTAGAAAAAGCATGTCTTCTCATAGTTTATTTATGATTGGTGATTGTCGTATGACCTGGATGATTAAGCTCCTAGGATAAAAGTAAATTTTCTATCCCATTAGTAACTCATAAATAAACTTTTGAAATAACTCATAATCTCACATAAAAGCCTAGGTAATAAATCAAGATAATAAAATATTTAGCAATCCCTTAGTTGGATGTTGTATGGTTAATATCATGCATAATCATCTTATTTCACTCTTGTTAAGAGAAGGTTTCCATCTTTTCTAGATCGAATGGGCTTAACCTTTAAAAGCCTATGATGGAAGAACACCACTTTCCCTTTTTAATTTAGCCTATAATCAACTTCTCATGCATTTAGGCATACAAAATTCCATAGCCTGTGCCAAAATAAAGAGTCCCAATTTAAATGAAATTTGATAAAAATTTTCATTAGATTTAAGTCATTATGCATACCCTTTATGCTCTAGTCTCTTAGGGAGTGGGTTTAAGGACATAGTTTCTTTTTTAAATAATAACAACCTGTCCATCTTGCAAAATATAAGACTTATCTACATGATTTTAAATTGTAGGAGGAGTTAGCTGGCTGCCACTCCAGGCGATTATAAGTTCAGCAGCCAAGTAGATTACTCTCTCTTGTGGAGGTAAACCATAAACCCACTTTCGCCTTAGATTTAGGTCGTGCTTTGGCCCTCTCCAAAGCTCCCTAGATTTAGGATCTAAGGTTGTTATTTCCTGTGAGCTACAAGTAGAAATCCTCTCCTCTTAGGTATTTTCACAATCTTGTATTGTGGAATTATAAGTCCTAGATTTATAATAAAATTTCAAATCAAATAAATAACTCTTCTCAATTTCAAATATATAAAGCCCAACCATATGATAGATTGGAGTGATCACTAGGCTTCCGAATATCATGAGCACTCCCTACTCATCTCCTTTAGTTTTGATAATAACTCTTCCTTTTGATCCATCCCACTTGATTTTCTAAAATACAACCAATTTATTGATGTGTCTTACTTCTTTGGAGACAATAATCAGATTGTTATTTTCATTTTTTTTAAGATTCATTTTTTTAGATGTAGAAACTTTGGAGGTGTTAAATGCAAACCCTACTTTATTCATCCAAGTAGAGTGGAAAAAATCTTTGGGTATTGATTATCGGGGCTTGGGGTCGCCTTATTAGGGTTATTGGGTTCATTATGGTGATTTGAATCTTTCAAGATAGTACACTATCCCTCAATGTCCTGATCACCACAATAAGTACACTCCTTAGATCACGCATGTGTCCACCCTACAAGCCTATTAAACATGTTAAATCCAATAATACAAGATTATTGGATTAGTGTTAAGATGTGAGAATTTATGCTTTGGCCCATTGGATATGCATTTTCGGATCCTAAATCTAGGAGCTTTGGTGAAAGCAAGCCTTTAAATCTAACTAAAAGGGTATATGGTTTTACCTCACAAGAGATAATGAACTACTTTGGTAATTGTCACTAGGTGGCGACCTAACTCCTCTTATACTTTAGTCATTGTGTGATTTTTAGTTAGGTTTTTATTTACTTAGAAATAGACTATTGATACTCACAGAGGCACTATGCATGAGTGGCCCAGTCTTATTATGCAAATCTTCTAAAATTTGATTTTGACATTTCCATTGATGAAATGCATCATAGATTTTCAGAGAAAGATGTGTTTTCACCCAGGGAGACTCGAAGGTCAAGTCTTTCCCCTATCGTGCAAGAATGGAAATCCTCTCTTAGCAAGAGTGAAGCATTATGGATGCATAATGTTAAACATACAACATTCAATTAAGGGGTTGCTAAATCTTTTAGGTTTCTTGAGTTAATTCTAGGTTTTATATGAGGTTTTGAATTATTTAAAACTTTAGTTATGAGTTTTAGTTAGGACAGAAAATTTATTTTTTTTCTATGAGCCTAATCGGATACAGGTCATACATTAAATCATCACTTATAAAGAAACTATGAAAAGGCTTGCCATGTCTATTGCACAATTTAAACATAACATAAAGTAATTTATAAATCTAACATAAAAGAATAAAAGATCTCAATCAGTGCCATTTGTACAACCCAAAGAGAAAATAGGTAGCAGGCTCTATACAACTAAAATATGAAAGAATAAATACAATTTACAAATGAATAAATGCTATGGGGTCTTCTTATCTTCATTATTCATATCTCCTTCATTCTTCATTTAGATGTGTTTTACTTCAAAGGCATCCTGAGCTCAGAAGATAAAGCCTTACAACCCTTGCTCATCTACAATCCTCATAGCACTAATCCTAATTTTTAATGCAAAATTACATTAAAAATAGGAAGAGTAAATCTAACTACACCTACAAAATAAGTGTTTACTAAACACACCACACAACCCAAGTAGTTATATGTATAATTTGGACTTAGCACCTTGCATATGGGTAATCTGGCAACGTCCCCTTGTCCTATACTGGGGTTTAACCTACAAAGAGAGCATTTATATTTATTTAGGTACCTCATTTTTGTTCCCTGAAGGTTATGCCTTCCAGGCCTAACAATCTAGCATATGAACCTATCAAATCTAAAATAATACATCACAAAATAAAATAGACATCATACCACCCCATTTCCTAAAGCTAGTGCAGTGCTTTGAGCGTTGTGGTATGCTTGTGTGTATGGTTTAGGCATTAAGGTTATGGTTTTCAAAATGTGAAAGGAATTCAATTTAAAGAGTGGTTTCACTTCAAGTGCTTTAATTGATTTGCAAGTTTTAATTTATGTTTTATTTGGTTTCATGTGACATACACTTAGCAACTAAGTATTATAAAGAGAGGAAAGAGAATTTCTCTCTTTCATCCCTACCTTAAGCCACTTTCTAAAGCATATTAATTAATAAGTTCTCTTTAGTGAATGGCTTATTACACATTTCAAATTAATCCTAAGTTTAGGTTCACTTTAGGTGACATCATTCAATAAGAGAAGCATCTTAAGATTGATTGGAATAAATCACTACCACATGACACATGTGCATTCATTTCCTTCCATCATATGTATCATGCATATGATTAATCAAGTCTACACACAAAATCCTAGCCCGCCATGATGGATGTAAGCATATACATTTGGAATTTGGGTGTTTCATTTGATTGAATTATTTTATAATATTAATTTGAAGCTCTATCTAAAGTTTTATATAAAAATACATACTAATGAAATTAATTAGGTACGTGTCATTGTTAACATGGAAGTGAGGTAATCAAATGACCTTCTTGGGGCTAACTAAAGCCTCATATTCTCGAGATGTCCAAACTATATACCCACTTGCATTCAAACATATGCAAATTTTCATACATGAATATAAGGAAGAGAGCTCCCAAATCACATGATTATTTAATTCAATAACTTAATCATTCATGAATGCATGGATTAAGATACTTCACCATTGTTAAACCAGGGGAGTGAGGTAAAGACCTCCTTGGAGCTACTTAAAGCCTTGCATCCACAGGAAAGTCTAGATGCTCTACTCTAATATACATGAATGTAAAAATAACTACAAGAATGAAAAAATTATGCAAAAGTTATATTTAATTTAATTGAATGAAGATTTTCATTCATTAGATAAATACACATACAATTATATAGAAGTTTTAAGTGGATACTTCGCCATTGTTAAACTAGGGGAGTGAAGTAAAGACCTCCTTGGGGCTACTTAAAGCCTTGCATTCCTGGAATGTCCAAACTAGATATATCCACTACTCTTAAATACACATGAATGTACAAATAACTACAAAAATGAAAAAATCATGCAAAAGTTGTATTTGATTTAATTGGATCATTTATACATGTGACTCCTGTTATTCTATATAGAGGTACATATGAATGAATCCAAACAAATGTTATGTCCTTTTCAAATGAACTATACACTTGTTAACATTCAAACTTTATGCAAGTCTATGAAGGTTGAAGAAAGAGAACTCCATATCAGATGTTCTAAGCTATAGGTGCATGCAAGCTTATGAATATTTATAATTATCATCACTCCATATATTATAATTGACTTGTATGCTTTTGAAAATAATTTGTAATTTAATAGTGATAATAGCCACACATATTTTTATTCAAATCAACACATGCAAGCTTGACATACAGGAAATCACTTCATTTAATTGATTTTTGAAAAAGATGTATGCATGACTACAAGTGACATAAAACATTTGATATGACTGGAAAGAAATAAAGGGACATAAGCACATGATTTCATTCAATCCAATCAATTCCTAAGGACAATCATACTAAATAAACTCATTTAAAATAAACCAAATCTTCTTAATGTCATTTTTAATTTCATGCTTGATTTGATTTAAGAAATATGAGAAGAGGTTTGCTAATCCTAATCCCATTCCCTATGTGTGAGTTAATTTGATTTAATGAAAAGTAATTAGATTGATTTTATGGATTAATTAGGTTAAGGTATGAATTAAATTAATTAAATTAAACCCTTACCTATGTTACCTTAAGATAATTAATCAAATGATTATGAGCCAATGTAATATGCAAATGAATTGAAAAGTAAATAGCAATGCTCCTATGAAATGAAAGGGGCCTAATACAATTAGCTCACAATTATTGATTAATTAAGCTTAAGAAACTTACTTAATTACTTTTATGGTTTTCTCACACATGTGAGCCAACCATAATTTCATTAAACCTCTTTAGGCTATTGAACACCTAAAGGCCTACCCTTGAATTAATTAAGGAAAATCAAATCCATTTTAAATCTTAATTAAGCTAATTAAGCTAGTTAATTGTTTAATTAAATCCTAATTAATTTCTCTTGAAAGGTAAAAGAAATTTAAGAAAATAATTAGAAAAAATTCCCCAATAACATTCCCTAAACCTCCCTACTATTACTTTGTGCTAAATGAGTTTAATTAATTAGTTAATTTATTGATCCCATGCTTAATTAATCTTTAATTAAGTTAAGAAAGTAATTAGGGCTTAATAAATTAATTTCCTCAATTAATCAGCCAATAAATTCCAAGAAAAATGGGGGAGGAAGAGGTCATCCCCCTAAGCAAGCTCAAAAAATTTAAAATCAATGGGGTAATTAATTAGGGAGTAATTAAGTTAACTAAGTTTTAATCAAACTTTATTAAGCCAAAATTACTATTCAAATTTAATTAAGGATAATTTCATTGGACTCCCTCTAAAATACCTTTAAAATGAGCTCACATTTATATTTTTTTAGATTTTCTATAATTAGTTATGAATTAAAGAAGTTTAAGCCTTAAAAATTAATTAAATAACCTAATTAAGCCTTAATCCCATCGGTGCCATGTGGCACGCAGGATTGGCTATTAAAGTTGTCACATCCATAACTCGGATGGCAGTGGGATGCACTTTCCCGTGGGTCGTCCAATCTAAGATCGGATGGCCACGGTCAAACTCGTGACTAAGGAGGGAATAAATAGTTGATCTAGCATGATTTGATCAGAACTGTTCATTCTAATCACTCGAAACGGATGGCCCATGATTTCTCTTCCTATGAGCAATGAATGACGGCGTCCACCATGGATTGCTCAATCCGAGCTCACCCAAGCTCAGATTCATTATAGAATTAGCCAACACCTTTGCACGAGGGATCCATGAAGATCTAATGGCTAAGATCAGTTCACATGCAACTTTTCTTCACAAAGCTCCAACCCATTTTAAGCTCAAGCACAAATATAATGGAAATACCTCATTAGAGCTAAGACTAATGATTTGCATGCTTGAGAAAGCTTCGTCTAGTAGAGATGAGGCCCTATTGAAAAGCCATTAGATTAGTTCCACCCAGATTGCTTGAAAGTGAAGGATCGAGCTTTGGAGCCTCGGTCTAGATCAAAGTCCATCCTTCGATTGATTTGAACCTCAAAAACAAGCTTGGGTAGTTTCAAAGAGGTATATGGAAGGTGTGTGTAAGAGGAACTGAAGTTTGGTTGAGAGAGGAGGAAGTTTGGATCGGGATTGAGCGCCCCTATTTTGGCTATGCATGAGAGGAGAAAATCCAAAGTAGGGAGGCCTTGGGAAAGCTCTGAGTAGTGCTAGGACGTTTTGTTTGACTCTTACGAGCTCAGGCGAATCAAATGCATGTGAAATGCTTTGAATTGAGGGGGTATATCCTTAATTTACTAAGGTGGATGGACGGGATTATCTCCCATTTTTTGGCCGGCCAGCTGCCACCAGAGTGTTGGAGTGCCATCATGTCCACGTGGCTCAGTTTGGTTGGAGGAGTGCTTGGGAGGTGTCTCAAGGCTTGATATGGGATGATCTCTTTGTTTGGATTTAATGGGGTGCTTGGTTTATAAGGGAGGTGAGTTAACTTAACTCCCTTTGGTCCATGGCAAGCCCTAGCCCTCTTGAAGTGGGCTACGAGGTTAAGTTGAACCCCAAATGGGGTGAGTGAGGGTTGTTGGTGATGGGAGAGTGGACTTTACCATTTATGAGTGGAATCCTATGTAAAGTGGGCTGGACCAATGGAAAATGGCTTGGATTGGGTTCACCTAGCTTTTAGGCTGACTTTAGGCTGACCCAAGATGGGTTTGGGTTGGGTTTGGTTAGCCTCCAATGGGTCATGGGTTGGTTTCATGGGTTTTGGCTCCATTTGGTCATATGGGTTCAATTTGGTTCATGTTAGGTTAAGTTGACCAATTGGTCAAATTAGGTCAAACCAAAGCTTGTGTTAGGTTCAAATGATGATTTTAAGTGTTTTATTTCAAGTGGTTTCAAGCAATTTTATGTAGATTTGATTTTGGCTCATTTGGATTCATATAGGTCAAATGGGTTAAGTTGACCAATTTGACCAAATTGGCCAAATTGGCTTGGGTTGAGTGTTGGTTCAAGTTCAATTGATTGATTAAAAAATGATTGTAGGCTTTGTTTTGAATCTATTTGAATTTAATTTAGATTTTGGCCAATTTGATCTTTTAGGTCAATTTGGGCTAAGTTAGTAAATTGTGTTAGGTTGGATCCAATTGACCAAATTATAGCTTTGGTCAAGTTCAACAATGAATTTGAAATGAACTTGTGCCATTGGTTGCAATCAATTTGAGTTAGATCATGATTTGACCCTCTTGACCTTTTAGATCAATTTGGGTCAACTTGGGTCAAATGGGAAGTTGGATTTGGTTTGTCTCAATTGATGATCAAGTCATGTTGAAATATTGATTATGGGTTGATGTGAATCAATGGTTTCAATCAATTTGGTGTAGGATGAGTTTTGGCTAGTTTGGGTTTCATATGGGCTAAGGGCTGATTTGGTCAAATGACCAAGTTGACTTTGTTTGACCCAATTCAAGGTGCTTAATCATCCTAGGGTGATTGTTGATCATGATATGATGCTTGGATGGGCTTGGTTCAATCCAATTTGGGTTAGATTAGAACTTGGTTCAAAAAGGTCCTTTAGGCCACTTTGGGTCAAGTGGACCTAAATGGGTTAATTGCCTTGGTTTTGGTTTGATTCAAGTTTAGTCAAACTTATATATAAGCCTATGAATGAAATATAAATTCAACTGCAATTAATTTGGAGTCTGGTGGACTTTGGCTCATTTGAAGTTTTCAAGTTAAAAGGGCTAACTTGGGCTTGACTTGAGTTTAGTTTGATGATTATAGGTTTCATTTATATTTGGATAGATGATTGAAGGAATGATTGATTCAAGAGAAAATCCATTAATTTTGACTTGATTTGGATAGGATTTGACTAAGTCTAAAGAAATGGCTTAAAAGGCTTGAATTGGGTTTGATTTGATTTTGGACTTGGTTTTGGCTATTTTAATTTATATTTCATTTATATTTAGGAATATAAATGAAGATATAAATGATTCATGAGAAAATCACTTGAGTTTTGAGTGATTTGGAAGCAAATTTGACTAAGCTCATGGAGGTAGGACAAAATGGTTTAAGTAAGAAATTGATTAGTTTGTTTTAATTTTGGTCATTGGAATGTGGGTTTCATTTATATTTGTGAATATAAACAAATATATAATTGATTTATAAGAAACTAATTAATTTTGGGTTGATTTGAATGGGATTTAGTCAAGCTTATGGAGGTAAGTCCATATGGCTTAGGAAGGATCTTGGTTGGATTTGGATTTAGTTTGGTTTAGTTTGGGTCATTTGGATTTATAGTTCATTTATATTTGAGAATATAAATGAAGATATAAGTGATTCATGAAGGGATCAATAAAATGTGGGTTGAGATTTGGCTAAGTCTATGGAATTCAATCATAAAGTTTATGAAGAATTTTGGACTTGAATTTGATCATGGGATTGAATCATTTGAAGTTGGATTTGAATTGGAATTTGATAGTTTGATTGAAGGATTGAATTGATATTTGATAAAATCAAATAAATTTGGATTGATTGAGTTTGGCTAAGGCTAAGTCCATAAGATGAAATCTAAGGGATTACGAAGGGTTTTGAATTTGAGTTTGATCATGGATTTCAATCAATTATTTTAGAATTTAGATTTGGATTTGGAATTTGAATTAAGATTTGAGGTTTAGTTTGAGATTTTAATTTGGGTTGCATTTGAGAATGTACATATGGATTAGGTTTAAGCCATAGGGTGGATGATTCCCTTAAGTCTTAAGGTATAGCCTAACCCTATGATTCACCCTTCTAAGTCTCTAGACTTAGGTTAAGTGTCCACCTAATCATTAGAAGTGTCTTGAGACTAAGGAACTCATAGTGTCTATAAGAGTCCTAGATCTGTCTGAGGAGGTTGAAGGCTAGCTCTAAAAGTGAGGTCAATATTGTGCTAATCACATAAGACTTGTCATATGAACTAGACTCTAAGTCTATGTGGATAGTAGGTGTACTTATTGACCTCACTTTTGGAGTGAGTTCTCAATATCCTTAGCATAGATTTAGGACTCTTATAAACACTAAGAGCTCCTTAGTCTTAATACACTTCTACTGATAAGGTGAACACTTAACCTAAGCCTAAAGACTTAGAAGGGTTAGCCATATAGGAAAGTTATGCCATAGGGATTTAGGGAGACTTGTCCATCATGTCACCTAAACCCAACCTATGTTTACTTTCTCAAACCAAATCTCAAATTCAATTCAATACCAAATTTGAATCCAATTTCCAAATCAAACGATTGAAACCCTTAATCAAATCCAAAATCAAAATCCTTCCTGAGCCCTATGATTTTATCTTATGTACTTAGCCTTAGCCAAATTCAAATCAATCCAAATTCAATTGATTTTATCCAAGATCAATTCAACCCCTAAATCATTTATCAAATTCACCCAAACTCAATTCCAAATAATTGAAACCCATAATCAAATCCAAAATCAAAATTCTCCTTAAAGCCATATGATTGAATTCAATGGGCTTAGCCAAATCTCCACCCAATTCAATCCAAACTTGGTCGATCTTCTCATGAATCATTTATATCTTCATTTATATTCACAAATATAAATGAAATATAAACTCAAATGACCAAAACTAAATCAAACTAAATCCAAATCCAATCAAATCCTAAGCTAACCCACTTTCATGAGCTTAGCCAAATCTCAACCCAAATCAAGTCAAAATAATTGATTTCTTTATAGATCAATTATATATTCATTTATATTCAAAAATAGAAATGAAACTCACATTCTAATGATCAACACCAAATCAAACTAAATCAATTTCCTTCTAAGCCCTTTTTGACCTACCTCCATGAGCTTAGTCAAATTTGCTTTCAAATCACTCCAAACTCAAGTGATTTTCTCATAAGTCATCTATATCTTTATTTATATTCACAAATATAAATGAAATATAAACTCAAATAGCCAAAACCAAATCCAAAATCAAATCAAAACCCAATTTAATCTCTTTAAGCCAATTAGTTGGACTTAACCAAAACTCACCTAAATCAATCCATAATTAATGGATATTCTCTTGAATCAATCATTCCTTCAATCATCTATCCAAATATAAATGAAACTTATAATCATCAAGCCAAATTGAAATCAACCCAAGTCAACCCCAACTTAGCCCTTTTGACTTGAAAATTCCAAATGAACCAAACCCTATCATAGCCCAAATTGATTGTAGTTGAATTTATATTTCAATCCTAGTCTCATATATAGATTCAACCAAACTTAAATCAAGCCAATTGACCCACTAAGGCTCACTTGACCCAAAGTGACCTAAAGGATCTTTTTGAGCCAAGTTCTAAACCAACCCAAATTGGATTGAACAAAGCCCATCCAAGCCTCATATCGTGACCAACAATCACCCTAGAATGATCAATTGCCTTGAATTGAGTCAAACCAAGTTAACTTGGTCATTTGACCAAGTTAACACTTAGCCCATATGAAACCCAAATTAGCCAAACTTACCCTTCACCAAATTGATTGAAACTATTAATTCACACCAACTCATAATCAATGATTGAACATGACTTGACCATCAATTGAGCCAAACCAAATGTAATTGGCCATTTGACCCAAGTTGACCCAAATTGGCCTAAAAGGCCAAAATGGGTCAAATCATGATCCAACCAAATTGATTGCAACCAATAGCTCAAGTTCACTCCAAATTGATTGTTGAACTTGACCAAAGCCATAATTGAGCCCACTTTGACCAATTTGATCAACCTAACCCAACTAAGCTCAAATTGACCTAAAGGGTCAAATTGGAAAAAACCAAGTTAAATCAAAATTTATTCAAGCCAAAGCCTACAATAATTTTCAATTAACCAATTGAACTTGAACCAACACCCAACCAAAGCCAATTCAGCCAATTTGGTCAAATTGGTCAACTTGACCCATTTGACTTATATGAATCCAAATGAGCCAAAATCAAACCTAGGCCAAATTAATTGAAACCACCTAAACTAAAACACTTCAAATCATCATTTGAACCTAACACAAGCCCTGGTTTGACCTAATTTGACAAATTGGTCAACCTAACCCAACATGACCCAAATTAGCCCATTTGATCAAATTGAGCCAAAACCCATGAAACTAACCCATGAGACCTTGGGAGTTGACCCAAATACAAATCCATCATAGATCAACCTAAATTTAGCCCAAACCCAATTGGATCCAAACCCAAGGAAAATCCCCTTAGATATGCCTCCCCATGTGGGATTTTGCCAAAAATGGCAAAGTCTACTCCCCTATCATCCTCGGCAGCCATTAAACACCCAAATGGGGCATCACCTAAGCCACTTATCCCACCCTAAGTGTGCTAAGCTTTCCATGAACCAAAGGGAGGTGAGTTAACTCACCTCCCTCCCAAGTCAAGAAACTAAAGGATCAAGGGAGTTGCAAGCAGCCACATCAAGCCTTGAGCCACATCCCATGCATTTCTCCACTCAAATTGAGTCATGTAGACTCGATTGCGACTACTTGGTGCTCTGATGGTGGCTTGTGGAGAAAAATTTCTATATGGTCACCTTCAATCTATGGAGAAGATGCAAGAATATAAAAATTCATCTTTTTAGGATGCCACATAGATCCATAGATGTGCTTATTCAGGTGATCGAGTACGTCATCAAGGAATATTGTACTATCTTAAAAGATAGAAGTCACTACCCTTTAATGGACCTAATCACCTCAATAAGGACTCCTAAGGATAATGAGTCTACATATGTACAAGAGATTCTTCCCTTACTTAACATGAAAAAGTAAAACAGGGCTTATTTTAAAGCGATTTCGTTAAGTTTCCTACAGGGGAAAACCCCCATAGTTAATTACACCATAAGGGATGGGATCCCTTAGGAAGACTCTCGATTAAGATAAATGATCATTGTATTCAAAGATTTTAACAGGAAAGGACTATCAATCGATTAGTTTATTTTTGAAGATCAAATCAGATTAATCAAAGAGCCAGAGTTATTATCAAAGCCAAAAAAAGATAAGTAGGAGATGCCCACGATGCTAGGAAACTTAGCAAGCATCTCAAACTATCTATGATTGGGCTTTATATTTTGGAAATTGATTTAATTTGTTTGACTTACATTTTTTTTAGAAATTTAGGACTTATGATTCCTTAACACAAGATTAAGAAAATGCCTAAGAGGTGAAGAATTATGCTTATGGCCCACAAAGGGCCTTAGAATCTAAATCTAGGGAGCTTTGGCGAGGACCGAAAGCACAACCTAAATCTAAGGCAAAAAATGGGTAATTAGTTTTCCTCCACAAGAGAGGACAAATCACCTGACTGTTTAGACTTACAACTGCCTAAGGGTGGCTACCAATTAACTCCTCCTACAATTTTAAATACATGTAGGCAAGTCTTATGCTTATGCAAGATGATTAGATTATTATTTATTTAGAAAGAGACTAAGTCCTTAAACTCACTCCCTAAAGAGACTAGATCATGTAAGGACATGCTTCAAATGACCTAAATTTAATGCAATTTAGTTCCATTTTATTTTATTTTTTGGAAAATTATTTTGACTCAGGCTAATAGGATTCATATGCCTAATGCATGAGAAATAAAGTTATTGTCCAAAATCAGCGAGAAGGGAGGAGGTGTGTTTCCACCATGACTCTCAAAATTCAAGTCGAGTTTTTCTAGAAAAGGTGGAAGCCCTCGAATCAAGAGTGAAACAAGATGCATTTGTGCATGATATTGTAAAAGAAATACTCATCTAGCTAAGGGGTTGCTAATTCTTTTATCTTGATTGCAAACCTAAGCTTTAGGTGAGATTATGAATTCTTTATTTTTAGTTTTGAGTTGTTAAATTTGGTAAAAAATTTAACAATTATTAAGAGCCTAATCCACATCCAGGCCAAACATAAAGCAAGGATGAAACTAGAAAAAAGATGCCACTTAATGCACAAACTAAATAAATCATCAATCAATTTATAAAACTAATCATAAAAAGAATAAGAGGTTGTTGTGGTCAGGTACCACCACACAAACCTGAAAACAATTTGGGTAGCCGAGCTCTACCCTTATACAACCCAGACTATAAATGATTAAATTATAATTAAGCAAGGAATTCATTATTATGGGGGCCTTCAAGCTTCATTTATTCTTTCTTCTTTTCTTCTTTCTTCTTCTTTTCTTCTTTCTTCTATGGTTCCTTCTTTTGGATGGTTGGAAGGTGGATGCTCCAAAGGCTTCACATGGTGCATAAGATAAGATCTTATGATCAATTGTCTCTTAATCCCCATAACAATCATTCCAAAATCCTAATTACAAAATTTACATGAAAAGGAAAAGAATGAAAATCTAACCAACACTTTCAAAACAAAGGTTAGCTAAACAAACCACCAAATCTCAAGCATGTATATTGGATTTATCACTTCACACATGGGTGACTAGGTCCACCTAGAATATTGGATTATGCATAGGGGTATAAGAACCTACATAGCAAAAGCATTTATATTTTTATTTATTATAGCGCCCCTTAAGCACAATCCTCTGCAAAAGACAATAGTTAGACTAAGATTGTCCTACCATTCATTTTGCACACATACATCATAACATTCAGTCTAAAACATATATCAAAAAATAAAGCAAGCATCAAAACATGCACCGCCCTGACCTGAAGATAGAAGTGGCGACTTAGCCTAATGTGTGTGCTTTGGAGGTTTGTGTGGTATGCTTAGCTATGGCTTTAAGTTAGAATTTTCTAAGTGTGAAGCATGTTCAACATAGAGGAGGGTTTCATTTAAGTGATTTAATTGATTTGGGGTTGATTTTATTTCATGTTTTGATTAGGTTCAAGTGAATCTACAATTAATTACTAAGTTATGAAGAGAGGGAAGAGAACTTCTTTCCTTCCCTAACCTAAGTAATTTCTAAAGTGGATTCATATTTTTAGTTTTGTTTAGTGAATGTTTTGATTAAGTCTTTTAATTAATCCTAAGTTTAGATGAACTTTAAACAAACCCATTCAAAAAGAAAGGCATTTTAAGATTAAATAAAATGAACCAAATTCACAAAACATACATCACTTTATTTCTTTCCCAACATATATAACATGGATATGAATGAATCTGAAGCATATCTATACACACAAATGAGAATATTTAACACACTTTACCATTCATGCTAAGTAGTTCATTTAAGGAAATTTGGAAGTTTATGATGCATGATTTTCATTAAGTAGAAAAGAGTTTCTTATCAAATTTTTACATGCACACATGAAAGTAAGAAAGGCATAAGTGAGTACGGTGTCATTGTTAACCAGAGGTGAAAGGTACAAGACCTACTTAGGGCTACTTAAAGCCTCACAACCTCGAGTTGTCTAGACTAATATACCACTTTCCTTAAATACAAACATGTGTGCAAAAGAAATGAATGGAAAAAAAAAAAGAATGCAAAAATTTGTATTAGTTGATTTGTTTTGTTTATGCAATTTATATGTACAAGCATAGGTAACCTTCTTAAGTGATAGTATAGGAATGAATAGGATAAGGAATTAGGCAAGTGTTAGGTTCTTTCAAATGAACCATACATCTTACCAAATCTTATTCAAAACTATACTAAAAGAAAAGAGAAGGAGAACCTACACTAAGCACATCCTTATATTCTCTCACATGCAAGCTTATAATTAAAATATAAGTAGTACACTTTCAATTTTGATAATTGATTCATATTTTGAAAATAATTTGAATTTAATAGTGATAATAGCCACTCATATTTCTACTTTAGCCAACACAGGCAAATTTGACATAAGGTAAACATTTTTATTTTAAATTTGAATTTTGAAAAATATGAATGCATGAAACCACATGACATACAAATTTAACATGTTGGGGAAAGAATCAAAGCAATGGAAGCATGTAAACATATTCTCTTTAACTAAATCCAAAAGACATTCTTATAAAATAAGAAAGCTTAAAGTAAACCAAAGTTCATATAGTATGATTTTTATTTGATTTGGAATTTGATTTAATTTTGAAATGTGAGTTAAGTTTACTATTCCTAACCCATTCTCACATGTGTTTGACATTTCTATTTAATTTTTAGATGATTAGATTCATTTTAGATTTTAATTAGGTTAAGGTATGAATTAAGCAAGTTAATTAACCCTTACCTACACCACCTTAGCATAGTTAACCAAATAATTATGAGCTAGTGAGACAACATAAAACCTAATAAGGAATTTAAACTTGCAATGAACCTAGGAAGAAAAGGGCCTAATGCAATTTGGCTCAGGATTAATGGTTAATGAAGCTAAGGGATTTAACTTAAGTAATTTCAAAACACCCCTCACACATATGAGTTGGGTTTTGATTTCCTTAATTGAACTTAGGCTCTTGAACACCTAAGCATCTACCCAAAGTAGATTAATTAAGTTTTGGAAGGTTTTAGAATTTTTAGAAATTAATTAAGAGAATAATTAATGAATTAACCCTTAATTAAGAGAGGATTAAGGAAAGAAAATGGGGGTTTAGGGAATAGGTTAGGGGAAATACCCCAAAATTATTCCCTAAGCCTCCTATTCACTGGATCTAACCTTATTCAACTTTGATAAGGGATTAAAATACTAATCACACTCTTAATTATGCTTAATTACATTAAGGGAGTAATTAGGAAATGCATTTGCAATTCCCCAATTAAGCCTTCAATAAATCCCAAGAAAATTAGGGGAGGCAGAGGTCATTCCCCAAAACATACCCAAGAAGTTTGGGATTAACTAGAGGATTAATTAAGGGGTAATAAAAAATAATATTTCCATTAAAAGCCAAAATTAGAGAAAAATGTAATTTAAAATCCATTAAAATTCATTTTAGAATATTCTAGATTTATTTAGCTTTTCAGAAAAATTTACCTCATATTTTTTAAATTTTTATTTAAAGAGATATGAATTTTTGAAGCTTAGAGGATTAATTAAAATTAATTAGATCCCTAATTAAATCCCTAGACAGCTGACATGAGTGGCACATCGCTTTACGCGTGAGAAGAAAAACATCACATCACATGGCGATGTGGTTTGATCATCATTTTGATCAAGGATCAAATGGCCAGGGATCACCCTGTGGTTTCTAAAAGGATAAATCAATTTATAAACATGCGCTTAATCTCGGCCATCCATCCAAAATGCGCGGATGGATGGACGAATTATTACCCTATTCTTCCCTAAGGATCAAAGGAGACCTTCCATGGTCTATAAGAAGATCCGAGCTCAGATTAGGATAAAAGTTTACCCACACCATCTTATGCTAATGGCAAGCCTATCCAATGGTGGAATTCTCATGCCATGAAACTTTCTTTCAGAAAGGACCAACACCTCCTAAGTCTAATGGTCAAAAAATTTCATACCACACCGGAGGTGATCACCGGTGCTTGAGTTCAATGAGGTAGCTTCGTCTAGTGGAGACAAAGCCCTATTGAAAGTTTCAAGCTTTGGGGTTGAGTATATCTCTCAATGAACCAAGCTCTACTCCTCTCCTTTGTGGCTTTGATCAAGTTCAACTCCTCCTTGCTTTGGGAACTTATGTGAATGCTTGGGTGCACTCGACTTGATCCCCTGAGGGAGTGTGCAAAGAGAATTGAAGTGGATTGGAGTATGGAAGAGGTTAGGAAATGAGAGGAGCTCCCCTATTTTCTAAGGAAGAAAACCGAGAATGCTTGATTTCAATTCCCTCCTTGGAAGCTTAGGAATGCTCCCTGATGGCTCCTAACATTCTCTAGCACTCAATCGACAATGAGGGTGATGAATTCAAATGGAATTAGGGGGAGTATATCTCCCCCTATGGCAATCAGACGACCGAAGTTATAGGTACCATTTTGATCCAATTGACCATATGGAAAGGGTTGTTTGGGCTGTTTGAAGTTTGCACATTATCGGTTTGAGCTTAGGAGTGGATTAGTAACCTCCCATGTGCTTCAAATCAAGTGGAGGGAGGTTTTCAAATTAGCCAATTTGAGCTTTTTTTGGGTCCATTTGACCCAAACCCATTGGGTTGGGTGCACCACCCTCCATAGGGTTGACCTGACCTATTAGGAAGGTATCAAGTTGATATGAAGAGGGCTTGACCAAATTACCCATGGATTAGACCATAATTTATTCTATGGCCTAGGGGTAGAATGGTCATTTGGACAATTTTTGAATTTGAATATGTTGGGTATGTGGAGAAAATAGGTTTGCCCAAGTTTCATTAAATTTGGAGTTCATTTGATATGGTTTGGCTCATGTTGACCCATTTAGGTTAAAGTGGGTCAACTTGGGTCAAGTTGACCAATTGATCAAATTGGGTCAAACCAAGGGTTGGGTCAAGTTTATATGACCAATTGAAATCTTTTGGTGGCTTTGGTTTGATTCAATTTGGTTTAGTTTTGAATTTGGCTCATATGACTTCATTTAGGTCAAATGGGTCAAATAGACCAATTTGACCCATTTGACCTATTTGGGCTAGGGTGGGGTGTTTAGGTTTGGTTAGTCATATGAAGTGGATTGGTATCTTTGTTTCCAATCAATTTTGGTTATGTTTGAATTTGGCTCAACATGACCCCTTTAGGCCAAGTTGGGTTGAAGGTCAATTGGGCTAGGTTAGGTCTAGTTGGCCAATTGAGGATTTGGTCAAGTTCAACAAGTGATTTGGAATGAACTTGACCCATTGGTTTCATTCAATTTGGCTTAGATCAAGTTTTGACATATTTTGACTTTTTAGGTCAAGTTGGGTCAACTTGGGTCAAGTGGCTTGGTCAAAGGTTGATTTGAGTTTGATTGAACTTGTATATGGAGTTATGATTGAAATATAAATCCATTTGCAAGTGGTTTAAAGTCAAATAGGTTTTGATTCATTTGACAATTTCATATTCAAAGGAAGAACATGAAACGAGTTTAGAGCTTGAAATATAAATCCATTTGCAAGTGGCTAAGTCTTTTAAGAGAGAATTTAAAGGACTTAGGAAATTTTTGGAGTTTAGAGCTTGAATTTTTGAATTTGGTTTGATTGATTTATATTTAAATTTCATTTATACATGTGAATATAAATGAGAATAAAAATTAGTTATCAGAAAATCCATGAATTTGAATTGATTTGAACATGATTTAGGCTAAGTCCTTAAGAAGGAAATTAAGACTTAAGAAGGATTTTAAATTTGGAATTTATTTGATTGATTTGTATTTATATATGTGAATATAAATGATAATATAAATGAGTTATGAGAAAATCACATTAATTTCAATTGATTTGACCATGATTTGGGCTAAGTCTTTAAGGAAAACTTAAAGGGCTTAGAAAAATTTATGAAATGATTTTGAATTTTGAGTTTAGTTTGATTGGTTTGAATTTATATTTTATTTATACATGTGAATATAAATGAGAATATAAATGGATTATGAGAAAATCTCATGAGTTTGAATTAGTTTGATCATGATTTTGGCTAAGTCCTTAAGAGAAGATTAAGGACTTAGGAAAATTTATGAATTGATTTTGAGTTTTGGATTTAGATTTGATTGATTTATATTTACATTTCATTTATATAGGTGAATATAAATGGGAAAATAAATGAATTATGAGAAAATCTCATGAGTTTGAAATGGTTTAGATCATGATTTAGGTTAAGTCCTTAAAAGGCAATTAAGGACTTAAAAGAGATTTGGACTTTGGAATTTCATTCATGGATTTGAATCATGTGGCATTGATTTGAATTTGAAAAAAATCAATTAGAACTGATTTGGAGTTTGACTT
Source organism: Cymbidium sinense (assembly GCA_021442155.1). Taxonomy (NCBI): domain Eukaryota; kingdom Viridiplantae; phylum Streptophyta; class Magnoliopsida; order Asparagales; family Orchidaceae; genus Cymbidium; species Cymbidium sinense. The sequence continues at coordinate 25,436,187 of CM038232.1, read as the reverse complement.
GAAGGAAGGAAGGTGAGGAATGGTTCAAGTTAAGGGTAGGTAAATTTTCCTAACACCCCTAAGGCATGACCTATTCCTATGCCTAACTCTCTAAGTCTCTAAGGCTAGGTTGAGTGTCCACCTAATCACTAGATGTGTCTTAAGACTAAGGAACTCTTAAAGTCTAAGAGAAGTCCTATGTCTAAGATGGAGGGGTTGAGAGCTCATTCTAAAAATGAGGTCAACATGGCTGGCTGGCCCAAATTGGGGAAGTAATCTTGTTCGTCCACCTTAGCCAATTGAGAGGTATACCCCCTCAAATCTCACAAGAAATTAGACCATTCGATTCATTTGAGCTTCCAAGAGAGAAACAAAACTCTCTAGCAAGCTCTCGAGCGATTCCAAGCCCTCCCAACTTCAAATTTTTTGTGAAGCCAAAATAGGAGAGCTCACCTCTGATTCCAACTTCTCCATTTCTCAACCAAAACCTAATTGCTCTTGCACACACCTTCCACGCACATTGTCGAAGCCAAGCAAACCTTCCCTCGAGCTCCAAGCCCACCGGAGGATGTACTTCAATCAAAGCTGACTATCCAAAGATCCATTCTTAGCCACCTGAGCATTCCACTTGGAACCAATCCAATTACCGTTCAACTGGGCATTGTCTCAACTAGATGTAGCTTTCTCAAGCATACGAACCTCTAATCTTAGCTCTGGTGAGGTATTTTCCATGAAATTGAGCTTTAGCTTAAAATGTGTTAGAGCTTTGTGAAGAAAATTTGCATGTGAGCCAATTCTAGCCATTCGATCTTCATGGATCCCTCGCGTGAAGGTGTGTGGTTATTTTGGAGTGAATCCGAACTTGGGTGACCTTAGATCGAGTGATCCATGGTTGACGGGCTCCATCATTAGTCGCTCATAGGATAAGAGATCATAGGTCATCTGCTCCGCGTGATTGGAACGGACATCCGTGATTAGATCGCTTTAGATCATTCATTTATTCCTCCTTTACCATGGGTTTGATCATGGTCGTTCAATCTTAGATAGGACGCTCATGGGAAACTGCATCCTGCCACCATCCGACTTAGCCGTGGATGTGACTACTTAAATAGCCAATCATGTGACACCACGTGGAAAGCACACCACGTCAGCGCCATGTGGCGATTATGCTCAATTAAGGCTAATTAATTATTTTTAAGGTTGAAACTTCCATAATTCATAACAAATTATAGAAAAAAAATACTAACAATGTCTCATTTTAAAGATATTTCAGAGAGGAATCCATTAAAATTATCCTTAGTAGATTTTGAATAGTAATTTAGGCTTAATTAAGTTTTAATTGAAAAGTTAATTACCATAATTACTCCTTAATTAATTAAATAATTAACCTCAAAGTTTTTTAGATTGTTTAGGGGGATGACTTCTGCCTCCCTTATTTTTCTTGGAATTTATTAGTTAATTAATTAGAAAAATTGATTGATTAAGCTCTAATCACCTTCTTAATTTAATTAAGTGATAATTAAGTGTATAAATAGTAACTTGCCTAATTAATTGATTCATATGTCACTGTTTAACAATAAGGAGGCTTAAGGAATTTGATTGGGGCTTTTCTCCTAAATTTTTCTCTAAATTTCCTTCATATTTCAAGAGAAATTAATTAATGATTAATGGATTAATTAATTAATTAATTAGTTTAATTAATGCTTAAAACACATCAGGACTTAATTAATTCATGGGTATATATTTTGGTGTTCAATAACCTAAAGGCATTTAAGAAAATTATGGTTAACCCACATGTGTGGGAAAACCATAAGAGTACTTAATTAAGTTCCTTAATCTAATTATTTTTAATTATGAGCTAATTACATTAGGCCCTTTTATTTCTTAGGATCATTGCAAGTTATTTTTATGTATATCATTTTGGCTCATAATTACTTAGTTAATTAATTTAAGGTAACATAGGTAAGGGTTCATTAACTGAATTAATTCATACCTCAACTTAATTAATCCATAAAATCAACCTAATTACCTTCTCATTAAATGAAATTAACTTAAAAATATAGGGTGGGATTAGGATTAGCTAACCTCTTTCTATCTTTTCTTAAATCAAGTTAAACATCAAATTAAAAAATATATTAAAAATCTTTGGTTTGTTTTAAATGATTTTATTTGATGTGATTATTCTTAGGAATTAGTTTGGTTGAATGAAATTATTTGCTTATGTTTATTTATTCCTCTCCAATCATATTAAATGTTGTATGCCATTGTTAAATCCAAATGTATTTTTCAATATTGTATTTTTAATTTAATTTAATATATGTGTGGCTACTACCATTGTTAAATCCAAATGTATTTTTCAAAGCTTATAAATGAATGATTACATATGCTATGAATGTTAGTTATAAATATATAGGAAATGTATGTGATTATAACATAATTGTATGGATTGAAGCTTTCTTTTCTTTGATTCATGTGTAGTTTTACATGCATTTGAATGGTAATAGGTATATAGTCTAGACATCCGGGAATATGAGGCTTTAGTTAGCCCCAAGGAGGTCTTTTGATTACCTCACTTTCCTGGTTAATAGCGACAAGTATTTATTTGATTTCATTTACATGTATTTCTACATTTGAACTTGACTAAGAACTTTAATTTGTATGCATAAATGTTTCAATCAAGTAAAAATATTATCTTCGCATGGTTTTACTTCCTTTACTTATATATACATCCATATGTATTTGAGAAAACAAATATTTAGTCTGGACATCTTGAGAATATGAGGATTTAAGTATCCCCAAGGAGGACATTTGATTACCTTACTTCATTGGTTAACAATGGCATATACTAGCTTATGTCTCTTATACATGTGTGTGTATTTAATTATGGAATTATTGACCTCACTTTTGGAGTGAGCTCTCAACTTCCTTATCATAGATCTAGGACACTTATAGATACTAAGAGTTCCTTAGTCTTAAGACACTTCTAGTGATTAGATAAACACTTAACTTAACCCAAGAGACTTAGATAGTTTAGCCATAGGAATAGGGTATGCCTTAGGGGTTTAGGAAGACTTGACTACCCTATAGCATTGAACGATCCTTGCTTCCTTCTTTCAAACCAAACCTTAAATTTAAATTCAAATTCAAAACCAAATCAAATTCCAAATTTCAAAATCAATTTCAAATTCAATGATTGAAATCTATAATTAAATTCAAACTCCAAACCAAGCCTTAACCAAATTCAAATCAACCCCAATTCAATTGATTTTCTCAATTATTAAATTCAATCTCAAATCAAATCCTGAATCATAAAACAATTCCAAACTCTAAATGATTGAAACCCAAATTAAATCAATTCCTAAGTCAAGCCCTTTTGATCAGACATCCCCAGATTTGTTCAAATTTACTTTCAAATCACTCTAAACTCAAGTTATTTTCTCATAACCCATTTATATTCACAAATACAAATGAAATATAAATTCAAAAGGCCAAAACCAAACCCAAATCAAATCAAATTCCCAATTTTATCCCTTTTAGACAAATTCTTGAACTTGGCTAAATGATACCCAAACCAATTCAAAACCCATGGATTTCTTCATGATTCAATCATTCCTACAATCATCAACCAAAATTTAAATATAAACCACCATTATCAAGAAAAATCCAAGTTAACCCAAATCAAATCCAAGTTAGCCCTTTCGACTTCAAATTATCATATGAACTGAAATTCATATGGCTTCAAACCACTTGCAACTGGATGAATATTTCAATCCTAGGCTCATGTATGAGTTCAACTAAACTTGAATCAAGCTATGATCAAGCCAATTAAACCATTTAGGCTCACTTGACCCAAAGTGGCCTAAAGGAGCTTTTTGAGCCAAGTTCTAATCCAACTCAAATTGGATTGAACTAAGCCCCTACAAACCTCATAACATGATCAATAATCATCATAGGTTAATCAATTGTCTTAAATTGGGTCAAACCAAGTCAACCAATCCCGTTGACCAAGTCAATACTTAGCCCAAATGAAACCCAAACTAGCCAAAATTCACCATATGCTAAATTAATTGAAACCATTGATTCAAACTCATTCCTAACAAATTATTGAACATGACCAAACCTTCACTTGAGCCAAACCAAGCCCAATTGTTCATTTGACCCAAGTTGACACAAATTGGCCTAAAAAGCCACAATAGGTCAAATCACAATCTAACCCAAATTGATTGCAACTAATGGCTCAAGTTCATTCAAGTCACTTATTGAACTTAACCAAAGCCATAATTCAACCCAAGTTGACCAATTGGTCAACTTGACCCAACCTAGCCCAAATTGACCTAAAGGGTCAAATTAGCCAAAATACAAATTAATTCCAAATTAAACCAAACCAAAGCCTACAATCATTTTCAATCAGCCAATTGAACTTGACTCAACACCAAACCTAACTCAATTTGATCAAATTGGTCAAATTGGCAAATTAGACAACTTGGCCCATTTGACCTATATGAATCTAAACGAGCCATAACCAAATCTAAAGAAAATTGAATCAAACCAATGACACCAATACACTCCAATTGGTCATGTGATCTTGACCCAACTCTTGGTTTGACCCAATTTGATCAATTGGTCAACTTGAACTAGCCTAACCCAATTTGACCTAAATAGGTCAAATCAAACCAAACAAACTCCAAACCAGTTGAAATTAGGGATAATCCTGTAATATCCAATTAATCCAATTAGCTTATTTCCTAATTTCCTAATTTCCTAATTAATTTTGTCATTCCGTAGCATTGGGGATAGCAGCAGCACGGTTGGATTAAAGCCCGATGCGCGTGTGGGGGATTGACCGTCATCTATTTCTCTTTCCTTTCATGCCCCGGTTCATTTCTACTGATCGAGTTCATCTCCTCCTTTCCATTCCCTCGGCTTAGTATTGACAAGCTCCCATTCCCTGGCCGGCATCAAGGATTTTCGCCCCGCCCCAGGCATTGGCTGAGAATTGTTCCATGCGACGCGACGTTGAGCCCGTAATGCCTTCACCTGGACCCGCCACACTCGATGGAAGCCCGTATCACCTTCGCTCCACCGCGCAGACCAGAAAGTCACTGGGTTGGAAATCCCATGAACCGACGGGTTGGGAAATCCGTAAGTCGCTCGAAATGAACCGATTGGCCCAGGACTCCCCGCGATCGGAAACTTAAGGAATTTTGAGAGTTACTGAATTTCTTTTCCTATTTCTTTTTCTTTCAGCTGGCAGCCTTCCTTGGTGTTGAAATGCGTGATTGGGAAGTTCCGAAATTAATTTTGGCTGTTAGGTGAGTTGCAGAATTATTGTGTATTAAAATGGGGGTTTAGGATTGACATTGTTTGTTAATTTTAGTTGGTTAATTTAATCAGGTAATTAATATTGGCGTCAGTTGATTACCTTGGAGTCGTGCTCCAGTATTTTGAAAGCTTATATGAGGAGATATCAATTTCAGGTAAGATTGGTGTTAATTATGAGTTTCATTTATGAGTTGCATGTATTAGAAGTATTTAGAAGAGTTATTTCATTATAGGTTGTGTACTCGAGGAGGAATCGAGGAGCACATCACGACACTGGTATAGACACTGAGGTGAGACATAATTGCTAATGTAAATTCAGTTTCTATTCCTATGTATGTCACTGTTTCTACCACTTCGTATAAATTGTGCGAATGACATATTTCTGTCATAGTGTATGCAAATACAAATGCTTATTACTTAGTATCCCCGACTCTGACATTTTGAGGTTGGAGCCGTAAGGCACGTCAATTGGTGTGGGTCATAGGTAAGTAGTATGGTTCCTACCGCCACCTTGACTTTAGTGACGCCGTGACACCCTTTGTTATGAAGTCAAAACCTATGCAATTATAAATGACATTTCTAGAAATTGATTTGATATAGAACTGAAATGATTTTAATGAAAATCACTGCTCCTTGACATTGATACAGTATGAACCTACAACATATTGTTCAGTTATATTGTTATATTTCTGCAGCACCTACAACATATTGTTCAGTTACATTGTTACATTACTGCAGCATAGTTTACCAGTTTTGTAAATTTACATGTACATGCACGATTGTTCCTACTGTCTTGTTCTGAGCTTACTTTAGCATTCTTGTCTCACAAAGCTTTAGCTTATGATGCTACCATTGATAATTTCAGGAAAAGATGAGCTGAGTCGAAGCTAGTCTGTTTTGTTGAATTATATAGGTTTTGACTTCATAACAAATTCGTCACACCGCCCGTCGCCTAAAGGAAGATAAAGGGGTAAACCATACTACTACCTAATAGCTGACACAATTGGATAGCCTAACGGCAACCTCAAAATATCGAGTCGTGGATACTAAGATCCCCTAATCACGACTCATCTCGTCAGAACTTTTGCCTATCTGCGCAGATTCCTGTAACATAGCCTTCCTATCACAATTTTTCTGACATTTCCCTATTTATCACATTACTGACATTACTGTTCTATTTTGCATTAAAACACAACCCAAGCCTTTTAAAGATGCATCACTAAATATTTGAAAGCCCTCAGTCCCTGATGGAATAGCTAAAATTGGGGCAGTGGTCAAATGCTTTTTCAATTCTTGAAAACTCTGCTCACATTCAGTTGTCCATTGGAATTTGACATCCTTTCTCAATAAATTAGATAGAGGCATTGCAATATGAGAGGCATTGCAATATGAGAAAATCTCTTGACAAACTTCTAATAACCTAAGCCTTAAAACTCAGAACTTCAGTAACATTCTTTGCGCGGACCATTCTAAAATTTCTTTTACTTTTTTGAGGATCAAGAAACTCCGCCATGATAATGTGAACTAGAAATGCGACGCTATGCATCCAAAATTCACATTTTGAAAATTTGGCATATAATTGATTTTGTCTTAACAATTCTAAAACAATACTTAGATGATTTGCATGCTCTTCGTCAGTTTTAGAATAAATCAGAACATCATCAATAAAGATGATAATAAACTGGTCCACCAAGGGCTTGAAAACACGATTCATTAAGTCCATAAAGACTGCAGAAGCATTAGTTAAACCAAAGGGCATAACAAGGAATTCATAATGTCCATACCTGGTTCCAAAAGCTATTTTAAAATATCGATTTTTTTTAACCTCGATGATATCTCGATCTCGATCAATTAGAAAATCGTAGCTCTCCAAGATCAAATAAATCATCAATCCTCGGTAGTGAATACTTGTTTTTGATTGTCACTTTATTTAATTCCCCTAGCATAAGGGTAAGGGGTCATCTGGGGTGTGACAAATCCACTTTTGACCCATTCCAAATCTATCTAAATCAAACCCATAACCAAATGACCATTTTTCCCTTAGATTTAGGGCATCCCATGATATAAGACACATGTTCATTCAGTCATTTTTCTCCTAGCAACTTGGCACCCTTTCATAAGTCCACATGGGCACCTAGGACCATGGCTGACCTGACCTAAAGGTGGTTGGGTCGGCCATGATCCATAAGGAGGTGAAATCACCTCCCCATCCCCATTGGAGCTTTCAAACCACCAAAGACAAGCACTTCCTCCCTTAGCAGCCACCTCCACAACCTCACCCAATTAAACCGAGCCACATCAAGCACCTAAGGACCTTCATTAACTTATGATGTGGCCAATTGATCAAGGAGAAGCCAAAAAAGTCATGGTCATCCGATGCAAGGAATGAGGGGGTATACCCCCCTCATTCTCACTCAAACTCACACACTCACACTGATTCAACCTTAGCAGCCAAGGAGAGAGTTCCCAGCATGATTTCCAAGCTTTTCCAAGCTCCCCAAATCCTCATTCTTAGTTTTATGTAAAATTGAAATAGGGGAGGCCACCTTCAATTCCCATTTGCTCAAACCTCCACCAAAGTGCAATTAACTTTGCACACACCTTCCTTGGAGCCAATTGAGCAAAAATGAATCCTTTCTTAAGCTTCCTGATGGTCGGAGGGTAGAGTTCGATCAAGCATGAGCACCTACACTTAGTGGATTGGTCCTCCAAGAAAACTACACCTAATCAAAGCTCGTGCATCTTAATAGAGCTTTATTTCTACCAAATGAAGCTTCCTCAATCGTTGGAACCGTTGGTCATAAGCTTCGGTGAGGTATGCCATTGAAACCGATCCTTGAATGAAAATAGGTTGGTCTTTTGTGAAAGAAATTTTCATGTCATGTGATTTCCTTCGTTAGATCTTCTTGTTGTGCTTCCCTGAAGGTGTGGGATCTTTTTCATCTCCATCCAAGCTCGGGTGAGCTAGGATCGAGCAACTATCAAAGGATGATAGCCATTGTTTGACGCTCGGGAGGAGATAGATCATGTACCATCCATTTCATGTGATCAGGATGAACGGTCTTGATCTAATCATGCTTAGAGCCCCTAATTAATCCCTCAAAACTGTGAGTTTAATCATGGTCATCCGATCTTAGATCGGGCGGTCTACGGAGTTATCGCGTGCACCGCCATCCAAGTCATCACTTTAATGTGACAACTTAAAGAGCGAATCCCATCGCACCACATGAAAAATGCACTGTGTTAGTGCGCCGTGTCAGCCGCCACATAGCCTGATGGGATTAAGGCTTTAATTAGGGCTAATTAATTAGTTTTTAATTTTGAAACTTCCTAAATTAATAACTAATTCTAGAAAAACCCAAAAAATACAAACTTAGGCTCATTTCAAAGATACTTCATAGTAAAATCTAAGAAATTTATTATTAATTGATTTTGAACAGTGGATTTCCTTAATTAAGATTTAATTTGAAAAGTAATTAGTCTAATTACTCCCTAATTAATCATCCAATTAATCTCAAATTTTTTGTGTATGTTTTCCTCCCTTATTTTTCTAGGATTTTATTGGTTGCTTAATTAGGGAAACAAATGGATTAAGCTTTAATCACTTTCTTAAAGTAATTAGTAATAATTAAGTAAATGAACAATAAATTAATCAATCAATTAAGCTTATTAACCATTGTTAATGGTGATGAAGTCTAGGGAAATGGATTGGGACTCCCTCTTCCAATCTTTTCTTTAAGTCTTCTCTAATCCCTCTTAAATAATTAATTAATTAACACCCCTTAATTAATCAATTAACAAGATTAATCAAAATCCAAATCATACATGAACTTTAATCAACTAATTGAGAGGATTTAGGGGTTGAGACTTAGGCCCCCTTCTTTGTCTCTTTCTCAAGCCCATCTCATTTTGGTTGGTTAAGATTAATTAAGGCTTAATTAGTTAATTAATGAACTTAATTAATTCAATCGAATCTAATTCTCTAATTTAATCTTGGGTAGCTCTTTGGGTGTTCAATAACCCAAAGGGGGAGATGATAAAATTATGGTTAGCTCACATGTGTGAGAAAACTATAAAAGTAGTTTAGTGAGATCCCTTAAGCTTAATTAATTATTAATCATGAGCCAACTGCATTAGACACCTTTCATTTCTTAGGAGCATTGTAAATTTACTTTCTATGTGGTAGCATATTATATTGTCTCATTATTAATTAGTTAATTAACTTAAGGTGATGTAGGTAAGGGTTAATTAATCCACTTTATTCATACCCTAACCTCATTAAATCATAAAATTAATTTAAATATCTCTTCATTAAACCAAAATTAACTCACACATGGGGAATGGGATTAGGACCAGCAAACCTCTTTCACTTTCCTAAGCCCAAATAAAACTCAAAATTAAGAAATCTCATTTAAGAATTTTGGTTTATTTTAAATAGCCTCATTTAGTATGATTGTCCTTAAGAATTAGTTGGAATGAATGAGATTATATGCTTATGTTCCTTTATTTCTCCCCAATCATGTTAAATATTGTCTGCTATGTGTAATCATGAATTCATTCCTTTTAAAATTAATTAAATGAAATGGTTTCTTTTATGTCAAATTGTATTTGTTGATTTAAGTTAAAAATAGGTGTGGCTATTATCACTATTAAATCAAAAGATATTTTTAAAAGCTCATAAATAAATTATAATAAATAAAGTGATGTTAATTTCAAATAGCTATAAGTTTGCATGTGTTGATAATATAAGATATGCAATATGAAGCTCTCTTTCCTTATCTTGCATGGATTCACATAGGAATTACAAATGTATAGTTTATTTGAAAAGAACACAACATTTGTCTAAATCTATTCATATGTATTCCCATGCTAAGACTTAGGAAAAATTTCACACCACATATGTAAATCAAATAATCAAATCAAATATGACTTCTTGCATGACTTCTTCTTCTTCTTGTGGTTCTTTTTATACATTCACCTGTATCTGAGAAAAGTGGAATATAAGTCTGGACACCCCGAGGCTGAGAGGCTTTAACAAGCCCTAAGTAAGTCTTATACCTTATGCCCCTGGTGCAGAATAATGGCATCATACTCACTTAATACTCTTATACATGTGTAAGTGTGATGTGACCAATGAATAAGAATCATGAGTTAAACAAATCAAATATAATTTTTGCATGGAATTTTTCTATCCTTATAGTTGCTTATACATCTATATGTATCTAAGAAAAGTTGTATATTAGTCTGGACACCCTGGAGTTGTGAGGCTTTAAGTAGACCTAAGTAGGTCTTGTACCTTATGCCCCTAGTGTAGAATAATGGTGATGTACTCACTTAAAACATTTATATATGCGAATGTGTATCTAGCTAATGGATGAAAAATCCCTCTTTTCTATTAAAAAAGCATGCATTCATAATTCAATTAAATGAAATATTTAAATTCCAAACACACTTCTTTGCATTCATCATTCAAGTATGCTAAAAAATATAACTGTGTATATAGATGCTTAGGATTTTCTCATATGCATGATATACATGATGGAAAGAAATGAATAAACATGTGTTATATAAAAGTAATCCATTATAATTAATCTTAAGATGTCTTTCTTATTGAATAATGTCATTTAAAGTGAATCTAAACTTAGGATTGATTAAAATATATAATAAGCCATTCAATAAAGGAAAATGATTAATTAACTTACTATAGAAGTGACTTAAGGTAGGGATGAAAGAGAGATTCCATCTCTTTCTTCTCTTTATAATACTTAGTTGTTAAGTGTAGGCTATATGAAACAAAAGAAAACACTAGTAAAATATCCAAATCAATTAAATCACTTAAAGAAAAATCAACCCCTTTATAAATTAAATCCCACACACTTAGTAAAATTACAACTCTAAAGCCTAGATAGGACATACCACTCAAGCATTAATTTACACACAATAGACTAGGCCAATATTTCTAGCTTTATGTTAGGGCGGTGTTTGGTTTGATGTATGTTTGGTTTTGTGATGTATTATTTTAGACTAGATGTTAGGGTGTATGCCTCATAGTCTCGATGTTAGGCCGATATTAGCCTAATCATATTTTTGTGGTTGTGCTTAAGGGGTCGTCATACTAAAAATATAAATGCTTTTGATGTGTAGATTGCTTAGCCCCTAAACATAACCAAGTTAGATAGTGGGCTTGGTTACCCATCTGTGGCATGCCCAAATTTCTCATATAATTGCTTGGGTTGAGTGGTGTGTTTAGATAACATTTATTTTACAAGTGTGGCTAGATTTGCTTTTATTTCTTTTAATGTAATTTTGTATTAGGATTAGGATGAATGTTATGGGAGATTAGGATGAGCATTGATTATAAGGCTAAGTTTTATGTACCATGTGATGCCTTTAGAGTAAGCATATCTAAATCAATCTAAAAGGAAGAAAGCAAATCAAATGAAGAAATAGAAGATGAAGGAATGAAGAAGGAAAAATGAAGAATGAAGACTCCCATAACATTCATATTATTAATTGTAATTATTTTATTATAATCAAAGTTGTATAAGGGTAGAGCTCGGCTACCTACATTTCTTTTCGTGACGACATTACCTTTTTATTCTCGATAACTTTATAAAATTTTTGATGATTTATTTAACTTCTACATTAGAAAAAACATGCCTTTTCATAGTTTGATTATGATTGGTGATTATTGTATGGCTTGGATGCGATTAGGCTCATAGGATAAAAAAATAAATTTTCTATCCCATTAACAACTCGTAACTAAACTTCTAGTACAACTCATAATCTCACATAAAAGCTTAAGTATTTAAATCAAGATAATAAAATTTCTAGCAACCCCTTTGGATGTTGTATGTTTAATATCATGTGTGTTGAAAATTTTTATATATATCGGCCTTCATCTATCCCCATCCCTTTGGAAAAGAAGGATAAATGAAAAGAAATATATAAAATACACCTTATTGGGATGCTATGGATATCCGCAGATGTTCTTATTAGGGTGATCGGGTATGGCATTGAGAAAAGGTGTACAATCTAGAGAAATACCTAAAATGGACCTAATCACCTCAATAAGGACTCCTAAGGACTATGGGTCTTCAATATGTACCAAAGATTCTTCCTCTGCTTTACATGGAAAAAAGTAAAGCAGGATTTATTTTAAATTGTTAAGTTCCCTACAGAGGTAAGCCCCCATAGTTAATTACATCCTTAAGGGATTCCTTAGGAATACTCTCGATTAAGGTAATTGATCATTTTCTCTAAAGATTTCAAAAGGTAGGACTATCAATCGATTGGTTTATTTTTACAAAGTCAAGTGGGATAAATCAAGAGAAGGGAGTTCTTATCAAAGCTAAATGAAAATAAGTAGGGGATGCTTAAGATACTAGGAAGCCTATTAAGCATCTCAAAGTACCCTATGGTTGGGCTTTACAAGTTTGAAATTGAATTAATTTGTTTGAGTTGAAATTTTATTAAAATGTTAGGGCTTATAATTCCATGATACAAGGTCACAAATGCCTAAGAAGTGAGGATTTATGCTCGTAGCCTGCAAAGGGAAGTAGAAACCCCTGAACTTAAATCCAGGGAGCTTTAGTGAGGGCCAAAAGCATGACCTAAATCTAAGATAAAAAATGGATATTTGATTTACCTCCACAAGAAAGGATAAACCACCCAACTGTTGGATTTACAACTGCCTAGGGGTGGCCGCCAACTAACTCCTATGATTTTAAAATATATAGGCAAGTCATTTGTTTATCCAGGCAAGTCCTTAAACACACTCACTAAGAGAATAGATCAGGTAAGGGCATGAATAATGACTTAAATCTAATAAATTTTTTTTATATTTTTTACTTTTATTTTGGAAAATCAATTTGACATAGCCTTTAGGATTTTTTTATGCCTAATGAATGAGAAATTAGATTATGGGACAAAATCAGCAAGATAAGGAGGTGTGTTTCCACCATGATTGTCACAAGTCAAGCCAAGTTTTATGGAAAATGTGGAAGCCCTCCAATCAAGAGTAAAATAATATGCTTTTTATGCATGATGTTAGAAAAGTAAGATAACATCCAGCTAAGGGGTTGCTAATTCTTTTATCTTATTTTATAACTTAAGCTTTAGGTGAGGTTATGAGTTATTTATTTTTAATTTGAGTTAATTAATTTGGTAGAAGATTTATTTTTCCCTAAGATCCTAATCATCTTCCAGGCCATACATTAATGCAAGGAAGAAACTAAAAAAATATGTCATCTTAATGTGCAAGTTAAATAAACATCAATCAATTTATAAAATTAGCGCAAAAGAGTAAAAGGTTATTTGTGGTCGGGCATCACCACATAAACCAAAAAACAAATTGGGTAGTCGAGCTCTACTATTATACAACCTGGATTACAAATGAATTAATTAAAATTAAGCAAGGAATTCATGTTATGGGGTCTTCATTCTTTTTTTTTTTCTTTCTTCTTTCTTCTTTCTTCTTTCTTCTTTTGGTTGCTTCTTTTGGATGGTTGGAATGTGGTTGCTCTAAAGGCTTCACATGGTACATAAGATGAGATCTTATGACCAATGTTCATCTTAATTTTCCATAACAATCATTCAAAATCTTATTTGCAAAAGTACATGAAAATGGGAAAAAGAAAATCTAACTAACACCTAAAATAGAGATTAGCTAAAGAAACCATACAATCCCAAGCATGTATATATATAAATTGGACTTAGCACCCCACACATGGGTAACCAAGTCCACCTAGCCTATTTTAGATTATGCTTAGGGGTATAAGCAACTGCACAGCAAAAGCAACTATATTTTTTATTATAACGTCCCTTAAGCACAATCCCCTATAGAAGATAATAATTAGACTAAATCATCCTACAATTCAGTCTACGCACATACACCCTAACATCCAGACTAAAATATAACATCATAAAATAAAGCAAACATCAAAACATGCACCACCCTAACCTAATAGCTAGAAATGGTGACTTAGCCTAATGTGTGTGCCATTTAAGGTTTGTGTGGTATGCATAGCTATGACTTTAAGGTTTAGATTTTCTAAGTATGAAAATGTTCAACTTAGAGAGTGGTTTCATTTAATTTATTTAGTTGATTTGGGTTAATTTTATTTTATGTTTTGATTAGGTTTGAATGAACCTAGGATTAATTACTAAGTGTTGTAAAGAGGAGAAAAGAGAAGGGAACTTCTCTTTCCTCCATACCTTAAGTAATTTCTAAGGTAGATTCATATTTGATTCTTATTTAGTGAATATTTTATTATGTGTTTTAATTAATCCTAAGTTTAGATTTTCCCTAAACAAACTTATTCAAAAAGATAGGCATTTTAAGGATAAGTAAAGTGAAATACTATCACATAACACATCACTTTATTTCTTTCCCAACATGTGTAACATGCATATGGATGAATCCTAAGCATATATATACATGTAGATGGGAATGTTTAGCACATCTTAATGATGAATGCTAATTAGTGTTACTTAAGAAAATCTGGATGCTTTATGATGCATGATTTTGTTAAGTAGAAAAGGGTGATTCTTTTATCCATTTTTGCATGCACATTTATATGTATGAAAGACATAAGTGAGTACGGTGCTATTGTTAGCACTAGGAGTGTAAGATACAAGACCTACTTAGGGCTACTTAGAGCCTCGCAACCCTGGGGTTATCCAGACTAATATACCACTTTCCTTAAACGCATATGCATGTATAAAAGAAATGAATGAAAAAGAAAGATGCAAAAGTTTATGTTTGTTTTTTTGGTTTGACTATTTAATCTATATGTATGATGTGGAATTCCTTCTTAAGTCATGGCATAGGGGTGTATAGGAATGGATTTAAGCAAGTGTTATGTTATTTTCAAATGGACTATACACTTTGCAAATTCTATACAATTCTATGTTAAGAAAGAGAGGGAAAACATAACATATTTACTTATGTTATTCACATGCAAGCTCATAAATAATTATAAGTAGCATACCTTTTAGTTTTGATAATTGATTTATAAGTTTTGAAAATAAATTTAGATTTAATAGTGATAATAGCCATTCATATTCTTACTTTAGCCAAAACATGCAATTTGACATAAAGGATCATTTTTAATTTGATTTTTAAAAAGTATGAATGCATGATTTTTATAAGGCATATACATTTAGCATGCTAGAAAAGAAATAAAGTGATGAAAGCATGTAAATTCATTTACCCTAATTAATTCCTAAAAATAATCTTATCAAATAGAATTATTTAAAGCAAATCAAATTTAGTTTTAAAGATATTTTTTTTATTGAGTTAGATTTCAATTTGAGAAATGTGAGAAGGTTTGCTGGTCCTAACCCATTCCCACATGTGTATGATGTTTTAGTTTAATTTTTAGGTGATTAGATCAATTTTATGCTTTGATTAGGTCAAGGTGTGAATTAAGTGTATTAATTATCCCTTACCTACACAACTTTAACATACTTAATCAAATAATTATGAGCCAATGTATGACATAAAACCACACAAGGAATTTAAATTAGCAATGCACCTAGGAAAGAAAGGGCCTAATGCAATTGGCTCACAAATAGATATTAATTAAGTTAAAGGGTTTAATTTAAATACTTTCATAACCCTTCCCACATATGTGGGTTGGATTTTGATTTCCTTAAGCTACTTAGGTTATTGAACACCTAAGCACCTACCCAAGATGAATTGATTAAGTTCTGGAATGTTTTGAAAATTTTATCAAGTTAATTAAGTAGGTGATTGGTGGGTTAGCCCATAATTAAGTTTGGATTAAGGAAGGAAAGGGGTTTAGGGAATGGCTTAGGGAAAATTCTCCAAATCCATTCCATAAACCTCTTCTTCACTTAAGCAAGGCTTAATTAACTTAAAAAGGGGGGAAACCATTGTTCATATGCTTAATTACCCTTAATTACATAAGGAGAGTTAAGGATTCATTAATTGATCTCCCTAATTAACCCATTAATAAATTCTAAGAAAATTTGATGAGGCAGAAGTCATCCCCCTAAATGCACATGAGAAGTTTGGAATTAATCAATGAGATAATTGAGGAGTAATTAGGGTTATTAAGTTTTCAATAAAATCCTAATTAAGAAAATACACTATTCAAAATCCACTGAAAATAATTCTAGAATATTCTCCTTTAAATTATCTTTACAATGCATTTTACCTTGTATTTTTATGATTTTTCTATAATTAGTTATGTAATTATGAAGTTTCCATGATTATTCAATAATTAAATAGCCTAATTAAGTTATTAATCCTGTCGGCGCCATGTGGAGGGTGCGTGCTTTCCACATGGCATGATGGGAGAGGCTACTTAAGTTGTCACATCATAGCACTGTGTTAGCGTCAACGCTACATGCTTTCTTCCCATCTATTCGATCAAGGATCGGATGACTTACATCAAGTCTGCGGTTCTTAAGGGATCAAATCAGGGATCGTATGCATCTTGATCATGGTTATCCATCCAAAATGCACGGATGGTTGGCCCATGATCTGTCCCTGAGCTCGCCTATGGGAGATGGCCACCGTCCATCTTCCATGGCATGATCCGAGCTCGATTGAGCTCGGATTGAGCCCAAACTCAACCCACACCATCATCATGCAAGGGGTTGAAGATCCAACAGCTAGTTTTACGTGAAGTGAAAATTTCTTTTATAAAAGACCACAAACTCTCTAGTTTAAGCTCGATTTTGATCCATACCTTGCAGAGGCTATCACCGGTGCTCAAATCCGTTGAGGTAACTTCGTCTAGTGGAGATAAAGCCCGAAAGTTTCAAGCCTTGGGGTTGAGTAGATCTCTCTTGATCGAAGTCCCACTTCCCTTACCTTGAGAACTTAGATTAAGCTTTAGGAAAGTTTGATTGAGTCCTCTGATGAAGCTTGCAAGAGGAATTGGCTTGATTTGAAGTATTGAGTAGTTGGAAAAAGGGTGGAGCTCCCTATTTTCAACTTGAAGAAACCAAAATGGAGAATTAGAATTCACTCTAGGAAGCTTGGGGAGACTTGCAAATGCACCTGAGTTCCTTTAGCTCAATCAAGTGTGTGTCTTCTGAATTCAAGTGGAATTAGGGGGAGTATATCTCCCCTTAGGTGAATCAGAAGGTCATGAAGAGCTTTGCCATTTTGATCCAATTGACCTCATTCAATGGGTTTGTTAGGCTGTTAGGACTTGCACATGGTTCATCTTTGAGTGTGGAGTGGAGTAGTGAAGCTCCCATGTGCTTTAATTGAGTGGAGGAGGGATCCCATGTGCTCAATTCCTAAGTGGGTGGTCAATTTGGCCATTGGGTTGCATTTTGCTGACCCAAACCCAATGGGTCATGTGCATCATGTCCATTAGCGACCATTTGGTCCACTAAGAGGATGTCAAGTGTCATGAAAAGGAATTGACCAAATTCCAAGTGATTTTCATTTTAGGTTACCCTATCGCTTAGGAGTAAAATGATCATTTGGCTTGGATTTCATTTTGAATATGTCTAGTATGATTGAAAAATGGGTTAAGATAAGTTTCATTTAATTTGGAGTTAGTTTGATATGATTTGTCTCATGTTGACCCATTTAGGTCAAAATGGGTCAACTTGGGTCAAGTTGACCAATTGCTTGGTCAAACCAAGGGTTGGGTCAAGTTCATATGACTATTTGAAATATTTTGGCATCATTGGTTTGGTTCAATTTGATTTATATTTGGATTTGGTTCATTTGATTTCATTTAGGTCAAATGGGTCAAGTTGACCAATTTGTCCCATTTGACCTATTTGGGTTAGATCATGGGTTGGTTTATGTTTGGTTGATCATTTGAAATGGATTGGTATCTTTGTTTCCAATCAATTTGGTTTATATTTGGATTTGGCTCAATTTGACCTTTTAGGTCAAGTTGAGTTCATGTCAATTTGGCTAGATTGGGTCTAGTTGGCCAATTGAAGCTTTGATCAAGTTTAACAAGTGATTTGGAATGAACTTGACACATTGATTTCAATCAATTTAGTTTAGATCAAGTTTTGACAAATTTTGACTTTTTAGGTCAACTTGGGTCAACTTGGGTCAAGTGGCCAATTGGGCTAGGTTAGGCTCAAATGATGACTTGGTCAGGTTTAAACATTCATCATGAATGAGTTTTGATCAATGGTTTCAATCAATTTGCCTATGGTGGATTTTGGCTAGTTTAGGTTTCATTTTGGCTAAGTGTTGACTTGGTCAACCCTTAGGTTTGACTTGGTTTGACCTAATTTGAGTGGTTGATCCTATTATGACTTGGTTTGACCTAATTTGAGTGGTTGATCCTATTATGATGACTTGGTTTGACCTAATTTGACTTGGTTTGACCTAATTTGCACAATATGAGGCTTAGTTCAATCCAATTTTGGTAGGATTAGAATTTGGCTCAAAAGGGGTATTTTAGGTCACTTTGGGTCAAGTGAGCCTAAGTAGGTCAAATGGCTTGGTCAAAGCTTGATTTGAGTTTGATTGAACTCACATATGAACTTATAATTGAAATATAAATCCATTTTCAAGTGGATTGAAGTCAAATGGGTTTTGATTCATTTGACAATTTCAAGTTCAAAAGGGTGAACATGAGTTTGACTTGGGTTTGATTTTTTTGAATTTAGTTTTGGTTTGATGATTGGAGTTTATGTTTATATTTGGATTCATGATTGAATGATTGAATCATGAAGAAAAATCAAGGGTTTGGCTTGATTTGAGTTTGATTTGGCTAAGTTCAAGAATTTGACTTGAAAGGCTTAGGTTGAATTTTGGTTGAATTTGAGTTTGATTTTTGAATTGATTTTTGGATATTTGAATTTATATTTCATTTATATTTGTGAATATAAATGAGAATATAAATGGGTTATGAGAAAATTCCTTTAATTTGAATCGATTTAGATTTGATTTAGGCTTAGTCCGTAAAATAGAATCAAAGTGACTTATGGAAGATTTTTTTATTTGGATTTGATTTTTGAATTTGGCTTGATTGATTTGAATTTATATTTCATTTATATATGTGAATATAATTGAGAATATAAATGGTTGTGAGAAAATTTCTTGAATTTGAATTGATTTGGATTTGATCTGAGCTAAGTCCATGAGAGGGAATCAAAGGACTTAGAAAATATTTTGGAGTTTGGAATCCAATCATGGGCTTCAATCATAAGTTTTAATTATTTGGAATTGATTCATGATTTGAGAAATTTCCTTTGAATTGGTTCAAGGTTTGAGTTAGAGTTGGAGTTGATATGAGTTTGGAGTTTTGACTTGGAAGATGGAATTGAGGATTTGGTTCAAGCTATAGGGTAGGCAAATTTTTTAACACTGCTAAGGCATAACCTATTCCTATGGCTAACTCTTCTAAGTCTCTAGGGTTAGGTTAAGTGTTCACCTAATCACTAGAAGTATCTTAAGACTAAGGAAACTCATAGTGTTTAAGAGAAGTCCTATGCCTAAGATGGAGGTGTTGAGAGCTCATTCCAAAAATGAGGTCAATACATGCATAACCATCTTGTTTCGCTCTTATTAAGAGAGGGCTTCCATCTTTTCCACATAGAATGGGATTAACCTTTAAGAACCTATGATGGAAGAACACCTCTTTCTCATTTAATTTGACCCATAATCAATTTCTTATGCATTCAGGCATACAAAATCTCATAGCATGTGTCAAAATAGAGAGTCCTAACTTAAATAAAATTTGATTAGAATTTGCATTAGATTTAAGTCATTATTCATACCCCTCATGCTCTAGTCTCTTAGGGAGTGGGTTTAAGAATTTAGTTTCTTTTCTAAATAATAATAACTTAGCCATCTTGCAAAAGCATATGACTTTCTACATGGATTTAAAGCATAGGAGGAGTTAGCTAGCCACTCCAAGCGGTGATAAGTCCAACAGTTGAGTGGTTTACTCTCTCTTGTGAAGGTAAACCATATACCCACTTTCATCTTAGATTTAAGTCATGCTTTGGCCCTCGCCAAAGCTTCCTAGATTTAGGATCTGGGATTGATGTTTTCCTTTACGGGCTACAAGACATAAATCCTCACCTCTTAGGCATTTCCACAATCTTGTATTGTGGAATTATTGGTCTTAGATTTCTAATAAAATTTCAAATCAAATAAATAAATCCCCTCAACTTCAAATATATAAAGCTCAACCATAGGATAGATTGGAGTGCTCACTAGGCTTCCAAGTATCATGAGCACTCCCTACTTATCTCCTTTGGCATCGATAATAACTCTCTCCTTTTGATCCATCCCACTTGATTTTCTAAAACACAACCAATTTGTTGATAGTCCTATCTTCGAATTCTTTGGAGACAATAATCGCCTACTTTAATCAAGAGTTTTCTTAAAGGATTCACTTTCTTTAAGATGTAATTAACTATGGAGGCTTGCCTCCATAGGAACTTAACCAACCCATTTTAAATAAACCCTATTTTACTTTTCTATGACCCATCATGCCTTAGGAGTCCTTATTAAGTAATTTAAGTCTATCGTAGGGTAATGATTTCTATCTTTTGAGATAGTGTACTATTCCTTGATGTCATACCCAATCACCTCAACAAGTACATCTCAGATCTGCATGGTGTCCCCTCACATGTACACACACAAATGATATCAAAAATAAACACCACATATTTTTCTAGCGACTCCCCTGAGGATGGTTGCTCTCCCTCCATCTCTAGTAGACGATTATTGTCTCCAAGCATCGATAGTGGACTTGCATTTTATGAGAGTCTGAGACTATCTTTCCTTCTATTGGCACTTAGCTTATTTCATTCTTAAGAAAAGTTATCCAACATCCTTTAGGTTTTAGGACCTCACTGGGTCTTGAAACCCCTATTGGGCTCCCCAATAGGTAAAACAAAAAACAAAATTTATCAATGAAGGGAGAGATAATAAAAAATCTAGAACCTCCTTACCACTAGCTTGGTGAGGCAAGGTTTAGCAAAAATTTAAGAAAATAAATTCTTTCACAAAAATGACACTTCCCAAAAACACTTTTTGAAAATAGCCACCTTCATTCAACATACTCAAATTTGTTGAATGAAGATTCTATTTTAAATCATAACATAAAATTGAAACTCCACTCAACATATTTCACATATGCTAGAGTGGAAGGTTCTCTCTTTTCAAAATCAAGAAAACACATACATGGCATCAAAACATATTATTGAAATCTATTTAACATACTTAAGATTTGTTAAATAAATTTCACCTCTATTTTGGGATCTTATTTGACATGCCACATTTGTCAAACAAAGGATTCCCCTCTCTTTCCAAAAAAAGAAAGAGAGCACATCATTTTTATGTGCATTTAATTCCCACTTAAACATGTCAAATTTGTTAAGTGAGAATCTTATTTTCATATACATTTGATTCCCACTTAACATGTCAAGGTTGTTAAGGGAGAATCTCATTTTCATATACATTTGATTCCCACTTAACATGTCAAGGTTGTTAAGTGAGAATCTTATTTTCATGTCACATTATTTCCCACTTAACATATCAAAATTATTTAGTGAGAATCTTACTTTCATGTCATATTTGATTACACTTAACATATTAAAATTATTAAGTTAGAATCTCATTTCCATGACACATTTGACTTTCACTTAACATGTCAAACTTGCTAAGTGAGAGTCTTATTTTCATAAATCATATTTGATTCCACTTAGCATATCAAATTTGTTGAATGAGAATCTCATTTTCATGACATATTCGGCTCCCCACTTAACACACCAAATTTGTTAAGTGAGGGTCTCATTTCCATGTCACATTTGACCTCCACTTAACACATCAAATTTGTTAAGTGGGAGTGCCACATCAAATTTGTTAAGTGGGAGTGCCAAAAGCAAAACACAAATCATATCACATTTGGACCACCACTTAACATATCAAATTTGTTAAGTGGGAGTCCCATTTTTAAAGAAAAGCAAAACACAAATCATATCACATTTGGACCTCCACTTAACACATCAAATTTGTTAAGTGGGAGTCCCATTTTCAAAACATAAGTCACATCACAATTGGGCTTTCAGTTAACATACCAAATTTGTTAAGTGAGAGTCCCATTTTCAAAGAAAAGAAAAGAACACAAATCATATCACATTTGGACCTCCGCTTAACATATCAAATTTGTTAAGTGGGACTCCCATTTTCAGAACATAAATCAATCACACTTGGGCTTTCACTTAGCATACCAAATTTGTTAAGTGAGAGTCCCATTTTGAAAGGAAAGCAAAACAAACATCAATCATATTTTCTTTCATTTAACATACCAAATTTGTTAAGTGAAAGTCCTATTTTGAACACAAATAAAACACATGTGGCTTCTACTTGATATATCAAATTTGTCAAGTAAGAAGCCCCATTTTCAAATCAAAGATATTCTACAAAAATTTTGAAACACACAATCACAACCTCTTTTTAGCATACTCAAATTTGCTAAGTAGAGGTTCTTTCAAATCATCAATATTTTCAGACAAGATACACAAAATACAAATTTCTCCAAAAATTTCTCCTCAAATTTTAGAGCCCCACCCGACCTACCTAAATCGGTTGAGTATGCATTCTAAATCAAAATCAAATGGCAAAGACTCTCCTCATCATCAAAATCTCTCCATTGAACCCCACTTAACATATTTGAATTGTTGAGCGTGGGTTCAGGACTCCAAATTCTTATGGTTCTCTTGGGACAAATATTAAGGCAGAAACATGACTCAAGTTACATTTTAACACATGCAGAGATACAACTCAGATTAGTCTGTGCAATCTTTATAGTAAGTACACGTGGCTTCATAAAAGTTCATTTTTACTTTCCCCTTTGGGATGGATTTATCCTGAGATCGGGCCAGCCTCCCGAGACCAACTCCACCCACCTGGTTTTCTTAGCCAGGGATTCAAGGGAGCACGAGTTACTTGTGAGGGTGCGACCCTCACTA
Source organism: Cymbidium sinense (assembly GCA_021442155.1). NCBI lineage: Eukaryota > Viridiplantae > Streptophyta > Magnoliopsida > Asparagales > Orchidaceae > Cymbidium > Cymbidium sinense. The sequence goes on along the minus strand of CM038232.1, from coordinate 25,412,940 downwards.
CTATTAGTAAGGATGAGGTGGATGGGAAAAAAGTCATCCATATTGAGATACCCTCTGATTCTGAGTAACCTCCATTAAAGAGGAAGGCGCAGTGGTTCCCACACTCCATTCTGAGATAGTTTTAGCACCTGCCCATCCAGCTGTCCCTCCAATGAGAGCTACTACCTCCTCTTTGGTTACTCTAAAGGGGAAGGCTATCTTAGCTTCTGAGATAGTCTCCTCCACTTATGAGGTAGGTACTAGTTACTTCTCTACTTTGTTCACTCGTACTCAACACCACAATAAAAATTGAAAGATTAAGCGTGAGCACGAGTGAGCAACAAGAGATCTTGAGGTTGCATCATATATTGCTAAGAAGGGTTCTCCCTAAGAGGTATCTCCACTTTTGACCAGCAATAAGTTCCACCCCCTCTCGGCATCAGATGGAAAAAAAATATCGGAGGATTGCTACTTCTCCTCTACCAGCACTATATTATCAGACTCTGGAGGCCCTATGCCAGACTTAGGACTATCCTATGCTAGGTTGGCAGAGCATATGGACGCTCAGAGTCTGGTACCTTATTTGATTTGAAACATTGATCTCTAGGAATGTTAGGGGTCAAATCCATAGGAAAAGAGTCGTGGAGGCTCAAGCATCCACTCATGCAGGTAGGAGGGAGTGGTGAAGGTATGCCGGTAGTGGCTCGGCTCGATGGATTTTTCTGTCTCGTCATCGGTGATGATCCTCGATAGATTGTTCTTCGGTGTTGCCATCGTGAGATCTCCCATTGAGGGACAGTCGGTGTTGTCTTCACACCGCTCCCCTCATCGACCACCATCACTCGTACAGCTCTCAGCATCCACCACTCCCACCAAGATCCAAAAGCCCCCATCCAAGGAAAAACCAACCCCTTTGGTGATCCTTTATTCCACCTGTTGAGGTGAGATCGAGCTCCCTTGCTCAACCCTCTACCTTAGCTATGGTTCGACAGGAGTGGCGACCCCATAGCATGTGGTCGCACCACCACCACCACCATCATCAGAGCTAGTGGTAGAAGTAATTTTAGGGAGGGAAGGTGACAGTTTTATAGTTCCTATGATAGTAGATCTCCTCAAGGACACCACTCCACCGATGAGCAGTCATGAGCATATTTCTTCCAGTGAGCATGACCTCCTAAAGCTAGCACTCCAGTGGCCAGTAGTGTTAGATGTATTTTTGTCAGTGACCATAGTCCCTCCGCCGGTCAACCCTAAGTATTTGTGTCGACGATTAGATCATTCCTTGGATGAGATCGTAGCCTCTTACTTTCCCGAGAAGAGGAAACTCTTAGGTAGTGATCAAACATATTCTCAAGATGAGCGGGTAGCATTTGATCCCGATGAGGATGTCCTTCTTGAGGATTAGAGTTCATATGGTCGACACTAGAGCTCCCTTCAAAAAGATCAGCATAGTTAGGAAGGTGTTGTGGTTGAGAAGATGATGCCATCCATTCAACCCAACACCTCCGTTAGCAGCTTAAGCAAAAGGATGATCATTTCACCCGAATGGAGAAGAGATGGAAGGCTGTTAGCAGCCCTCCATGCACTTCAAAATCAGGCCTCAGTATCGTAGCATATACCGATAGAGATAGATCATCCCGAGTCAGTGCATGTCCTAGATCATCCCAAGAGCACTTCTCCAGTAGATCAAGGTAGTGGTAGCTTGCATAAGAAGGTGGTGGACATCACCTCCATGAAAGAGAAGGATATCAGTCAGTTGGTGGAGCATAAGGTGAAGGATGTGTTGGCACAAGCCCAGGTGGCTCATCTGTTCTAAAGGGTAGACCATACAGAGAAATTTGATGTTGTCCAATATCCTAAGGGCTTTGTAACTCCTTCCTTTAAAATCTTTGATGGCAGTGGGAACCCTCGCCAACACATAACACATTTCAGGGTGGATGTTACAATTTTGGTGGCAACAATGCACTCTTATTCTACCTCTTCGTCAGTAGCTTGACAGACATCACATTTGATTGGTACGCTAAACTACCTAATGGTTTAGTGAAGACATTTGTTGAGTTGGAGTAGCTCTTTATTAAAATATTTGTTGGAGCTCAGTAAAGGGTAACTATTGCAATCTCGTTGTAGCTCAACAACACCCTATGAGTCCCTTATTAATTACATTCTTAGATGGTGCAATTTAAGTATGAAATGGGAACCATAACTGTCTGAATATCATGCCATTGAAATTCTACTCAAGAATATTCATGGCTCGTTCGCCTTCATGCTTAAAGAGTTTACCATTAATACATTTGAGAAGTTAATCAACAAAGTGGCTAGTCTATAAGGGGAGGTCAAACAGTTACCTTTCCTAGATCAGTCAGCCAAGGCCAGACTGCAGAAGGCATTTGAGAAGATTCTAGGCGTCAGGTTGATAAGGGGAAGCGGTCTAGGGTCCAATAGATAGGCCTGCTCAGCCGGTCTCTCTACTACATTCTTTACCACCACCTCGACCACATACCAGCCACCTCAGTTACCACAGTGACCTCCACCACCACCAGCTCAGTAATATCCACATTAGCACCATCAGCAGCAGTATTCCTATTCGCCGCCTGGTAGCTACCATTTACCTACTCTTTTCAACAAATTACGTAAACCATATTCATTCAAGAGGAGGTAGTCAGGAAGATCTTTAAGAATCTCTTAAAGAAGCCTAATTTCCAGTTACCAGAGCCTAGGAAGCCAGAGAAAGTGGGAAAGAGTCACAATCCAAACTATTCCCTACCATCGCATGCTAGGACATATCTTAGAAGATTATTTTAACTTTGAGGACTTGCTTGAGCGTACAAGTAGGGTGCCATTGTCATTCCTAAGGAATATCTACTAGAACAATCCTTTAGTTCTGTTAAGGTAATCCTCGGGGATACACATGATCTTCTTAAGATAGAGGAAGGTTAGGATATCTCCCTATCCTGAACCTCCAAGAAAATCATCTCTAAGATTAGAAAGTTACCCTTGTAGGTGCTTGAGGCGCTCAAACCTCTAACATCAAGGAAGGTTTACAAGTTGCCAAGGATAACTTGAAGGAGGTAGAGCCCAACAGCAGCAGCAGTCCACCTTACTTTCATGGAATAGCACAATAGTACAACCATTGATCGAGTGTAGCACTCCTCCCATAGTTACATCTATAGTTCCACCAACCATCTTCTCTTCTATTGGCAAGAGCATTGTATCAGCAAAGAAGGGCACTAAACCCCTTACCCGCTTACTTTATTAGATTTTTATCATGTACCTTCACCTAAAAAAAATCAATGAAGAAAGATTTCACTTGCATCTTGTCCACTTCTAATACTCTAGATTTTATTCCTCTCAAAAACTCTCCAAGTCTAGAAAATAATCATAATAGCACTAGTTCCGATCATTCCTCTTCCGATTTAGAAATGGATTTTTCATTCCTGAATCATTTGGGTTTCACCATTGAGATTGATTTGGAGTCATCTAACTCTGATGATCCCATAGGAGAAGCTGTAGGTGAACCTGATGAGCGGGTAAACTTTCTACTAAACCATCTCATGAAGTTATTGAAGTCAACCTCTATAGTGGCAAAGTTTTACCTCCTAGTGTAGCACCTCAGGATAAGGGTGAACAAGTCATTGGTTCAAGTGATCAAGAAGCCCCTACACAGGATGCTCCACCTATGGATATGCTTATGGAGGACCAACCCATAGTTGACTACAGTATCCTCGCTCACCTAAGAAAGTTCCCAGCTAAACTATGCATATATGATGCTCTTATCTTATCCAAAGAGATGAGGGAGTTATTGATCAAAGCCCTTCTTGATACAAAATTATGCTTAGCTCAGCTGACCGCTATTACAAAGGAGACATGTTTTTCAAGAGAAGCCCTTGAAGTTACATTCACCGATGAAGACCTTATATTGGGGACAATCGAGCATAACTGTCCCCTCTACATCACAGTAGACATAGGTAGATTCAAACTCACGAGTTAGTTGATCTGGGTGCATCAGTGAACATTATGAGTCTAAAGACCCTTGCCTACTTAAGGATTGACATCTCCAAACTATGAGGAGATCAGATGATATTGAGAGGATTCAATGAGCAAGGCAAGAGGGCTTTAGGCTCTATAGTGTTGCCATTAGAGATAGATGACTGGAAGACAAAAGTAATGGTCTACATAATTGATTTAGATACATCTTTTACTTTTTGCTTAGTAGGCCTTGGATACATGGAAACAACACATTTCCATCCTCTTTACATCAGTGCATCAAATTTTGAAGAGGTGGAATCGAGTATTGTGTCAACGGAGACTTGAACCATTTTCAGTTAGGGAGGTTGAGATATATGAGGATGCAACCTACTATCTTCCACCAAATCAAAAAGTCTATTCTTGTGAACTTGTTGAATGTTCAAAAAAAAGAAAAAAAAAGAAAAAGAAGAAAATGAATAAGAAAAAGAATAAGAAAAGAAAAAAGGAAAAGAAAATGAAAATACAAGTAAGCGAGAATCAGACACTAAGGAAGAAGTAGAGCTAGCTATTTGATTCCACCCACAGTTCATTTCTCCATACGAACACATGGGTAGGATGACTCAACCCCCACCAGGTAGAGGCAGAGGCAGATATAGAGGTGGTTCCAAAGGTGGAAGGCCTCCTCCTTATTGGCCACCCAATAGGAACTATGTTCTGACTCACAAGAATACCCTATCCACATAGACTTAGAATCCAGTTCAGAGGATGAGTCTTATGTGGTTAGCATGTAACCAACACCTCTGAGTAGACCTCTTTGGAGGTGGCATTTGAGCTAGACATCGATGAAGACTAGGCCTCCAACCAAAGCATGAATGTATCTGAATCACTATTATGTAGAACAGTCAAACGACAGTTGGGAACCTTAGCTATAACCTCACTTTCTTCCAAAAAATTTGAAGGTTTAGTAGTTAAAGAGGCCCCTAAGTCATCCACAGATGTCAAGCCAAAGAGATTTTTGTTGGAAGCATCATCCTTAAGTCAAGAAGCTGATGCATAACTTGAGAATGATTTATATAAAGATTTAATATAATTTCTTTTGATTGGTATTTGACTTGTGTTCTTAACTTAGCAAAGAAGGGATTAATCCCACATACTTGGTCTAAACACAGGTCAGACTACTTTGAAAGACTATGGGACAACTAGAGCAGACATCCTCAATCAAGACCACTACTAAGATTTGGCATAATGGGTCATTCGGTGATGACAACCTTGCCTAATCATCACCACTCATTTGGGGTCTGATAGGTTCTTCTCAAATCATGCTAACTCTTATGAGGAGGTATGTTTAGAAATTTTAAATGACCCAAATGAGCTTGAATTTAAAGAGGCACTTCCAAAGTTTGAAGAAGATACCAGATCGACCATCGATGCACTTAAAGAGATCAACTTAGGACATTGAAGACAATCCACGTCCGACATACATCAGCTCCTTATTGAATGAAGAAGAAACCAATGACTTAGTTAGGCTATTAGCTGAGTTTAAGGACTGCTTCACATGGAGTTATAAATAAATGTCTAGTTTATCTCCTTATGTAGCATACCACAAACTAGCAATAGAACCTAATGCTAACCCTATCAAGCAAGCTTCTAGATGCATGCAATTAGACATTGAAACAATAGGTCATTTCTAAAATGAAGAAATATATCAATGTTGACTTTATCAGGGAAGAAAAATATCCTACCTGGTTAGCCAGTGTCATCCCAGTTAAGAAAAAGAATGGCCAAATTCATATATGTGTCAATTTTAAGGATCTAAATAAGGCATGTCCTAAAGATGAATTTCACTACCAATACCAAAATTAATTGTGGACATCGCCTCATCTCATGTAGTATTCTCTTTTATGGATAGGTCATCTGGCTACAACCAAATCAAGATGGCCCCCAAGGATGAAAGAAACATTGCTTTTCAAACCGATCGAATATATTGTTATATGGTCATGCCTTTCGGCCTTAAAAATATAGGTGCTACATACTAGTGGGCCATGACTTCGGATCTTCAATGAACTCATTCATCATCAAGTTGAATGTCATGTTGATGATCTAGTAGTCAAAAACAAAGAAAAGGAATAGCATCTCTTTGACTTGAGAGTAGTTTTTGAATGGTTAAGATAATTTAACCTCAAAATGAATCCCCTGAAGTGTGCATTTAGAGTAGCTATAGGGAATTCCTTAGGTTTTTTATTCGACACCAGGGAATAGAGATCGATCTAGAGAAGATCAAGGCTATCTTAGAAATGCCACCCCTTAAAAGTCTAACTCAACTCAGATCATTCCAAGGGAGATTAGCGTATCTAAGATGATTTATATCCAACCTATCAAGAAGATGCCAATCATTCTCAACACTTGTCAAAAAGGATGTCAAGTTCAAGTGGGATGACAAGTGTCAGCATGCCTTTGAAGACATCAAGCACTACTTGATGATGCCTTCTAGCCTTTTCCCGGGCAAGCCATTGATCCTCTACATTGTTGCATTAAATGACTCCCTTGGGGCTTTGTTGGCTCAAACCAATGAAGGGAAAGAAAATGCTCTCTACTACCTAGTCATCATCTAATTCCTATTGAAACTACCCACCTATTGAAAAGCACTAGCTTTAATCTTTGCATCTCAAAAGCTACGATATTACATGCTTTCTCATAAGGTGAATCTGATCTCCAAGATCAATCTATTGTATCTCATGACACGGCCGATGCTATCAGGACTGTTGGTGCATTGGTCCATGATTTTGTTATAGTTTGACATCACATTCATACTCTTCTGTGCAGTGAAAGGACAAGCACTAGCAGATTTTATAGCATCACACTCACTTCCTGCTGATTCCCTGCTTAGTGATGACCTCCTCAATGAATAAATCATGAACTTAGGGGACACTAGCATTCATCATTGGGAGATGTATTTTGATGGTGTGGCTTCCTTTCATAAAGGAGAAGAACCATGATCTACTCTTCCAAGAAAGGCAAGGGTAAGAATAGTTCTCCTAACTCTAGACCACGATGTGATGAGATTCTCATATCATCAATCCAAACCATGTACAAATAATGCTGAATATGAGGCTCTAATTTTGGTCTAGAGTTAGTCATTACACTATGTGTCCATAGTATCAACATCTTTGAGGATTCTTAGCTCATCATCAACCAAAATGTTGGGTCTTATAAAGCTCTAAAGCCTAAGCTCCATCATTACCACAAGTACACTATGGAGTTATTGGCCCAAATCCTAGAGGTTACCATCTACAAGATTCCTCGAGGAGAGAACACAAATGCATTAGCTAAGCTTGCCAAAGAGTTGGCATGTCCAATATGAGTCCATTCCAATAAGGGTCCAAAATAGACAAGACATATCCCTTGTTGATGCTGAACTCATCGAGTGATTCTCTCTTGAAGGGGATGTTATGTTACCAAAAGGATGAGGAGTTAGATTAGAGGCAACCATTCATGGATTATCTAAATATAAGCAAACTACCTCAAAATAAATCACTAGCAAATTAGGTGAAGCAAAGTGCTATTTACTATGCTCTCACACCTTATATCGGCAGTCTTTCGATCATATGTGGTTACGTTGTCTGGACAAACATGAAGCACGTAGGATCGTGACTGAGGTACACTCAGGTTTATGTAGAGTGCATCAATTCAATCGAAGATGAAAGCCAAGATCAAAGACTAGGATACTACTGGCCTTCAATGATCATAGACTGCATAGACATAGCTAGGAGATGCCACCAATATTAGGTACAAGGTGTGGTCCTACATCAATCACCCAACATTCAACACCCTACATTGGCCTCATGGCCATTTGAGTGTTGGGGTACCGACATAGTAGGTCTAATTGATCCTCTTCTTTTCGAGGGTCACCGGTTCATTCTAGTTGCCACCGACTACTTTTCCAAGTGGGCGGTAGCAATCTTACTCAGAGAGATCATAGCTCAGCATGTGCTCCACTTTTTAGGAACCATATCATATATATGTTTTGGATGCCTCGATGAATTATATCCAATAATGGTACTACATTCAGGAGCACTAAAATCAGGAGCACTAAACTCTCATTCAAATATTAAAGAAGACACTCGATGACAATAAACAATAGTGGCATGAGCAGTTAGTTGAAGCCTTATGGGCCTACTGTACCACATACAGGACTCCAACTCAATCTACCCCCATTTTCATTAGTGTATGGGTCCAAGTCGTTCTACCATTAGAAGTCCAACTCCCATCATTGATAGTCATGGGTAGTAAGATCATAACAAATCAGAATGCCAAGTTGCGGTTAGAAGAGCTCAAAGTTTGGAGGAGAGAAGCCTCCGAGCATGCCAGAACCTTGAGTTGTACAAAGACAAAATGATTTAAGCTCAAAACAAATTAGTCCACCTAGAGCTTTTCAAGTAGGAGAGCTTATTTTAATTCTAAGGTGACCAATTGTTGCCCATCAAAAGATGGGAGGCAAGTTTGAACCCACTTGGGAAGGCCCTTTTATCATAGAAAGGCCTACCAAGGAGGATCTTATCAACTTATAAATTATAATGGAGAGCACCGATGCTTCCAATCAACGGGCTCTACTTAAATAAATACTATCAATAAATCTTGTTTGAAAATAATCATCAATAAAATTTCTTTTCATATCAAATTCCATCTCTTATGTGTTAGAAATATATTTCTCTTGTGAATCCATCATGTGTTTAGGGTAGGTGTAAGACAACCCGAGCGGCATCCTATCCCTCCACAACACAAATGCAAACTACAAAAAATCCTCCAGAGCTACTAAGATTTGGTGTAAGAGAACCCAAGAGGCATCCTATTTCAACTAGTACAACTAATTTAGTTGTAAGAGAACCCAAGCGACATCCTTTCCTGGTGGAGTCACAATTTCCCTTATAGTGCCATTTCATCCATTCTTCTGTGTGTTTAGGGTAGGTGTAAGAGAACCCAAGACATCCTATTCCCTCTTTCACAACACAAATGAACACCCCCACCCCCATGGCACTCACTCATTAGCTGCTCTAGGTCGGGCCGATATGCTACCTTGTTAGTGTGTCACCCTAGCGGTCACTTGTTTGGTTGATGTGAGTCCCCATGCTTTCTTCCTGACTTTACCATTGCAAACCAATGAACACCATGTCAATTTGGTAGGCCTTATTATGTAGCCAATAAGCTACCCCATGTTGACTTCATTTAAGAATATGTAAGCCTACTTGCTTTCTTCTTGAACTAGCCATCATGCACTGACTAGGTTGAGTATATTTGAGGTTCAGGATAAGTCTCCCAGTGGCTCCTTTCCTTTTGACTACTTCAAGCTTGGGTTTTGTCCTTACACAGGACTCCTTGCTTAGCAGCCACACTAGGTTGGATAGCCCCTGTCGAGCCAAAGACAGACTATCCCGGTGATCAGTTTTTCTTACGAGAGATGTAAGTCTACATGCCTTCTTTCTAGATTGATTATCGCAAATCGATGGGCACCTATTGACCTCACTTTTGGAGTGATCCCTTAACCTCCTCTCCTTAGACTTAGGACTCTTCTTGACACTAAGAACTCCTAGTCATAAAACACTTCTAGTGATTAGGTGATAAGACTAGAGACTTAGAAGTGTTAAACATAAGATTAGGCTATGCCTTAGGGCTTAAGGAAACTATATATCCCATAACCCAAACCCAATCTAGATACACTTTCTCAAATCAAACCCAGCTTCAACTCTCAAACCAAATCTCAAATTCAAATTTAAATTCCAAATCTAATTTCAAATTTGACTCCAAATGATTGAAACCTAAAATTAAATTCAAATCCTAAGACCCTTCCTGGCCATATACCACATTCATAAGCTTAGGCAAAACTCCCTTTAGATCAAATCAAACCTAATTAACCTCTCTATAAATCAATTATTCTTTCATTTATATTCACAAATATAAATGAAATCCAAATTCAAATGATCAAAACTATATCAAAAATCAAATCAAACTCAATATAAGCCCCTTAAGCCAATTCTTTGGACTTAGCCAAATTCTATTGAGATCAAGTAAAAATAAATGATTTTCTCTTGAATCAATCATTCATTCAATTATCTACCCAAATATAAATAAAACTTACAATCATTAGATCAAATCAAACCCATCCCAAGTCAAACCTAACCTAGCCTGTTTGACTTGAAAATTTCAAATGAGTCAAAATCCCTTAGACTCAAAATTAATTATCGTTGAATTTATATTTCAATCTAGAGCTCATATATAAGTTCAACTAAACTCGAATCAAACCAAAACCAAACCAATTGACCCTCTTAGGTCCACTTGACCCAAAGTGACCTGAAAGACCCATTTGAGCCAACTTCCAATCCAACCCAAATTGGATTGAACCAAGCTCACCAAAACCTTCCACCATGATTATTGATCACCCTATAATGATCAATTGCAATCAATTGGGTTAAACCAAGTCAAGTTAGTCATTTGACCAAGTCAACCCTTAGCCCCAATGAATCAAAACTCATCCTACACCCAAATTGATTGAAACCAATGATTTGAATTAACCAAAAATCAATATTTAAATATGACTTGACCACCAATTGAGCCAAACCAAGCCCAATTGGCTATTTGATCCAAGTTGACCCAAATTGGCCGAAAGGACCAAATTGGGTCAAATCTAACAAATTGATTGCAAACAATAGCTCAAGTTCATTCAAATTGATTATTGAACTTAACCAAAGCCATAATTGAGCCTAATTTGACCAATTGGTCAACTTAACTATTAGCCTAAAGGGTCAATTTGGCCTAAATCTAAATTAAATCTAAATTAATTCAAACTAAAATCACATTCATCTTCAATTAGCCAATTGAATATGAATCAACCCATAACCCAAACCAATTTGGCCAATTTTGGTCAAATTGGTCAACTTGACCCAATATGACCCATATGACCCAAATTGAGCCAAATCCCTTGAAACCAAGCCATGACCCATTAGGGGCTGATCAAACTGACCCAAACCCATTTGGGATCAGCCCAAAATCAACCCAACCCATTTAAATCTCTCATGGATTCTGCTTGGATTTAACCTCATTTAATTCTCTCATCACATGCACTTAACTCTTCCAACATTTGCATTGAAGAGTTATCATATGGTAACAGAGAGACTTTGGAGCAAAAATCTAAAGTCCTCAACCAATCCATCATCCATCCCAACCACCCCAAGCAAGATGATAATACTTTGGAGCCAAAAAATTTAAACAGGGTGGATTTTCGGCCATTATAAAAAAGGGGGAAATGAGGCTTTATTTCTCTTTCTCCTACCACTATTAAGCCCCCAAGAGCTCCCCAAAGAAAAAAAATCCATCCCCCACCTCGTTGAGCCATTTTTGAGCTCAAAAATACAAATAGAAGCTTTTCGTGACACGTGAACATTGGAAGATGGCATTCAACAAAGGCTAAAAATCATTCACATACATACCAGAGTTACCGGATCATCACCATAGCAGAAAACCATCCTTGGTCAGGTAAATTTTGTCAAACTGTAGCCGGCCTTAGGATCCTTTATTTATGATAATTATTTTTGCAATTTTAGGAGTTTATCATAGATAATCCTGCATTTTATATTTTATATCATCCCAATAAAAAAATTGAATTTTTTGGTGAATCGGCGATAAAATGAGTCCATTTGGACAAGTTTTCACATACCTCTTTTTTTAAAAAAAAAATCTTGAAATCATTCATTTGAGCTACAACCTTGCGGTTCGTGGATGGATGGCTCGGATCACGTGGATCATGATCACGAGCCGGATCTCTTGATGCGATATGGACCATCCGATCACACAGTTCACATGAATGGATGGCTCAGATCCCACACCAATCACGTGCTAATATTGCAATCCTGTTCTTTGGATCGCGCAATCTAACCTGGACCGTCCGATCTGTACGGTAAAAGTCACTTTCCGGACCATTGACCATCTTCCCAAGTAGTGATAACACACATCTCACACACATCAATCGCGGAGCATTGCCACATCGGCCTGCGATTTTCTAATTTAAAAATTACTTTAAATCAGTAGAAATTTCAAAAATTAATAGAAAATTAAATATTTAACCAAAAATTACAAACAAGGGGTCGTTGGATTTGCCTTTCCGAGAGGAATCCAACAAACTCATAATCCCTAAATTTTACTAAGTATTTTGAGCTTAATTAGAGTTTTAATAAAAATCAAATTTCATTAATTAAACCAAAAATACAAGTTAAATTATGTTGAAATTTTCAAGGATTGAATTCAAAGTTAACACACACCTACCATAAAAATCTCAAATGAAAAACATTTTTAGATTGGGAGAAATTAAATTTTGAAGTTCACATTTGTCTATTTTAATAAAATAAATCAAATAAAATTCAAAAATTTGCAAAATCTTTAAAATGGCTTAAATCACTTCAATTGACATCTAGAACTCTTAAAAAAATAATATGATTTTCTGAATCCTAATGAACCCTAAATAAATAATTAAGATTAATGTTTAATCAATTAAGGGCTTAATTAAAATATAATCTAAAAATAATTTAAATATCAAAATCAAAGTCCGGAATGAAATAACACTTAAGCAATCATTAATCAAACCTCAAATAAAAAAAATATCATCCTCCTAAAATTAAATAAGATTAAACCTATTTAAATCAATAAAACTCAATTAAATGATTAAATCTTAAATCAAACTTAAAATTTAACAAATCTAGAAACTTTAAGCATTTCAAACTAGTATAACTAAACTACACTATGCATGGAGTCTTAATCATATGAAACTCCTTAATGAATATAAATAAACTGAAACTAATTAATCATTAAATAAACTAAAAATTAAATTGATTAACAAACTAATTCAATAGAATCATTTGATATTAATCGAATTAAACTAAATAAAGTTAAAGTAAACTTAATTAACATATGATTAAATCACATCCATTTGGAATAAGATAATTAATTAGCCATTAATATAAACCTCAACTAAATCAAACATGAATGAAATCTAATGAATATAATAAATGAAGAAAATCAAGCTAACTATGATTATGAATAATCAAGTTTTGAAATAAAAATAAAACAATTAAATCACTTAATCTAATCAAATGATAATAACAATAATCCTTTAATCAAATCAAACTTAAGTAAAACACTTAACTAAATCAAATCTCACATGTGAAATTAAGTCATTAATTAAATAAATCTTTGATTAATCTAATGATTTAAAAGTTTAATTACCCAATCAAACTTAATTAAACATTTAATTAATGAAAATTAATGAATTAATCTATCATCTTAATGAACCAAATTAATTTTATAAATCATATAAAATTAATTCAAATCAAACACTTAATTAATCTACTTTTAATTTGATCACTCTAAATAAATTAATTAAGTCAATTAAATTAATCATATTTAAGCATCAAACATAAATGCAATTAAATACCAATCAAATCCTAAATTAAACATAAATCATTAAGTCATTAATTACATCATTAATCTAAATAAATATTAAACCAAATTATAAATCAAATAAATTCTTTTTTTTAATAATTAAAACACACTTCTTAATTAAACTAATCACCTTGCTAATCCAATTGAATAAAACCTAATTAATGCAAACCTAAGGAATTAATCTATCATCTTAATGAACCAAATTAACTTTAAATCAAATTCAAATCAAACACTTAAATCTACTAATTAATTTGATCATCTTAAATAAGATAATTAAGTTAATCAAATTAATCATATTAAACTTAAACTTAATCAAACATAAATATAATTAAATACTAATCAAAACAAAATTAAACCTAAATTATTAAGTCATTAATTACATCATTAACTTAAACAAATATGAAATCAAATTGAAAATTAAACAAATCTTTATTAACATAAAATCACTTAATTAAACTAATCACATTCATAAAGCTAATCAAAATCAAATTAAATCAAATTAAATTAAATTAAGAAAGACTCTCAACAATTTAATATGTAATCAAATCAAATCTCATTCAACCTACTTAAATAAGATAAATTAATTAACTATCCAATGTTTGAAATCAAAAATACAAACCAAACTTTGATAAACATGATAAATGGATGAGATTATAAATAATCCTAATTACAAAGAATCAAACACAATTAAAATCAAAATAAAATCTCAATTAATCTAATCAAATCAGACTACAAATAAATGAACCACAATCAAATCAAATAAGCATAAAATTAAGTCACATAACCATAATCAAAGAAAAGAATTAAAATTAATTTAAACTAATATTGAATTATCAAGATTTAATTAAACTAAAACATCTAATCTAAAATTAATCAAACAAAAACACATGAATTTAAACAAACTTAAACTTCATTTGAGATCAAGGATATTAAATTAACAAGATTTAATTAAACCAAAACATCTTATCTAAAATTATTCAATTAAAAACACATGAATTTAAACAAACTTAAACTTCATTAGATATTAAGGATATTAAATTATCAAGATGTAATTAAACCAAAATATCAAAATCAATCAATCAAATACTTAAACAAATTCAAATTCTAAATTCTAAATCAAATCAAATGAGTTACACAAATTCAAATGGGCTAATTAAGATACTTAAGGACCTTAGTTAGACTCTTTAGGAATTAGGATATAGAATAGGGTGAGTTATGTCTACAAATGGAATTCATTCTACTCTTCATTCTTGAAAACTTAAACATCACTTTAACCAAATAAAAGTGAAATAAAAATGAAAAGTAAATCATTAAATAATTTAAGTTGAAATTACCCAAAGGTAAAATTTAAACAAATTTGAACTTAAAATTGAAACTTAAACTAAAGAATTCTAGTAAAGTCTTACTACATAAGCCTTCTTTTCACACACTAGAATACTAAGTCACCGACCCTAGAATTAGGCTAGGTTGATGTATTGATTATATGTATGATATTGTGTTCTATTTTATGATGTAATATTTTAGACTGGATGTTAGGGTGTATGTTTCATAAACTGGATATTAGGCTGTTATTAGCCTAATCATATTTTTTACAAGGGGTTGTACTTAAGGAGATGCTGTAATAAAAATATAAATGCTTTTGCTGTGCAGATTACTTAGCCCCAAAGCATGACTTATGTTAAGATAGGTGGGCTTGGTTACCTATGTGTGGGTGCTAAGTCCAAATTATTCATATAATTGCTTGGGTTGTATGGTGTGTTTAGCTAACATTTATTTTGCAGGTGTAGCTAGATTTACTTTTCCTATTTTTGATGTAATTTTGCATTAGGAATTAAGATTAGTGTTATGGGGATTAGGATGAGTAGTGGCCAAAAGGCTTAGTCTCTAGGGTGCCCTGTGATGCCTTTGGATTAAATCAAATCAAAAGAAAGAGAAGGAAGAAATGAAGAAAAGAATACTCTCATAGCATGTATTATTTTTGTAATCAGTTATAAGGGTGAGCTACCCATCTTTTTCTCTTTATGGGTGTATGCGTGAACCCGATCTTGGACTTTATTCTTCTATGGTAGTCTATAAAATTATTTGATGTTGTATTTAGATTGCACATTAGAACAACATGCTTTCATAATTTCTTTATGTTTGATGTTTGAATGTGTGGCCTCGATGCGGTAGGCTCTTAGGATGAAATTAATATTTTTATCCCAATTAACAAATCATAACTAAAATTTTAAAATAACTCATAACCTCACATAAAAGCCTAGAAATTAAATCAAGATAATAAAATTTTTAGAAACCCTTTAGCTGGATGAATGAATGTATAATATCATGCATGTCATATTCTTCCACTCTTGTTAAGAGGGGGCTTCCATCTGTGCTAGAGAATGAAGGCTTAACCTGTGAGAGCCTTTGATGGAAGAACACCTCTTTCTCTCTTTATTTGGCCCATAATCAAGTTCTCATGCCTTTAGGCATACAAAATCCCATAGCCTATGTCAAAATAAAGAGTTCGAAAGAATAAAATAAATTTGATAAATTTTCCATTAGATCAAGTCATGAATTCATACCACTCATACTCTAGTCTCTTAGGGAGTGAGTTTAAGGACTTAGTCTCCTTTCTAAATAAATAATAACCTAGCCATCTTGTAAAGCATAAGACATGCCTACATGGATTTAAAGTGTAGGAGGAGTTAGTTGGATGCCACTCATGTAAGAATAAGCGGTCAGTGGTTTATTCTCTCTTGTGGAGAACCATATACCCATTTTCACTTTAGATTTAGGTCATGCTTTGGACCTGCAAAGCTCCCTAACTTAGATCAGGTAGCTATTTGTTGCTACAAGCATAAATCCTCCTCTTAGGCATTTTTCATAATCTTATGTTATAGAATTATAAACAGATCTAATAAAATGTCAACTCAAATAATTAACTCTCTTTAATTTCAAAATATAAAGCCCAATTATAGGGTAGATCGAATGCTCAGCTTTAGTATTATGAGCATTTCCTACTTTCTCCTTTAGATTCCAAAAATAAGTTTTCTCCTTGATCTATCCCATTTAATTTTCTAAAATAGATAATTTTTTATAGTCTTAAACTTGAAATCTTTGGAGACCCTAATTGTCTACTTTAATCGAGAGTATTCTTAAGAAATTCCATTTCTTAGATGTAATTAACTATGGGGGCTTGCCTCCATAGGAACTTAATGAACGGCTTAAAATAAACCTACTTTACTTTTCCATGTAAAGTAGGGGAAAGATCTCTAGTATATTCGAAGACCCATCATGCCTTAGGAGTCCTTATTAGATGATTAGGTCTATTATAGGGTGGTGATTTCTATCTTTCAAGATAGTACATCATTCCTTAATGTCATACCCGATCACTTTAATAAGTACCCCTAAGATTTGTGTGGTGTCCCACATCTCAAAAATAAACACCATAGCACCTTAGGTTGGTTGGTTATCGTCGTGCTAATGGTGACCACCCAATGGTTACACCACTCTTGGTAGATGTGAGCCCCTGTGCTTTCTTCTTGAGTTGGCCATTGAATACCTATAGGCTTTCTTTTACAGGGTACTGGATAACACCCCTAGCGACACCTCCCCTATGGGCACTCTATTTGGATCACGTCCTTAGCGACCCCATTTAGACATTACCCCAGTTACTCTTGAATTGGATAGTTCCCCTTTCCTAGTAGCCACCCCTATGGTTGGAGAATTTGTCTTACAGATGCATTCTCCAAGTAAGTCGAGATAGAGATATGAGCTCATTCTTGTGGTCCCTCACAAATCAATAGAGCCCATGATAACATAAAACAAATAATATATATCTTTGCTTGTGGATTAGGAATTCAAGCCCTCAATGGCCCCCTTTCCCAAGCATGCATCCTATCTTTAGAAGTGTCAGCAAAACTCCCTGTAGGAATTGCCTAATTACCTTGAGTTGAGATAAGTCCTTGGGTCGGCACTCTCTCCATAGTCGCCCTTAGGTCGGGTTCAACTCATTGTGCCACCAACAGGTCACCCCAGTGGTCGTTCTTGCTTTGAAAGATATAAGTCTATCACATTCTTTTAGCAAGACCGTTGCACACTAATGGGCAGCCTTAGGTCAGGTTCAATCTATTGTGCTATCAACCGATCATCCTAGTGGTCCTTTATTCAGGAGAATATTAGCCACTTTCTTCCTAACTTGACCATTGCACACCCAAAGGCACCCCTTTGGTTGGTTCTACCTCACGGCCAGTAGACTATCCCTTCGGATTTATAAACCTAAGATAGGTCTAGGCTGATATTAGCTCTTCTTAGTTGATCTATCATTGTACATCGATAGGGTCTATCCCAAATTAAATTAATTTTGACTATTCTTGAGTCGATGTGAGTCCACAGATTCACTCTAATAGTCTCCTTAGGTCAGGCTCGATTTATTGTGCTATCAACCGATCACCCTAGTGGTTCCTGCTTGGGAAGTTATAAGTCTACACGCTTTCTTCCTAACTTGACCATTGCACACCAAAAGGCACCCCTTAGGTTGGATAGTCCTACCTGATGGCTGGTAGACTATCCCTTTGGATTGGTAAATATGAGATAGGCCAAGGCTGATATTAGCCCCTTCTTAGTGGATCCATCGCACATCGATAGGGTCCATTTCATCAAATCCATCATCCTCCCTCTAGTGGAGTACAAATTAAATATGTCTTATCCTCAGTGAATCCGAGCTCATATCTTTACAAGGTGTGTGCTCAAAACCAAATTCTTATCCTCCTCATGGATAATCTGAACCTGCTTCCCTAATGATTCATCCACTTTATCCTCGATGGATCCAAGCTCATATCTCTAGTAGATGTGCCCTCAAAACAAAATCATATCCTCTCCCTAGTGGATCACCAAATCATAAATCAACAAATCAAATCAAACTTTCATCCCCAGTGGATGCCCCACTAATTAACTCAAATCAAATTTTCTCCCGAGACGCAAATCAAATCAAACCTATCCTTAGTGGATAACCTGAACCTACTTCCCTAGTGAAAGGTTCATGCAGTCATCGCCAGTGAATCTTTTCTCCTCAAATCATATCGAACCAACTAAAACTCATATCCTCTAACCCAAGTGGATAATCTGAACCTGCTTCTCTAGTGGAAGGTTCACATGCTTGATCCTTTAGTGGATCATTTCTTCCTCTCTTATGCCCTTGGCATAAGTTGAGTTGCATTGCACTAAGACCTTGATTCTGTCTACAACTTGGGTTTAGGGATAGATCATTTATGTTAGTGTTTGCAATCCTTCGAACATTTTTGATCATCTCGATCAACACCAATATGTGCTGTGCTTTTCTCACACCACACCCTCCTTTATTGACCTCACTTTTGGAGGGAGCTCTCAACTTCCTTATCATAGATCTAGGACTCTTATAGTCACTAAGAATTCCTTAGTCTTAAGACACTTCTAGTGATTAGGTGAACACTTAACCTAACCCTAGAGACTTAGATGGTTTAGCCATAGAAATATAGTATGCCTTAGGGCTTTAGGAAGACTTGCCTACTTTATAGCATTAAACCCCATCCTTGCTTCCTTCTTTCAAACCAAACCTCAAATTCAAATTCAAATTCAAAACCAAATCTAAATCCAAATTCCAAAATCAATTTCAAATTCAATGATTGAAATCCATGATTAAATTCAAACTCCAAATCCCTTCCTAAGCCCTTTGATTTTATCTTATGGACTTAGCCTTAACCAAATTCAAATCAACCTCATTCAATTGATTTTCTCAATTATCAAATTCAATATCAAATCAAATCCCAAATCATAAATCAATTCCAAACTCCAAATGATTGAAACCCAAATCAAATCAATTCCCAAGTCAAGCCCTTTTGACCTACATCCCTAGATTTGTTCAATTTTACTTCCAAATCACTCTAAACTCAAGTGATTTTCTCATAACCCATTTATATATTCATTTATATTCACAAATATAAATGAAATATAAATTCAAAAGGCCAAAACCAAACCCAAATCAAAATTCCCAATAGTAGCCCTTTTAGCCAAATTCTTGAACTTGGCTAAATGATACCCAAACTAATAAAAAACCTAGGGATTTCTGCATGATTCAATCATTCTTACAATCATTAACCCAAATATAAACATAAACCACCATTATTAAGCCAAATCCAAGCTAACCCAAATCAAACCCAAGTTAGCCTTTTGACTTGAAATTATCATATGAACCAAAATCTATATGGCTTCAAACTACTTGCAATTGGATCTATGATTCAATCCTAGGCTCATGTGTGAGTTCAACTAAACTTGAATCAAGCCATGATCAAGCCAATTAACCCATTTAGGCTCACTTGACTCAAAGTGGCCTAAAGGACCTTTTTGAGCCAAGTTCTAATCCAACCTAAATTGTATTGAACTAAGCCCATCCAAACCTCACAACATGATCAACAATCATCCTAGGTCAATCAATTGTCTTAAAATGGGTCAAACCAAGTTAACCTATGCCATTGACCAAGTTAACACTTAGCTCAAATGAAATCCAAACTAGCCAAAATCCACAATATGCCAAATTCATTGAAACCATTGATTCAAACTCATTCCTAATCAATTATTGAACATGACCAACCCTTCACTTGAGCCAAACCAAGCCCAATTGGCCATTTGACCCAAGTTGACCCAAATTGGCCTAAAAAGCCAAAATAGGTCAAATCACAATCCAACCCAAATTGATTGCAACCAATGGCTCAAGTTCATTCCAAATCACTTATTGAACTTGACCAAAGCCATAATTGAGCCCAACACCAATTGGTCCTTGACAACTAGCCCAAATTGACCTAAAGGGTCAAATTAGCCAAAATCCAAATTAATTCCAAATTAAACCAAACCAAAGCCTACAATCATTTTCAATTAGCCAATTGAACTTGACTCAACACCTAACCCAATTTGGTCAACTTGACCCCTTTGACCTATATGAATCCAAATGAGCCATAACCAAATCCAAAGCAAATTGAATCAAACCAATGACACCAATACACTCCAATTGGTCATGTGAACTTGACCCAACCTTTAGTTTGACCCAATGTCAACTTGACCTAACCTAACCCAATTTGACATGAATAGGTCAAATCAAGCCAAATCAAACCAAACAAACTCCAAAGGGTGAGTTTGATCGCCCCAGCACCTATGCATAGTTGATTCATCTTTCAAACAAACTACAACAAATCACAACTCATGCGGCTCAACAGAGCTTCATTTCTACCAAACAAAGCTTCCTCATCGGGAACCACCATAAGCTCGTGGTGGTATGCCATTAAAGATCCTTGAATGAAAATAAGTTGATCTTTTATGAAAGAAATGTTCATGTCATGTGATTTCCTTCATTAGATCTTCTTGTTATGCTTCCCCGGAAGGGATCATCTTCATCTCCATCTGAGCTCGGGTGAGCTCGGATCGAGTGGCAATTGATGGACGGTAGCCATTGTTCGATGCTCGGGAGGAGATAGATCATGGATCGTCCATCCCGCATGATTGGGATGAACGATCCTAATCTAATCACGATTAAAGCCCTTGACTAATCTTTCAAATTTAGGTTTAATGGTCATCCGATCTTAGATCGAGATCCGGAGTTATCGTCACCATCCAAGTCATCACTTGGATGTGACAACTTAAATAGTGAATCCCATCGCGCCATGTGGAAAGCACGTCGCATCAGCCATCAGGTA
The DNA here is from genome assembly GCA_021442155.1 of Cymbidium sinense. NCBI lineage: Eukaryota > Viridiplantae > Streptophyta > Magnoliopsida > Asparagales > Orchidaceae > Cymbidium > Cymbidium sinense. The sequence continues at coordinate 25,391,803 of CM038232.1, read as the reverse complement.
ACCTAACGGGATTAAGGCTTTAATTAGGGCTAATTAATTGGTTTTTAATCATAAAACTTTCTAAATTCATAACTAATTCTAAAAAAAATAAAAAAAATACAAACTTAGGCTCATTTTAAAGATATTTTAGAGTAGAATCTAAAAAAATTATTATTAATTGATTTTGAATAGTGGATTTTGCTTAATTAAGGTTTATTTAGAAATGTAATTAGTCCAATTACTCTCTAATTAATCATCCAATTAATCTCAAACTTTTGTGTATGTTTAGGGGGATGACCTCTACCTCCCCTATATTTTTGGGATTTTATTGGTTGCTTAATTAGGGAAACCAATGGATTAAGCCTTAATCACTTTCTTAATGTAATTATTGATAATTAAGCAATTGAACAATAAATTAATCAATCAATTAAGCTTATTGACCTCTTTTAATGGCAATGAAGTCTAGGAAAATGGGTTGGGACTCCCTCTTCATTTTTTCTTTAAGTCTTCTCTAATCCCTCTTAAATAATTAATTAATTAACACATGTTAATTAATTAATTTACAAGATTAATCAAAATCCAAATCATACTTGAACTTTAATCAACTAATAAAAGGATTTAGTAGTTGAGACTTTGGCCCCTTCTTTTATCTCTTTCTAAGCCCATCTCATTTTGGTTGGTTAAGATTAATTAAAGTTAATTAATGAACTTAATTAATTCAATTAAATCTAATTCTCAAATTTAATCTTGGGTAGCTCTTTGGGTGTTCAATAACCCAAATGGGGAGATGATGAAATTATGGTTAGCTCACATGTGTGACAAAATCATAAAAGTAGTTAAGTGAGATCCCTTAAGCTTAATCAACTATTAATCATGAGCCAACTGCATTAGGCCCCTTTCATTTCTTAGGAGCATTGAAAATTTACTTTCCATATGGTTGCATATCATATTGGCTCATTATTAATTGGTTAATTAACTTAAGGTGATGTAGGTAAGGGTTAATTAATCCACTTAATTTATACCCTAACTTAATTAAATCATAAAATCAACTTGAATACCTCTTCCTTAAACCAAAATTAACTCACACATGGGGAATGGGATTAAAACCAGCAAACCTCTTTCACTTTCCTTAACCCAAATCAAACTCAAAATTAAGAAATCTCATTTAACAATTTTGGTTTATTTTAAATAGCCTCATTTAGTATGATTATCCTTAGAAATTAATTGGAATGAATGAGATTATATGCTTATGTTCCTTTAATTCTCTCCAATCATGTTAAATGTTGCTTGCTATGTGTAATCATGCATTCATTCCTTTTAAAATTAACTAAATGAAATGGTTTCTTTTATGTCAAATTGCATGTGTTTATTTAAATTAAAAAAGGTGTGGCTATTATCACTATTAAATCAAAAGTTATTTTCAAAAGCTCATAAATCAATTATAATAAATAGAGTGATGTTAATTACAAATAGCTATAAGTTTGCACGTGTTGATAATATAAGATATGCAATATGAAGCTCTCTTTCCTTATCTTGCATGGATTCACATAGGAATTACAAATGTATAGTTCATTTGAAAAGACACAATATTTGTCTAAATCTATTCCTATGCATTCTCCTGCTAAGACTTACGAAGAATTTCACACCACATATATAAATCATATAATCAAATCAAATATGACTTCTCACATGACTTCTGCTTTATCTTGTGGTTAATTTTATACACTCACAAGTATTTGAGAAAAGTGGTATATTAGTCTGGACATCCTGGGGCTACGAGGCTTTAAGTAGCCTTAAGTAGGTCTTGTACCTTATGCCCCTAGTGCAGAATAATGGCACTGTACTCTCTTAAAACTCTTATACATGTGTATGTGTGATGTGGCCAATGAATAAGAATCCTGAGTCAAACAAATCAAATATAATTTTTGCATGGGTTTTTCTTATCCTTATAGTTGCTTATACATCTATATGTATCTAAGAAAACTATATATTGGACACCCAATGTGAGGCTTTAAGTAGCCTAAGTAGGTACCTTCACCCCTAGTGTAGAACAATGGACTACTCAATTAAAACTTTTATACATGTGAATGTGTATCTAGCTAATGGATGAAAAATCCTCTTTTCTAAAAGGCATTGCAATCATAATTCAACCAAATGAAATAATTAAATTCCAAACACACTTTGCATTCATCATTTAAGTGTGCTAAAATATAAATTGCATGTATAGGTATGTTTTAGATTTAATCGTATGCATGATATACATGATGGAAAGAAATGAATAAACATGTCTTATGTGATAGTAATCCATTATAATTAATCTTAAGATGCCTTTCTTATTAATAAGGTCATTTAGAGTGAATCTAAACTTAGGATTGATTAAAACATATAATAAGCCATGCACTAAAGGAAATTGATTAATTAACTTGCTATAGAAGTGACTTAAGATAGGGATGAAAGAGAGATTCCCTCTCTTTCTTCTCTTTATAACACTTAGTTGTTAAGTGTAGGCTATATAAAACAAAAGAAAATACTAAGTAAAATATTCAAATCAATTAAATAACTTAAAAAAATCAACCCCTCATAAATTAAATCTCTCACACTTAGCAAATTATAACTCTAAAGCCTAGTTAGGACATTCCACACAAGCTTTAATTCACACACATTAGATTAAGTCACCATAAATGTTAGAGCGGCGTATGATTTTATGTATGTTTGGTTTTGTGATGTATTATTTTAGATTGGAAGTTAATGTAATAATGTAGTATGGATTAGCCAATATTATCCTAATCATATTTTGCAGTAGCTTAGGGCCATCATAACAAAAATATATAAATATAAATGCTTTTACTATGCAGGCTGCTTAGCCCCTATGCATAACTCAAGTTAGAACAGGTGGGCTTGGTTACCCATGTGTGATGCTAAGCAAAATTTTTCATATAATTGGGTATGGTGTGTTTAGAAACATTTTGTTTTAGCTAGATTTACTTTCCTTCTTTTAATGTAATTTTGCATTAGGATTAGGATGAATGTTATGGGGATTAGGATGAGCATTATAAGACTAAGTCTTATGTACCATGTGATGCCTTTGGAGTAAGCATATCTAAATCAAGCCAAAAGGAAGAAAGAAATGGAGCAAATCAAATGAAGAAATACAATATGAAGGAATGAAGAAGGAAGAATGAAGAATGAAGACCCCATAACATTCATTATTCTAATTGTAATTATTTTTTATAATTTGTATAAGGTAGAGCTATTCTACATTTCTTTTTGTATGCACTGACCTTTATTCCTTTTATTCTTTTATGATAGCTTTATAAAATTGTATGATATTTTGTTTAACTTGTGCATTATAAAAGCATGTCTTTTGATAGTTTGTTTATGATTGGTGATTGTTGTATGGCTGATATAGATAGGATAAAAATAAATTTTCTATCTCATTAATAACTCATAACTAAACTTCTAATACAACTCATAACCTCACACAAAAGCCTAGGTATTAAATCAAGATAATAAAATATTTAGCAACCCCTTAGCTATATGTTGTATGTTTAATATCATGCATAACCATCTCATTTCTCTATTATTAAGAGAGGGTTTCTATCTTTGCCAGATAGAATGGGCTTAACCTTTAAGAGCCTATGATGGAAGACAACTCTTTCCCTTTTGATTTGGTCCATAATCAATTTTTTATGCATTCAAACATACAAAATCCCATAGCCTGTGTCAAAATAGAGAGTCCTAAATTAAATAAAATTTGATAAGAATTTGCATTAGATTTAAGTCATTATTTATACCCCTCATGCTCTAGTCTCTTAGTGAGTGGGTTTAAGGACTTAGTTTCTTTTCTAAATAATAACAACCTAGCTATCTTGCAAAAGCATATGATTTGCCTACATGGATTTATAGCGTAGAAGAAGTTAGTTGGCTGCCACTCTAGGCATTGATATGCCCATCAATCCAGTGGTTTACTCTCTCTTGTGGAGGTAAATCATATAACCACTTTTGCCTTAGATTTAGGTCATGCTTCTCCCTAGATTTAGATCCGGTTGTTGTTTCCCTTGCTACAAATCCTCATCAAAGGCATTTTCACAATCTTGTATTATAATTATAAGTCCTAGATTTCTAATAAAATTTCAAATCAATAAATAAATCCTCAACTTCAAATATATAAAGCCCAATCATAGGATAGATTGGAGTGCTCACTAGGCCTCCTAGTATCATGAGCACTTCCTACTTATCTCCTTTGGCGGCAATAATAACTCTCTCCTTTAATCTTATCTTTAAACTATTTTCAGACAATAATCGCTTACTTCAATCGAGAGTATTCTTAAGGGATTCACTTTTCTTAAGATATAATTAACTATAGAGGCTTTCCTCCATAGGGAACATAACGAACCTGATTTAAATAAACCCTACTTTATTTTTCCATGTAAAGTAGGAGAAAATCTCTGGTATATTCGAAGACCCATCTTGCCTTAGGAATCCCTATTAGGTGATTAGGTCCATCGGGGTAGTGATTTATCTTTTGAGATAGTGCATTTCCTTGATGTCAATCACCTCAATAAGTATATCCTCGATATGTGGTGTCCCCACATATACACACACAAATGATATCAAAATAAACACAATAGAATTATAACCCCTTTTATTTATAAAAAATACATGCATTTACAATTATTCAAATGGTTGAATTAATTGATCATGTGATTTGAAGCTTTTTCTTATGTATGTAAATTTTCATAAAGTTGAATGTGATGGTATTTAGTTTGGACATCCGAGAATAAAGGCTTTACTTAGCTAAGGAGGTCATTTGATTACCTCACTTTCTTGGTTAACAATGACCTATTTAATTTCATCCCTATGTAAATTTAGATAGAGCTTTAAATTAAAATGATAAGATAATTCAATCAAATGAAAATTATAAACTTCAAATATACATACTTACATCCATCATTCAAGTATGCTAAAACATATTGTATGTGTAGGTATACTTAGGATTTAATCATATGCATGTTACATATGATGGAAAGGAATGGTTGAACATGTGTCATGTGATCGTAATTCAATCAAATTAATCTTAAGATATTAAAGTGGACCTAAACTTAGGATTAATGTAAAATATTTAATAAAAATTACTAAAGAGAATTGAGCTACTTTAGAAATGACTTAAGGTAGGAATGAAAGAGAGTAATCCTCTCTTTTTCTTCTCTTCATAACATTTAGTTGCTAAGTGTAGGACAAATGAAACAAAAGAAAATGCTAACAAAAATTCTCAAATGATATAAACCACTTAAAGTGAAATCAACCTCTTATAATTAAATACTTTCACATTTAAAAAATCATAACCTTAATGCCTTGTTAGGATATACCACACAAGCCTTAACACACACATTAGAACTAAGTTATCACCTCTAGCTTTATCTTAGGGTGGTGCATGGTATGATGTATGTTTGATTCTGTGATGTATTATTTTAGACTGGATGTTAGGGTGTATCTTTTGTAGATTGGATGTTAGACAGTGATTAACCTAATGTTATTTTATGCAGAGGATTATGCTTAAGGGGTGCTTAAAATAAATATAAATGTTCTATTTGCAGGTTGCTTAAACCCTAAGCATAATCCAAGTTAGGTTATCCATGTGGTGCTAAGTCCAAATTATATATATACCGCTTAGATGCATGTGTGTTTAGCTAACACTTATTTTGCAAGTGTAGTTAGATTTACTTTTCTATTTTAATGTAATTTTGCATTAGAAATTAGGATGCTATGGGAGATTAGGATGATAGCAAGGCTTAAAAGGGTGCCATGTAATGCCTTGAAGCCTACCAAATCAAGTGAAGAAATGAAGATATGAAAACATGAAGAATAAAGAATGGAGACCCCCATAGCATTCATTCATTATAAATTGTAATTATTCTTTCATATTTCGGTTGTATAAGGGTAGACTACCCATTTTCTCTTTCGGGATATTTGGTGGTACCCAATGCGTGGCTTGTTATTCTTTTGTGCTAGTTATAAAATGTTTGATGTTATGTTTAGCTTTTGCATTAGAAATGGCATGCCTCTTCATAGTTTCTTTATGATTGGTATTTTTCTATAGCCTAGATGCAATTAGGCTCTTAGGGAAAAAAATAATTTTTCTACTCCAACTATAGCTCATAACTAAAATTTTAAATGACTCATAACCTCACATAAAGCCTAGGTATTAAATCAAGATAATTAAAAGATTTAGCAACTCATTAGCTGAATATTGTATATCTCGCATCATGCATGCATATTGCTTCACTCTTGCTAAGAGAGGGTTTCCATCATTGCACGATAGGGGAAGACTTGACCTTTGAGGGTCTCCTCTATGATGAAAAACACATCTTTCCCACTAATTTAGTTCATAATCCACTTTCATCATGCATATAGACATATGAAAATTTTATATCCTTTATCAAAATGAAGTGTTAAATACTAATAAAATTTGAAAAGATTTCTCATTAGATTGAATCATTACTCATACCACTCATGCTCTAGTCTCTTAGGGAGTGGGTTATAGGACTTTAGTATCTTTCTAAATAATAATAACCCAATTATCTTACAAAATCATAAAACTTTCCTACATGATTTTAAAGCTTGGAGGAGTTAGCCGCCACCTGTGGTTATAAGTGTCGGTTTACTCTATGGAGGTAAACCATATACCATCTTCGCTTAGAATGCTTTTAGCTCTTGCTAAAGCTCCCTAGATTTAGGATCTAAGATAGATTTTTCTGCTATAAGTATAAATCCTCACTCTTAAGCATTTCCAAAATCTTATATTTTTGAACTATAAGCCAGTAATCTAATAAAATTTCAACTAAAACACATAATTCTCTTCAATTTCAAATATATAAAGCCCAACCATGATATAGATTGGAATGCTCACTATGTCTCCTAGTATCATGAGACTTCTCTACTTATCTCCTTTGACTTCCAACATAAGTCTTCTCCTTGCTCTTTCCAACTTGATTTTCCAATATAGCCAATTTATTGATAGTCTTATCCTTGAAATCTTTGGACATAATAATATCTACTTTAATCAAGTATTCTAAGAAATTCACCTGTAACTATGGGGCTTCCTAGGGAACTTTAGAACCTGCTTTAATATAAACCCTACTTTATTCATGATGTAAGCGGGAAAAATATAGTACATTTGAAGACCCATTATGCCTTAGAGTCCTTATTAGGTGATTAGGTCCAAGGGTGATATATCTATCTTTGAGATAGTATATCATACCTCAATGTCATACATGATCGTCAATAAGTACCCCTCGCATGGTGTCCCCATATACATCTCAAAAATAAACACCATAGATTTTTTTTGGTATCTCTAGTGGGGATGGTTCCTCTCTTCATCTCTAGTAGACAATTATTTTCTCCAAGAATTGATAGTGGTCTTATATTTTACATAATTCTAAGACTATCTTCCTTTCTATTGGCACTTAGTTTATTTCATCCTTAAGCAAAGCTAGCCAACATCTTTTAGGTTTTAGGACCTAACTCCATGAAGGTCTTGAAGCCCCTATTGGGTCTCCCAATAAGTAAAGATAAAATTAGCAATGAAAGGAGATGACTAAAAGTTTAGCTTTACCACTTTTGAGGCAAGGTTCATCTTATACTTAAGAAAATAAACACCTTTTGCAAAGTAGCACTTTCAAATGCACTTTTTCAAAATTCACATAATAAAAGATTTGCACAAAATTCATAAGAAGTTTTTAAAATGCATAAAAATAATCAAACCACATTTAACAATTCCTACAATTGTTAGATGGAGGCTCTTTTCAAAATCAAAATCATTAAATTTTAAAAATCCCTTTTTCAAAAAGCAAATTTTTGAAAATAGCTATCTCTATTCAACATACCCAAATTTGTTAATGAAGATTCTATGTTTAAATGAAATCATAACATAAAAGTGAAACTCCACTTAGGATGTTCCATCTGTGCTAAAGTTGGAGTTTCCATCTTTTCAAAAGCAAAAAAAAAATCACACACAAAATCAAGACATATTTAAACTCCATTTGACATACCCAAATTTGTCAAATGGGAGTTCCCTTTCTTTTTGGAAAATCAAAACAAATTGAATTTTATTTAACATACCTACATTTGTTAAGTAGAATTGCTCTTTTCCAAAGTATTGAAAATCAAAACACATTTTGGACTCCATTTGGCATACCCAAATTTGTCAAATGAGAGTCTCATTTTCAAAAAAAAAAAAAAAACTAAATTGAACTCTATTTAACATACCTAAATTTGTTAAATAGATTTCCCTCTTTCAAAGTCATAACACATTTGAACTTTATTTGACATACCAAAATTATCAAATAAGAGTTTCCCTCTTTCTCAAAAACAGGAACCAATCAACACATATCAAACACACTTGGCTCTTACTTAACATACAAAATTTGTTAAATAAGAGCCTCATTTTCAAATCAATACATATCAAACACCCTTCGCTCCTACTTAACATATAAAATTTGTTAAGTAAGAGCCTAATTTTCAAATCAACACATATCATACACGTTTGGCTCCTACTTAACATACCTAATTTGTTAAATAAGAGCCTTAATTTCAAATCAACACATATTCCTACCCAAATTTATTAAGTAAGAGCCTCATTTCAAAACAAATCAACATATATCACACATATAACAAACAATTATCACAAACAAAGATACTTTCACAAAAAAAATTTCAAACATATAACTGAAAACCTTTTAGCATATCTAAATTTGCTAAGTAAAGGTTTTCCAAATCAAATTTTCAAACAAGACATACAACATATATATCTCCAAAGTCTCTCCAAAAAAATATTTGAACCCCACTCAACCTACTTAAATTGGTTAAGTATGGGTTCTAAATTAAAGTCATATGGCAAAGTCTCTCCTCCAAACATCAAAAATCTCACAAAAAATTCAATGAACCCCACTTAGCATACCTAAATTTGTTAAGTGTGGGTTCAAATTCAAATCAAATTAGAAGTCAATGATTGAAAACAAATATCAAAGCAAAGGTTTGACTGTATGCTTCAACAAATGCGGATTTCAAAGATGATAGTTTTTCGCCTTCAATTAGTTCAGTTATTATGGCTTCCAGCAAGTTTGTTTTCACCTTCCCTTTTGGTGTAAATCTGGCCTTGGATCAGACAAATCTAACCGAGATGGCTGCCACAAATCTGATTTACTTTAGCCATAGTTTGAGGAGTGAGTTACTGTGACCCTCACAACTGCAGAGAGGAGGTGGCGATGATGCCACTTATCCTTTGACATTGTATGACTCGAGTTCCCCTCATCAAGAGGAAGGTTGATGGTTCCCACACCCGACAGTGTTAGTGTCAGTGCAACTTCTTCAACACAGTTCGGCCCCGCCATAGTTCTAATTGGCTACTCCTCTTTGGTCACCCCAAAGGGAAGGATATCTTGGCTTCTAAGATAGTCTCCCACCTTTGAGGTAGGTTTTAGCTCTCACTTTGCTACCCGCACTGCATCATAATAAAAATCAAAAGGTCAAGCGGCATCATGAGAGAGCAGCCAGGGAGATCGATGCTACCTCCCACATCACTGAGGAGAGTTCTCCCAATGAGACCTCTCCACTCCTGAGTGGCGGTAGGTTTTACCCCCTCTTGGCCTCAGATGTAGAAGAGGATACGGATCTCTACATCACCTCCACCTAGCACACTTTGACAATTAGGAGGCCCTATGTGCTCTTCACCTAGTTGGCCACCTATGGATGCTGAGTCTAGAGCATTATTTTATTTGAGGTCTTTGATTCCCAAGAGTGCCAATGACCATATTTGTAGGGAGAGAGTCGCCAAGGCATGAGTATCAACCCAGTTGGGCAAGAGAGAGAGAGGAGGTATGTGCAATGGCCTCCATTTGATGGATTTCACGATCATCATCTTTTAGATCATCATTTAGATAGTATTGTTCTCATTATGATGAGGAGATCTCCAGAATGAGTTGTTACCATCACCGCTCCACTCACCGCCCATTATCACCATCAGCAACATCTACCACCCCACCAAGCATCAAAAGACCCCATCTAGGGAAAGACCATTCCCACTAGTGATCTGGCTATAGCCTAAGGATCCCACTCCATTTATTCTATCTATTGAGGTGAGATCAAGCTCCCCTGCTTGATCCCTTACCTCAGTGATGGTTAAGAAAGTGTGGTGACCCAAAAGTGTCATGGTCGCACCACCTTCTCGTCAGATAGAGGGAGAGAGGGGAGGGGACACAGACATAGTCTCCATGACAGTTGATCCTCTTAGTGAGAAAGTCCTATCATCAAAGATCCATGTATAGGATGAGCACGCCTTATGCGGTGGTATTTATGTCAACCCGGCGAGTAGTAAATTAGTCATTAGATGACATCTTATAAAATTACTTTATCGAGAAGAGAAATTCTTGGGAGTGACCATTCAAATCAGGAGGAGGATTAGTCTGCTTTGATCCTGATGAGAATGACATGCTAGATGACACAACTGAGATCCATATGGTTGACACACGGGGTCTTTACAGTGAGACCAGCATAGTCATGAAGGTGTCGTGCTCAAGGAAGGTGACACTTCACTTCGACCTCCCACTAGCTCGGGATAGAAGGATGATCACATTGACAGGATGGAGAAGAAAGTAGAAGAGGTGATGGCAGTGGTTTTAGCATTGCAGACCTTAGCCCCAGTTTCACATCCTTCTCGAATGGTAACCGACCGGCCAAAGTTGGTACATACCTTAGACCACCATAGGTGCACTCCTATAGAGGATGATGCTAGTAGCATGCATAAGAAGGTCACAGATAGCACCTCCATGCACGAGAAGGACATTAAACACATGGTAGAGTAGTAGGTGAGAAGCAATGCAAGCCAGGGGGAGCTCATCCATTCCAAAGAGTAGACCATACCCAGAGGAATTCGTAGTTCCCAAGGGTTTTGTGTCGCTTCCTTCAAGATCTTTGATGGCGTGGGATCCCAAAACATATTGCACACTTTAGTTGCAATGTCGGGCAATGACACACACCTATTTACTTTATGTTAAGCCTAGTAGGGGCATTTGATTTGTATGTCTAACTACCGCAGCTTTAGTGATTTTTGAGTTATAGCACCTCTCATTAAGATTTGGTGGAACTCAAAGAGTTATAGGTGGTCATTACGAAGCAAAATCCCAATGAGTCCCTTGTTGATTATATTCTCGGTAAATGAGCATGAATATGAACAAGATGCCATCAAGATTCTTCTTAAGAATATCCATGTCCTGGTCTCCTTCATGCTTACCATTAAATTATTCGAGAAACTAATCAACAAGACAACTAGCTTGCAAGAGGAAGCCAAATAATTGCTCTTTCTTGACCAATTATCATGACCCAAGCCATAGGTGTTCAAGAAGAAGCTAGGGATAGTTCTTAGTGGATGAGGAAGCAAATATAGAGACCAGCCTCCCTTTGCCAACCTCCTTTTCCACCACCTCGGCCATTATACCAACCGCCAGAGCCACCATAATGGCCATTCCAACCACCTTAGCAGTCTACCCAACAACAGTACTTCTACCCACCGCCGGGTAGCTATTACTCACCTACTCTTGTTGATAGATTGAATAAGCTATTCATTCAAGAGGGAGGTAGTTAGAAATATCTTTAAGAATATTTTGAAAAAACCTGACTTTCAATTACCAGAGCCTAAAAGGCTGGAGGAAGTGGGCAAGAGTAATGATCCTAACTATTGCCCCTACCACTGCATGATTAGCCATGTCTTAGAGGATTATATCACTTTTAAGGATTGGCTAGAGTGTAGCTACAAGTCAGGCAATGTAGTTATCCCCAAGGAATACTTACTAGAACAACCATCTAGTTCTATTAGGGTAATTATTGGGGATACTTGTAATTCTCTTAAGACAAAAGAAGGTTGGGATATTGCCTTATCCCGAACCTCTAAAAAAATTATTTCTAAGATCAAGAAACTCTCTTTATAGGTAGCTCAAATCTCTAACATCAAGAAATATTTGTAAGTTGTCAAAGACAACTTGAAGAAGGTGATAGCCCTGTAGTAGAAGCAGTAGCTCACCATACTTGCCTGAGATAGTTCAATAGCGCAACCACCATCCGAGTCTAGCACTCCATCCATTGTTCTATTCTTCTTCTCGCTCTTCTATCGACAAGAGCATTGATAAATTATATAAATGTTGACAGTTTTTGACTAAAATATTTTATTGAATGATGAGGTAGGGCTACTTTGTTTATTCAACTTTCATTATAGCCCCACCACCACCCTATCCTTCCTCTCTTCACCGAGTGATAACTGCACCACAAACTTTCCCTCCCAAGCCACCATCACGAATGTAAGTGCCTTTGGTGACAACTTCTATTACATCCAAGTCATAGACATCGTCACCGTAGATGGCATGTGGCAGTGTAAGTGTGTCTCTGTGAGCACTTCAAATGTTTTCTCTCTTGTCTCCTCTGACACCGGCCTCGAGATTTATGGCAGAACCAATTTGGTGTTGAGCACAGACGCCCAATCTGAAAACCCTCTACAAAGTCTATGGCTTGTTGATTAAATAGATTATCATGATAAGGGACAACGACGGGAGTTAAGGCTAGTGACATCATCATAAACCAACAAGCAGAGCTGAGGTTGCAACAATGATTCACGCACGTCATTCAACAAAATGATAAGAAAATATCGCATAACCACCATCATCGGCGGACGCTATACAATTTTGCTGATGCTCGAGGGTGGATAGCACTAATAATGACAGTTGAAGTTTTCAAAAATTATTAAGTGCGGAGTCTACATGTAGAATGATGTAACTTTTTATATTAAAACTCCAATAAAATAGCACTACATATAAGTCAATACCTAAGTGTTGTGTATTAGTTAAGTGTTGTGTATTGTAAAGATGGTATTGTTATGCATATACATACTATGTATTATCATACAACTAATACTACATGAATACAAACCTTTACACAAAACTTTATAATCAATACACAATTTGTATATTGGTTGAGCTCATGACGCTATATTATTAGTCCGGATGTGAGCTACATCTAGATTCTTCATGTAAAATCTCAAGTTTTAAGGCAGTGTTGGGATGGGGAGATGGTTGCTTCTTTGTTTAATGATTTCTGAAGGGATTCTCTTTAGAATTGATTTTGAAGTTTATTATTATTAGCAGGAAAAATTAGCTTAGAATATTTTAGTAATAGTTTTTTTTTATCTAAGTGGATTTCAAAAATATTAGATTGACTTTTAATTAGTATAATTTAAATTTTGATTGATTTATTATATATTATATTTATCTTCAAATAAATTTATTGATTTTGAAATTATAATTTTATAATTTATCAAAACCAAATTTTATTGGTGACACTCTTAAGAAAATAACTTTTCTCTTAATAATATTATAATGGTATAGTTTGGTGTTATAAAGAGGTAATGGTATAAGTGAGTGAAGTTGACTTGAACTAGCTTGAAATTAGCTCAACAAATGACTCTTGAGCTATGATCAATAAGTGAACAAGTTAAATTTGAGCAAATTTGAACTAACTCATTAGCTTATGAGCTGATTTATTTAAAAATATTAATATAAAGTATACTAAAATATATTATAATTTAATAATTTAAGTATAGAGTTTTTAAAATATTTAAAAATTATTTCTCATTTTCCTATGCTACATAATTTTTATTATATATATTTTAAATTCTCATTTTTTTTTAATATTTTATTATAACAATTGTTTGAATTAAAATTATTTTTTTTTCATTTTAAATGAGTTAGCTCATGAGCCATTTGAACTCATAAAATTAAGCTTGAACTCAATTAAATAATCAAGCCCAAGCTCAAGCCTTAAGTGACTCGAGTTGAGCTCAGGTCATTTACAAAACAACCAAAATATTACTCTTACAAATTATAAATATTGTGTTACTATGATCTACTCTTATTGTGTTAGTATGGTCTACTCTTTGTAATCTTATACCTATGTTTCTGAGTTAAATAAGAGTTATATTCAATCTTCATTATAAAAAAATAACAAATTTTAAATTGAGAACTATTCAAAATCTCTATTAGGAAAAGTTAAAAATATTGAAGGAATAAAGCTTCAAAATTCAATAACAAGAATTATATTAAATCATAATCATGATTCTTAAGCATCTAGTCTTTGCCTCCAACATGGGCTATTCCCAATTTTTGCTAAATGCTCAAGGCAAAAGATTAGTTATCTTATAAGTTTTATTGGTATTCATTAATTAAGGATATTTAATCTTTTATGTGCTAATTTATTTTAAAAAGTTATATATAAAACTTGTTGTATAAATTATTAAGAATTTGTTTTGATTTATAGAGTTATTGACACAGAGTTTTTTCTTCAATAGAGATATTTGAAATTAAAACATATACTAATCACTAATTTCCAAATTAATTATTTTTAGAGTTTAATTTTAAAAAATATTTTAGAATAGATTTGAAGGCAAAAAATAAATAAATAAAATTGATCTAAAATCTTTGATTTACTTGTACAAACAATCCTTATGCCTTGCTCCTTGGAATATGTTAAATTCAAGAGCAAATAATTTAATATAAGCTTGAGAACCTTCATTGTTTCTATCTGTGATAAAGGAATTCTATTATATAATACATCATGATAAATCCTTCTCTTGTTTTTAATAAAAGGCTAAACAATATTAATTTATGATAATTTTAATATTCATATAGTTCATTTATTTTAGGGGCTATTTGGTTGTCTGCATTTAGAGTGTAAAGTAAACTAAATATATGTAATTTAATTTTTTGAGTGTTTGATATGGTGCAAAGTAAAATTTCAATGCATTTGTAATGATTTGAAATACATTAGAATGGTCGCTTTGGGTGTATTTGGAATTCATCCGATTGGAATTCAAACACCACTAGTGTAAATTGTCAGCTGCACGTTATCACCGACCACCTCGTCACCGCTGCCTTTATTGCCGACACCACTCCGCCATCAGCCACCATCGCCGTGTCACGCCACCGATCTCGCCTACCTCCATTGTGCCGTTGGTAGAATGACGCCACTACCGAGATCTCAAAAATACTTTACATTGCATTTATTTTTCTAAACAAGAAAAAAGAATTTCGTGTACTTATAGGGTTTTCAACCAAACAAGTTAAAGTAATCCAAAAACACGCATTCCTTTTACACTATATTCAGTTTACTTTACACTCAAAATACAGACAAGTAAATAACTCCTAAATAAATTGTTAGCATTTTCCAAGGAGAATTGACTTCCTCACATATGAATAAAAATTGATGATTAAGTAGAAGGAGCCCTTTAAGATTATTTTTATTTTAAATTTTATTTTATTTTACTTATATTCTTATTTAAAATAATATATATTTGATAATGATGATTATTTTTAAAAACACTTAAAATATTAAAAAAATATTTCTAGTATTTTCAAACATAATATAATTTATATTCAAAAATAAGTAAATAGATCACTTTAAAATTATATTAGGATAACAAAAAAATAAAATTACAAAATATAAAATATAAAACAAAATTGATCCCATATAGACCCTAATAATATAAATTTATTTGGCATCTAAATTATCACCACTTGGCCCACCAACACCGTACCTCTTGCTAGCTCATAGAGCACTTCTTTGGACAAAAATAATTGTTGTCAACCACCACCTCAATGCCATCATGGAGGTCAACCCTAAGACACTCAACAATGTGGTCAAAGCTGACCTTCAAAGAAGAGATAATGATCCACAAATTTGCTAGTCAATTGTTCTAATTGAATTTTTAAATTTTTAATAGACTGAGTTAGGTTGACTTTGTAGTTAGGTCCTTATTTGAAACACCAAATCTTATAATGATTGCTTCTACAATTTGGATTTTTAAAATTTTTAATTTAATTTCTCATGTTTTCATTTTGATTTAAATTTACATTATTGTTCCATAAAAAAATTTGAATGAATCTACCGATCAAAATTCTAAGTGTTTGAGAAGGGATCATTATTATTGGCTATATAATTAAGCATTTCTATATCTTGATTATTATACTCTAATATAAATGCTTCATTGCTCTCAACAGGATTGAAGACTAAAGCTTTGACTAACACCTAACCTCTCAAGTTTCTTAGATAATACTACTACTTGTGAAGTCAATATGAATATTACATCATTGTTGTGTACACTGGCTACTTTCTCAAGGTTTAGTCTATTTGATGACTAATAAAACTTATTAGTGGCAATTTCTTTAATTAAATCATAAACTTTCTCAAATAATTTAGATATAAGAGCCACACCGTATCTTGAATTAAAATTATTATTATTATTCATTAAATGAGTTAGCTCATGAGCTGATTTGAAATCATTAAATTAAGCTTGAACTCAATTAAATAATCATGCCCAAGCTCAAGCCTTAAGTGACTCCAGTTGAGCTCACGTCATTTACAAAACAACAAAAATATTACTCTTACAAATTATAAATATTGTGTTACTATGATCTACTTTTATTGTGTTAGTATGGTCTACTCTTTGTAATCTTATACATATGTTTCTGAGTTAAATAAGAGTTATATTCAATCTTCATTATAAAAAATTATAAAAAATTGTTGAATGGAGTAACAAATTTTAAATTGAGAACTATTCAAAATCTCTATTAGGAAAAGTTAAAAAAAATATTAAAGTAATAAAGCTTCAAATTCAATAACAAGAATTATATTAAATCATTATCATGATTCTTAAGCATCTAGTCTTTGCCTCTAACATGGGCTATTCCTAATTTTTGCTAAATGCTCAAGGCAAAAGATTAGTTATCATATAAGTTTTATTGGTATTCATTAAATAAGGATGTTTAATCTTTTATGTGCTAATTTATTTTAAAAAGTTATATATAAAGCTTGTTGTATAAATTATTAAGAATTTTGTTTGATTTATAGAGTAATTGATACAGATTTTTTTCTTTGATAGAGATATTTGAAATTAAAACATATACTAATCACTAACTTCTAAATTAATTTTTTAGAGTTTAATTTAAAAAATATTTTAGAATAGATTTGAAGGCAAAATCCTCCACAAGAGAGTAAGCACCAAACCTGGACTTATTAATGATAGTGGTACCCTAACTCTCCTATGCTTTAAATCCATGTAATCAAGTCATATGATTTGCAAGATGATTAGTCTGTTATTTATTTAGAAGAGAAACTAAGTCCTTAAACCCACTCCTTAAAAGACTAGAGCAAGAGGGGTATGAATAATGACTTAATCTAATGCAAATTTTTATCAAATTTTATTTAATTTGGGACTCTTTATTTTGACACAGGCTATAGGATTTTGTATGCCTAAATGCATGAGAGTTGATTATGGGCCAAATCAAAAGAGAAAGAGGTATTCTTCCATCATAGACTCTTAAAGGTTAAACCCATTTATATCTTGCAAAGATGGAAGCTCTCTTATCAAGAGCAAAATAAGATGGTTATGCATGATGTTCAACATACAATCATCCAATAAGGGTTGCTAAATATTTTATTATCTTGATTTAATTCTTAGGCTTTTAAATGAGGTTATGAGTTATTTTAAAAGTTTAGTTATGAGTTGTTAGTGGGATAGAAAATTTATTTTTATCCTGAAAGCCTAATCGCATCTAGGCCACATAGCAATCATCAATCATAAAGAAACTATGAAAAGACATGCTATTTTTAATGCAAAAGCTAAACAAAAAATCAAACAATTTTATAAAACTATCACAAATCAGTAAGAGGCCGATGCGGTAGAGTACCGCCGTACAACCCAAAAAGAAATATGGGTAGTCGATCTCTACCCTTATACATCTTGGCATAATGAAAGAATAATTACAATTATAAAATGATAAGTGTTATGGGGGTCATCATTCTTCATCCTCCATTCTTCACTCTTCATCTTTCATTTCTTCATTTTTCATTTACTCCATTTCTTTATTGGGATGTTGCTTACTCCAAATGCATTACATGGTATACAAGACTTAGTCTTATAACCAATGCTCATCCTAATCCCCCATAACACTTTTCCTAATACTAATGCAAAATTATATTAAAAGAAGGAAAGTAAATCTAGCTACACCTATAAAACAAATATTAGCTAAACACACCATACAACCCAAGCAGTTATATGAATAATTTGGACTTAGCACCTCACACGGATAACCAATCCCACTCTCGACTTGGCTATGCTTAGGGTTAAACTCACAAATATTTATATTTTATTACAGCCCTTTAAGCATTAAGAAAATATGATTAGGCTAACATCCGCATTCAATACACCCTAACATTCAATCTAAAATAGTACATCACAAAACCAAACATACACCAAATCATGTACCGTCCTAATATAAAGCTAGAAATGGTGGCTTAATCTAATGTGTGTGTATTAAGGCTTGTGTGGTATGTCCTAACTAAGATTTAAAGTTATAATTTGCTAAGTGAGGGATTTAATTTATAAGGGGTTGATTTCTCTTTTAGTGATTTAATTGATTTTAAAATTTTACTTAGTATTTTCTTTTATTTCATATAGCCTACACTTAGCAACTAAGTGTTATAAAGAGAAGAAAGAGAGGAGACTTCTCTTTCATCCCTACCTTAAGTCATTTCTAAGGTAAGTTAATTAATTAATTTCCTTTAGTGAATGGCTTATTATGTATTTTTATTAATTCTAAGTTTAGATTTACATTAAATACACTCATTCAATAAGAACGACATCTTAAGATTAATTAGAATGGATTACTATCAGATAACACACATTCATTCATTTATTTCCATCATATATATTATGCATATAAGTAAATCTTAAGCATACCTATACATGCAATTTATATATTTTTTGCATACTTGAATGATGAATGCAAAGAAGTGTATTTGAAATTTAAATATTCTATTTTTTATTGAATTATGAATGCATGCCTTTATTAAATAGAAAAGAAGGATTTTCATCCATTAGATACACATTCACATGTATAAAAGTTTTAAGTGAGTACCTCACCATTATTTTCTACACTACTAGTAAGGTACAAGACCTTCTTAAGGCTATTTAAAGCCTCGTAGTCCCGGGATGTCCAGACTAATATACCATTTTTCTTAGATACATGTAGATGTATAAGTAACTATAACGATAGGGAAACACCCATGCAAAAGTTGTGTTTGATTTATTTGGTTTATGATTCTTATTCATTGGCCACATCATACATACATATGTATAAGAGTTTTAAGTGAGTACAGTGCCATTATTTTCTACACTAGGGGCGTAAGGTACAAGACCTACTTAAGGTTACTTAAAGCCTCGCAGTCCAGGGTTGCCAGACTAATATACCACTTTTCTCAAGAACATATGAATGTACAAAAAGAACCACATGAATAAGGAATCATGCAATAAGTCATATTTGATTTGATTGTATGATTTACATATGTGATATGAAATTCTTCCTAAGTCTTAACATGGAGATGCGAGTAGATTTAGGCAAATGTGTTCTTTTCAAATGAACTATACACTTGCAAATCCTATGTGAATCCATGTTAAGATAAGAAAAGAGAACTTCATATTGCACATCTTGTATTATCATCACATGCAAACTTATAGATATTTGTAATTAACATTACTTCATTTATAATAATCAATTTATAGGCTTTTGAAAATAGCTTTTAATTTGGTAGTGATAATAGCCACACCTATTTTTAATTTAAGTCAACACATGCAATTTGACATAAAAGAAATAATTTCATTTAATTAATTTTAAAAGAAATGAATGCATGATTTCATATGGCAAGCAATATTTAGCATGATTGGAAAGAAATAAAGGAATATAACCACATCATTTCATTCATCCCAATTAATTTTTAAGAACAATCACATTAAATAAGGCTATTTAAAATAAACCAAAGTTCTTTAAAGACATTTTTTAGCTTTGAGTTTGATTTGATTTAGGAAGTATGAAAGAGGTTTGCTAATCTTAATCTCATTCCCCATATGTGAATTAATTTTGGTTTAATGAAGAATCTTTAAGTTGATTTCATATTTAAATTAGGTTAAGGTATGAATTAAGTGAATTAATTAACACTTACCTATATCACCTTAAGTTAATTAACTAATTAATAATAAGCCAATATGATATACAACCATATGAAAAGTAAATTTGCAATGCTCCTAAGAAATGAAAGGGGACTAATGCAATTGGCTTATGATTAATGATTACTAATTACTTTTATGATTTTCTCACACATGTGAGCCAACCATAATTTCATCATCTCACTTTGGGTTGAATACCCAAAGAACTACCCAAGGTTAATTAAGGGTTGCTTAGATGTGGATGAATTGATTTTTAATTTTAATTTCATTAAGCCTTTAATTAATTGATTAAATACTTTGGTTATGTTTTAATTTGAATGATGAAATTAACTTAGGGGAAGGGATCAAGGGCAAGGCCCCAATCCTAATCCCTAAATTATTTTAAACATTCAATTAAATTCTGAAAGATTAATCACTTAATTAATCAATTAATCATTCCATTAACCATTAAGTAATTTTATTTTTGAATGTAAAGAAAACTTAGGAAATGAATTAGGAAAAGTATCCCCAATCAAATCCCCTAAGTTATCTTACTGTTCAATAGAGGTAATTAGGCTTAAATGATTAATCAAGGTACTGTTCATTCATTAATTATGATTAATTAGATTAAGAGAGTGATTAGGGCTTAATCAAGTGATTTTTCTAATTAAGCAATCAATAAAATCCCAAAAAAGTAAGGGAGGCAGAGGTCATCCCCCTAAACATTCACATAAAATTTGAGATTAATTGAGTATTTAATTAAGGTGTAATAAGCTAATTAGATTTTTGATAAAAACTTTATTAAGATAAAATTGCTATTCAAAATTAATTAATAATAATTTTCCTAGATTCTACTCTGAAATATCTTCAAAATGAGCTTAATTTTGTAATTTTTGGATTTTTTATAATTAGTTATGATTTTAGAAAGTTTTAGGATTAAAAACTAATTAATTAGCCCTAATTAAAACCTTAATCCTATCGGGCCACGTGGCGGCTGACGCGGCACGCTTTCCATGTGGTGCGACGGGATTGGTTATTTAAATAGTCATCAAATTAACTCAATGCAAGCGCTATTATCCGATCTAAGATCGGACGGCCATGATTCGATCTGTTGGTTAAGAGAGAAAATAGCTGGGATCTATTGTGATCTAATCACTATCGTCCATTCCAATCAAGGAATGGATGACATATGATCTTCCTTTTTTGTGAGAGGTGAAATATGAGCTCCGTCCATCTTTCCCAGTTTGATT
This sequence comes from Cymbidium sinense, assembly GCA_021442155.1. Classification (NCBI taxonomy): domain Eukaryota; kingdom Viridiplantae; phylum Streptophyta; class Magnoliopsida; order Asparagales; family Orchidaceae; genus Cymbidium; species Cymbidium sinense. The sequence continues at coordinate 25,370,494 of CM038232.1, read as the reverse complement.
CAAGCTTACCCGAGCTCAGATTGAGATCAAACCGATCCCACATCTTCATAAGGAGCGAGGATACACATCCAATGGTCAAATTCAAATGTGATGTCAGAGGTAGCTTCACCTAGTTGAGGCGAGGCCCTGTTGAAGAAGTCTGGGCTTGATTTGGTGTGGAATGCTCTGTGGACAAAGCTCCCCTCCTTTGGCATTTGTTCTTGATCAAACACACTTCTCTCATGGCTTGGAAGCTTGGAAATTTGTTCATTTGTGCTCGACTAGGTATGGTGATGGTGTGGCAAAGAGGAATTTGGGTTTGATTGAAATGAGGGAATTTTGATCCTTTTTCCTATTTGGCCTTGCACGGGAATGAGAAATCCAAATTTTGGAGCACTCGGTAAGGCTTGGAATCACTCTCTGACATTTTGAAATTGATTCCTAGACTCAAAGCTCTTGAATGCCTTTGAAATCGTGCTCTAACTGAGAGGGTACACCCCTCAATTCATAGGAAAAGATGGACAATCGTGCATTTTGTTGAATTACTATCCCACCACTTGTCTCTATCAAGTCGGGTGGCATGCCGAATGGGAGAAGTGAGGGAGGTTGCCATGGATCCACATGCAAGGTTTGCAAAGCTTGGATCCAATGGGTGCTCGATTTGGGTTGAGGTGAGTCAACTCACCTCCAAAGGTCCTGGGCGACTTAGAGTGGGTTAAGTCACTAAGTGGGGAGAAGGTTCTATGGAGTGCTAAGGGGCTGCCATGGGGATGAGAGAGTTGACTTGGCTTGGATCCATTGGTTTTGAAGTTTAAATCCCATGGTTTGATTGCTAATCCCTTTGGTGGGGCCCACTTGGCTTTTGGGGAGGTCTTAGGTTGACCTAGGGTGAGTTTAAGCTAAGTTAGACCAGCCCACAAGATTCTATAAGCTGGATTTGAATGATTTGGCTTAGATTGGTCAAATGGGTTCCATTTGGGCTAGGTTGGGTTGGGTTGATCAATTGGTCAAATTGGGTCAAACCAAAGCTGGTTGATAGATGATTTGGGATGTTTTGGTTCAGGTAATTTGGATTGGTTTGGTCTAGGTTTGGATTTAACTCAATTGGATTCAAAAGAGTCAAATTAGTCAAGTTGACCAATTTGACCAATTTGACCAAATTAAGTTGGGTTAGGTGTTAAGTCAAGTTCAATTGGTTGATTGAAAATGATTGTAGGATTTGGTTTGATTTAATTTGGAATTAATTTGAATTTTGGCCATTTTCACCCTTTAGGTCAATTTGGACTACAATGGATCAAGTTGCCAATTGGTCAACTTGTGCTCAATTATGGCTTTGGTCAAGTTCATTAAGTGATTTGGAATGAACTTGAGCCATTGGTTGTAATAAATTTGAATTAAATCATAATTTGACCCATTTTGGCTTTTTAGGCCAATTTGGGTCAACTTAAATCAAACACCAATTGGTTCTTTTAAGTGGCATTTGGTCACATTCAATCATTGATTATGAGTGGGTTTAAATTAATGGTTTCAATCAATTTAGCATATGGTAGATTTTGTCTAGTTTGGGTTTCATTTGGGCTAAATGTTGACTTGGTCAAAGGCTTGGTTTGACCCAATTCAATGAAATTGATCACCGTATGTTGATTATTGATCATGTTTGAGGCTTTGATGAGCTCAGTTCAATCCAATTTGGGTTGGATTAGAACTTGGCTCAAAAAGGTCTTTTAGGTCACTTTAGGTCAAGTGAGCCTTAATAGGTCAATTCGATCAAGGTTTGATTCAAGTTTAGTTGAACTTATATATGAGCTTTGAAATATAAATCCAATTTGGTGATTTATATGATAATTCCAAAAAAAGGGTCAACATGGATTTTACTTAGGTTGACTTGGGTTTGATTTGATAATGGTGGTTTATGTTTATATTTGGGTCAATGATTGAAGGAATGATTGGATCATGAAGAAATCTATGAGTTTTGAGTTGATTTGAGTATCTATTAGCCAAGTTCAAGAATTTAGCTAAAAAGGATAAAATTAAGAATTTGATTTGATTTGGATTTGGTTTGGATCATTTGAATTTATATTTCATTTATATTTGTGAATATAAATGAATATATAAATAGGTTGTGAGAAAATTACTCGAGTTTGGAGTGATTTGGAAGTAAATTTGACCAAATTAAAGGACATAGGTCAAGAGGCTAAATTTTGATTTTGAATTAATTTGATTTATTGGTTTGCTTTGAAGGGTTTGAATGGATTTCTTTATATTTGTGAATATAAATAAATGAATGAGTGATTCATAAAGAAATCAACCAAGTTTAGTTTGAAGAGTTTTGACCAAGCAATGAAGGTACCAGGGCTTGAAAGAGATTTTGGAATTTAAACTTAATTGGGTTTCAACCATTTGGTTGGAATTGATTTAATTTGAAATTTGATTTGAATTGAATTTAATAATTGAGAAAGTTAGGATTGGGGTTTTGATTTGCTAAAGCAAGTCCATAAGATAAAATTGGGTTTAGAAGGGATTTTAAGTTTGAATTTAATGATGGATTTCAATCATTGGATAGTTGATTTATGGGGTTTGAATTTGAATTGAGGTTTGGGTTAAAAGAAGGAAGCAAGGATTGGGTTTTGGGATGTGGTAGTCAAGTTAAATTCAAGGCATAACCATTCCCATGGCTAATCTTCTGAAGTCTTTTGATGTTTAATCGATAAGTTTTAAGACTGGGAACTCTTAAATCTATAAGAGTCCTGATGAAGCTGAGATCACCCAAAGTGAGGTCAATAATAGGCAAAATGAGGAAGTTTTTGGTTGGAGGAGGTTACGTGGAGGTTGCTTGTCTCTATCTCATTTGAGATAAGCTAATGAGGGGAGGTGTGTTAGCTCACCTCCCCTAGACCAAAGGCTGACTTAACCCCCTTGGGTCAGGTTAGCCACTTTGCTAGGAGTCCACTCTTGGCTTTGGGTGGCTGCCAAGTGCAAAAGAGAGTGGTTGACCCAAGGTGAGCCAAGGATGGGTCATGCCAAATTTCATTGGGTTTGGGCTTGGTTAGAGTGGATTTACTCATTTGACATATATAGGTCAAATTGGGCTGGGTTGGGTCAAATTGGGTCAAACCAATGGTTAATTCAAGTTCAAATGAGTATTTAAGATGTTTTGGTGCAATTAGTTTGGTTCAATTTGGCTTCAATTTGGATTTGACCCATTTGAGTTCATATGGGTCAAATAGGTCAAGTTGACCAATTTGGCAAAATTGGCAAAATTGTCTTGGGCTAGGCCTTGGTTCATGTTCAATTGGTCAAATGAAGATGATTGTAGGTTTTGGTTTGAATCAATTTGGATTAGGTTTTGATTTAGGCCAAATTGACCCTTTAGGTCAATTTGGGCTAAATAGGTCAATTGGGATCAATCAAGGCTTTGATCATGTTCAATGATCAATTTAAAAATGAACTTGAGCCAATGGGTGCAATCAATTTAAGTTAGATCTTGATTTGACCAAATTTGGTCTTTTAGCTCAAATTGGGTCAAAGGGCCAATTGGGTTAGGTTCGGCTATATTGATGGTTAAGTCATGTTTAAGGATTGATCTTAGGTTGATTTGAATCATTGGTTTCAATTAGTTTGGCTTAGTATGAATTTTGGCTAATTTGGCTCATGTAAGTTAAGTGGGTTAGCTTGATCAAATGACTAAATTGACTTGGTCTGACCAAATTGATTGTGATTGATCAATCAAGGATGATCAACAATCATTATAGGAGGTCTTGGTTGGTTTGATTCAATCTAATATGGGTTGGATTGATAATTGGCTCAAATGGGTTTTTTAGATCACTTTGGGTCAAGTGAGCCTAAATGGGTCAATTGGTTTGATAGAGGTTTAATTTGAGTTTAATTTAGTTTCAATATGTATTTGGAATTGGTATATAGTTTTGGTTGTAATTAATTTGAGTTTGAATGGATTTTGGCTCATTTAGGTATTTTGGGTCAGGTGAGTTAACTTGGTTTGATTTGGATTGGTTTTGGTTTGATTGGATGTGATTGTGATTATAGATTTTGGTTTGGAATGGTGATTGAAAGATTGAATTAACTCATGAAAATCAATTAAGCTTGATTTTGATTTAAGAGATTTGACTAAGTCCATAGGATTAAATTATGTGGCCTAAGCTTAGATTATTTGAATTTGATTTGAGGACTTGAATTTGATTGTAGATTTGATTTGGAAGGATGATTGGGGGGATTGATTGATTTATGAGAAAACCAATTGAGTTTGATTTGGATTGAAGAGATTTGGCTAAGTCCATAGGATTAAATCATATAGCTTAGGCTTAGATTTTGGTTATGGATTTGATTTGAAATTGGTTTGGAGGTTTGAATTTAATTGTTGATCTTGGTATGCTAATTGAAGGGTTGAATTGGTTTTGAGAAAATCAATTGAGTTTGGTTTGGATTGAAGGAATTTTGGCTAAGTCCATAAGGTTAAATTATAGGGCTTAAGAGAGGTTGATTTAATTTGAAATTCAATTAGATTTGATTATAGATTTAATTGGATTTGGATGAAATGAATTTGAGGTTTGGTTTAAGCTAAGGAGGTAGGCATAAATTGGGTTAGGCTATAGACTAAGTGAGTCATCTTAATCCCTAAGACATGATCTAAACCTCATGGATAATTCTCCTAAATCTCTAGGCTTAGGTTAAGTGTTCACTTAACCACTAGAAGTGTCTTATGACTAAAGTGCTCTTAGTGTTTAGAAGACCCCTAGACCTATGATGGGAAGATTGAATCCTCACTCCAAAAAGGAGGTCAACATAGGTGAACCTCTAAACTAAGAATTTTGAACTATTTGAATTATTGAAGTTTGGATCAAAATTTTTAGCTTGAATTGAAGATCTATTTATATTTTGATGCATTCCATATGGTAAAGGTGTAACATAATCTCTAAGTTGTCAAGGATGTTCTACTTCTCTTGGTTGTTTAGTCATTTTCAAATTTCTAAGTTGATTTAATTTTTCTTTTTTTCCTAAGTTTCTTACAAGTTCTTTAATCATTAGTTTTAATGGCATATATTCCATAATACTATTATTGTGCATATAAAATAGTAAAACACAAATTTTATAAAGTGATTAAACATAATCATAATTTAAAAACACACTTATATTAAACAAAATTAACATAAGCTAGTTGAATTAAAAACTTCAGCTAGACTATTATTAACTTAATAAAAAACTTTTAAATCCTCTAGTAATGGGGCCAAAAACTTGATCAGGTTAAAACCGTGAATGCAAGTTAACATGACTTTCAAGTAATATATCAATGAGTAGAGTACCATTCCAAAGAGTATTTTTTACAAAAGTAGATTAAATTAATTACTAATCTTATGCTAATCAAAGTTTTATTAATGCAAGTCATAAACTCAAAAAAATACTAAAATTTATAAAAGATATTTTTGAAAATAAGATTTTAATTATTTTTAGAAAACATACTCTAAATTTATGATCTCTTCTTATTAATTTTGTAATGGTTAATTATGAATATTTTTTCATCCTTTCATCTATACTTAGATCAAAAATATTTTATCTCTATAATTAATTAATTATATTTCTATATACTAATTAAAATAAGTGATTTCATCATTTTCTTCTCTCTATCAACTGTAAATCTTTAAATATTATATGTATATATAAACTAAAAGGAGTTGTCCACATTTTTAATTTTTTTTTCACTAGGACTCTTTTGATTTCTCTATATTATATTAGATTTTAACGTAACAATTGGCTAAATCATAAGTAAATGAAGCACGAGAAAAAGTAAAATAAATTAAACGTTTAAAGCATAGAAAAATTTATATCACAAAAATTAATACAAGATATTTTTAAATCTAAATCATTAATAATTTAATAACTCATATAAGACAGAGAGAATATTATTGTGTCATAAATGTATAAGAATATTTGAGATAATCAAAAAGTAAAAAAAAGATAGAATTGAATAGGATCTTCTAAGTTCTTCTTAATCTTAACCCTTTACATCTAAGTCTGAATCTCCTTCTTTTGGATCTTCTCCTTTTAATATTCACCACAAAATAATGCATAGATAACACACACACAGCACACACACATTCACTTGGAGTGTCATTCTCTAATTAACACTATACTCACATACACTATAGCACACACACACTTTGCCAAAACGTTTTTTCAATGCATGTTAGACCTTATTTGTAAATGTAGCATCATCAAATTAACTTTTTTGAAGTGCCACTGCAATTCTACAAATTGACTGCTAAAAAGAGTTGTTGCACCACGAAGTTGTAAATACAACACCTAGGTGCTAGGTTCACTATGTTCTAGCATAACGGTACTAGTACATGCAGTGCTTAGGTGCTCTACTTACTATCTTTAGCCTATAAAGTAAAGGAAATAAAGTCATAGTGCTGCTATTCTAGCACCTAGACACTTTTATTATTGGCATCACAATGCTAGTCTTCCATCGTTTAGGCATTATAGTCTCTTTTCTAATGCTAAATTTTAAGAGATTTTAGCATCATAGCACTGCTTCTTTAGTGCCAAAGTGCTCTGGTCTCTATTTTCAAGCATTTTTAGGCTCTTTCAAGTGTCATGACATTGCTCATTATAACACTTAGGCACATTACAAACTATCTTGATGTCCACATTTTTGCTATTACAGTGTCGTGATGTTAGTTGTCCAACATCTAGGCATTGTCTTCTCTATCTCAATGCTTGAATTTTTTCATTCTTGTACCATGTAGTTGCCTTATGTATTGTCTAAGAGCTAGGCATCAAAACTTGTCTTCTTTTTTTTGGTTACTTTAATTGAGAATTTCTTATCAAAAACACTAAACATATTAAAAATAAGAACATCTTAACATTAATTAAGTATAAATATATCATTTAAAACACATAAGATTTACTAATTTTATATCCTTATCATTGTTGTACTAATATTCATTTTGTAGGGACATGGTTGTAGTTTTTCTTTTAAACAATGTAACTTGTTTAGAGTCCTAAGATGTTTTTTTTATTAACATGTGGGATTCTAGAGAAGTGAATAAATGAAGCAAGAATGAGCTCCAAAGGATGAAGTCTTGTAGGATTTAGGGCCAAAAGGATTAGAAGAAGGAGAAGAGCGAGTTTATTTATAAGTAGGTCTAAACTAGGTTATATAAGATAAAGTTCAGCTATAACTTTCTTTTCTTTTTCTAGGATTGTTTGTTGTGGGCCCAACTATACTAGCATTTCTTTATTATTTTATATTTTATTTTGGAATTATTTGATATTTGATGCTCATTACTTTTACCTACACTTTAGATGTGGAAAAAATGAAATGTTTATTTGTGTTATATTTTTTCTGTGAATTGTGATAATGATAAGGTGCTTGGATGATTGATTCACAATATGTTTAGAAATATTTTTTTTCTATAAATACCAGAATTAATTAAATAAAATAGGAATAAAATTATGCAAGGACCCTTAGGCTATGTCACCATAAAATTATTCATATTGATTATTCTTTTTAGTATGTTCTATCTCCATTACACCAAAAGAGGTCACCTAATTTTTTAAGGGTAATAACCGCTTAAAGAAGATAGGTGTGTATTAAGATAAGGACAAATTAAGAAATGACATTCCATTGTATTGTAGGATTGTGTCTTAATCGATTTATAAGTTAAAATAAAACTTTAATGCATTTAGCTTAGGAGTATTACATGCCATACATACTTAGCGATAATACATAGGATTGGAAATAAATAATAGCTAAACCTATCTTACATATGCCTATGAATTGACCTCAAAGTTTTTAAGCGATTAGGTGGGTTAGTAGTAGCCTCTCAAGCGGGATTATTAGTCTAGTAGAGTTAGAACTTTTTTAACTTCAGGTGAATGTGCAATCTATAAGTACCATAATATATTATTAAACTCAATGTGAGCAACTACTTGAGACTTCTTAAATCAGTTTAGATTCTGAGATTGATTATTTCTTTTGGACAAACATCATAAATTCTCACCTTTTGAGTATATTGATGATCTGTGCAGTGAATTATGTCTTAATTTTTTTAATAAAATGATTAATTCAAAATAAAATAACTTTAATTACTAAAAATATAAAGCCCAATGTTAAAATAATTTGGAGTATTATCGAGCTTAATAGTATTTTGTGCTCACTACATTTCTTCTTTGACATTTTCTAAAATGACTATACCAAATTCAAACCTAACCTAATTAAATTTTTAAATCATTAATAGTTGAATGTAAATATTATCTAAATCATAATATTATTCATCACTACTTTAATTAAGAATATCCTAAGAGTTCATGCTCTTAAGATACAATTAATTATAGAGGCTTGCCTCTATAGAAAACTTATATCCCAAAATCTACATAAATTTAAATTTAAACCAAGTGAATTTCTACAAATGCAGATTAGACCAATTTTGAAAAATCTCTTCTTGTTAGTATATCTAAATCCATAGTAGAATGGTATCTCTATCCTTAAAGATAATATATGATTCTCCTCATAGAATTTAGATATAATAATAAAGAAGTTCTCTTTATTTTAGTCTTTGAATCCATTGTAGAATAGTATTTTTATCTCTTAAGATAATATAGTATTTTCAATTTTATATTCAATCACTAAAATAAAGATTAATTTTAAAATTTCTCGCTTTCCTCTTTTCTTAAAAATTTTCCCATTATAAGATGGCATCTAGCAAAAGTAGCTTTACCAAATAAATCTAAAAGTAAAAATAGATGTAGACCTACAACTGATAATAGATGAGTTAAAATTTTTATAAGAAGAAGGTGTCCTCAAATATAGTATCTATGAAAGCTAAAATTTTTAGGTAAGAGAAATATTAATGTAGATTGGTGGTTTTTTTTTCTTTGTATATGATATGTTATCAAAATGGAATTGAATGAACCTAAAAATTATATATGTTTAAAAATAATTTAATTAAAATATAATTTTTTGAATATATATGTATATATATTCATTATTAAATTCACTGCATTGTAAGGTTACATATGGCTTTCAAATTCATTGAGTCAAATATCTATAGGAAATAAATTTTCAAGTAGATCAATAGATCAATTAGATTTCAATTTATGTGCATAAAATAAAATTAAAAAGTTAGTAAGCCGTATTAAGCACATGATGGCAATACAAGCTAAAATAAAAAAATATGTGTGAGCACATGATGGTCTAATATGATTTATGATATAATTAAGGTACAATCTATGTTTAATCATGTAGCATGTTATATGATCTTTTACTTGATGTACAAGAAAAAATATGAAATTTTATTCTTAATGTTTAGCTATCGTTTTAATTATAACTAGACTTAATGCTTCCAATATATAGGAAAACTAGCACACCATAAAGATAAAAAAACATAAAAAAAAAACTAACCAAAAATAAAAATCAAATCCATATGAAATATATAGAAAAATTATTTTTGTTAGATTTTTAAATAATCTTTTTTAAAAAAGAGGTGAGCAAGGAAGTCATGATGACTAATTGAATCCAAACAAAGCCTAAGATATTATTTACCTTTTTGAAATAATTTAAAACTTTTTTAGAGGGAAAAAAATGATAATACATTGTCATGAATCATAAAGTCCCTTTCAATTCAATAATAAGACACTGATATTTTGTATCAATTCAAGTGCGGAGGAGGTTTTCTGACTTTGGTAGCTTGTTCAAAAGCATAAGCTATCTCAATTAACATGACATCTGAACCCCACAATCCAGCAAAAGAAATACGAAGGTGCACATAGTTAGTAAAATTTGGAACACTAACGATAGGAAAGCCACCAATGACCATATCTCATTTGTTTGTTATGATGCTAAAAAGATTATTTGCTCGTATTATTTTGCTTTTTCCTGTGTGAATTGATAATGTTACAACTAACTACTTATAGTTTGTTCTAGCTAAATGCTTGATGATAACATTTTAAATTTAAAAAAATGGATCATTAATAATTTTACCTCAATTGCGTGTTGATTGTTGAAGGCGATGACATCTGCTAGAGATCGTACAGGCGAATATATTAGATCTTTGAGGTAGGCATTGAGTGACAACTTGAATTCAGCCAAAAATGATGTCACTTCACCACTTGTAGTTTGATTTTGCATGATCTCTGTGTTTTACATTTCAATATTGTCAACTAAGGCAGCACCTTTTAATCTGCAATAAGCAAATTAGCTTTAAAATTTACTTAAAATACATTGCATTTTCAACTCTATTTATTTAATGTTAGATAATTATCTTTAATATCATGTTTTTAAATTTAAATGTTATATATTTAAAATGATTTATTTTAAAATATGATTCTTCTAGTGCTTTGTTAGATAAAAATTAATTTTTTAAATAAAATATAATTTAAATTTTACCTCATAGTTTCAAAATGTGTTGCAAATGTAATAGCTTCTATATAATCCTCTGGGTATTTATCAAAGAATGGATGGCGTAAAATTCCCACTCTCTTTCCTTTTAGGCCATCTTCCTTCAATGACTTTTGAAATCCACCCTTTGGAATAAACCTCATTGCTGCCTTTGTCGTATCAGCATCTAGTGGATCAAATCCCATAATCACATCTAGGAGTGCCACTACGTCAGCCATCGTTCTTGCCAACAGCCCTATAGTTTGCAACCTCGGCGAGATGGGCACCATCCCAGGCCTACTCGTGACACCCACTGTGGGCTTGATGCCCACTACTGAGTTCAACACTGCTGGAGAGGTGATGGCGCTATCTAAATCCGTTCACAATGAAACAGTCACTTGATTGGCAGCTACTGCAATAGCCAACCCAGCCGTCTCTAGAATGTCGCGCATTAGGTATGGATTTCGAGGTTGTCCTGCTCGTGGGCTCCACCCTTGCTTTGGTTTTAATGATCGGAAGTTGTCCCACTCACTCATGCTAGCCTTGCCAAAAATAATAGCACTAGCACTACGAAGGGGTTGGTTGACACTGACATCATGAGGCACGATGGAGCCAAGAAGGGCAAAAGAGCCTGATGTAGTATTGAGCTTATCACATGTGTTAATGTTATCTTTGATGAGGACAGGGATGCCATGTAGGGGGCTAAGATGGTTGTCGTGTTGCTTGAATGTTTGATTGCATCTTCAACGCATAAGGGTTGACCTCTATACATTAAGAGGTTAAGAACCTGATTGATCCAAGTAGTACATAACTAGTTGTGAAGAATTTAAACTACCATTGTTGAAGGTCGTCTAGATGTCTGAGATGGTTGCCTCTTTCAATTGGAAAGGACTCTCAACGAGCAATTTTTATTGCTTGAAATTTATAAAAAAATTATATATAATTTTAAAAAGATAAAAATAATGTTAAATATTACATTTTACCTTAATCTGAATAGAAACCGGAATTGAATTAAAATTCTTAAACGATCTTTAATTTTGTTTCTCTAAAATTATGTAATTTTCTTTTAACTATCAAACGAGTATGAAAAAAAAAAGAGCAATATCCTGAAGGATATCCAACCTGCTGGAAGTAAAACTGGTTGCTTCACCATAGACGGCGATGGTTAGAAGCAGAAGAAGGGAGGCGTGAGCGGCGGACGTCATGAAAGAAGCCTAAGTACTGAATCTTCTTCAGAAGGCTGAAAAATTGCTTCACGAGGAGAAATAGCAGTAACTGAAGGCTCCTTTCTATATAGCACAGATAAAGCAGTTTTCAATATATTAAATGATGTGGTCATAAATTGGCTAGAAATTCACTGAAAGATCCTATCGGCTTCATATCTGAACTTTTCTTTCAGCAGGTATTGTTAACATCTGGTATTGCTGGCTTTGCCAATTGATGAGCTGCTACAGCTAAGAACAAGCGAAATTAATAATTTTTAAACAACAACGTTAATAATTATATATATGTTTTGACTTTTTCAAAGAGTAATTGTTGAATTTGTTGGGCTATCTATACTTTTATTTTATATATGAGAGAATTAGAGTAAACGGTTGTTCGGAAAGTGACCAAAATAACTCTGAAAACTCTTTATATTTAAACAAGGGATTTATGAATAATTTAATGAGACAATACATATATTTAACATAAATCTCCTTAAGAAGTGGATGCAGAAACACATCAGAAGTGAATATAATTTATCAACTCAAAAATAACATTCAACATCCTCGTAAATATAAGTGATTTGTCTGGGGATTCTTAATTCTCTTCAGAAAAAAAAAATCATAAAACCCTATCACTACCAAGACTCACTGCTTTTAATAGCATTATATAACAGCGGTTTAAAAACAGATGTTAAATATTCCAGTTAACGGCTATTTAAACTGCTGCAAAATATTAAAAAAAATTAGGCATTTTAGTAGAAGTTTTAAACTGTTAATGAAGATGTTTGGCAATGATTTCCACGCCTGTTTTATCTTCATCAAGCTCCACAAGTTAAGCCATGTCTGGCGCCTTTGTTTTTTGATTATTTCAACCATCTCTTAGGTGACCTTTTCAGAAAAACAGATGTTAAGCCATGCTTTTAATAGCATTATATAACAGCGGTTTAAAAACAGATGTTAAATATTCCAGTTAACGGCTATTTAAACTGCTGCAAAATATAAAAAAAATTAGGCATTTTAGTAGAAGTTTTAAACTGTTAATGAAGATGTTTAGCAATGATTTCCACGCCTGTTTTATCTTCATCAAGCTCCACAAGTTAAGCCATGTCTGGCGCCTTTGTTTTTTGATTATTTCAACCATCTCTTAGGTGACCTTTTCAGAAAATTCGAAGCGGAACCATTCTTTGAGATATATTAAATGATGTAGAAGGAAGATAGGGAATATCAAATAATTTATTTAAATAAAAGATAAACAAAAAGTCAGATCAAATGATTATATTTAGATAAAAATAAAATATTTTTATTAATTTTCTTTTACTTTTATAGCTTTCCATAGATATGGTGGAGTTTACTTGAAAATCGAAGCTTATATTGAATTTGATCGGTGTTGGATCTAGTATATTGAGCTAACCTATTAGCTGAAGGTTCATATCAAATATTTTTTTCAAGCCAATCTAGAGTTGATCATAAAATGAATCGAATAAGCTCGAGATTCAGATCAAAAATATTTTTTATAAAAAAATAAATTATATTTATGTATGATATGTTGCACTCTTTCAGCCTTTTGAGTTTCATATAATCCGATTCACAACTCTCTGTCTCCTTTTTTGGGTTTGAAGCTTAGCTTTTTTTTTTTTTTTTCATATTATGATGATCATTCAATGACCAGTTCTCTTTCAATCCCTTGTCCCTTTGACGATTTGGGCACAAAGGCTGCACCATTGTAGGCTCTCTCTGTTGCTCTCTATATTTTAAGATCTAAATTGTTTATTTTTTTATGTATTCCCTATTTTCAAGTTCAATCTTAACATCTCTCGATATCTATTTGCTTCTTCAAGAGTTTTTTGTATTTCTCACTGGTTGTCCCTATTGGATTGCCATGTGATATAAGAAGTTTGGTATTGCTTTGTTGGTTAGTGGCCTTCCTGTATTACATTTTACATTACTAAAATTTTTGTGTTGTCATGCAAGACATGTTTTACTTTTGATTTCTTATTTGTTTTTATGTGGGCAATAGAATGTTGTCTACTTATATTATGAAGTTGACTAACTTGATAATATTTTTGAGATGTTGAATATTGCTTTATATAACTTATTATACTATGAAGTTAACTTAGTCTGGTAGCATTCTTACTGACTGCCACTTAGTGGTAACACTATTGTTAGAATTTATAGTTCTTTATTAACTTGATGATTTCATAGAGGCAATAGCCATAAATTCTCAGAATCAATCCAATAGTTATTTTTGTTAGCTTCTAGCTAATAATGCTACAACTTTAAATGAAATTTTGAGAAAATATGCAATCATTGAGGAAAAAGAGAGAAAAATATAGAGATAAAAAATTTGGCATCATTTTAGTTAAATCTATGTGTCTAAGAAAGGAATGATTGTAGAGTGAAAATACAATTATAGCGTTAGATTTTATCTTTAATATAAAAGAGATATCAAATCTCAGATGAGTAGACATTTTAAAATCAATCATCACAGTAAAGATGAAACAAAAATTCTTTTACCGAATACCTATGGACATGAAGGCGAATGAAATAATATTTTCTTTTTTTGCCTTAACTGTTCATGATCATTGTAGGATAAAAATCATTGTCAAGATGATTATTATTTATATTTACCCATTCATAAGTGTTATGTACTTCTAGTTCACTATATCGATGAAGTCAATGAATCATTACAATAGAAAAATTTCTAGACATGTCGTCCAGGAAGGTATGAAGGTTTTTGAAATAGATATAGAAACTAAAAAAAACTCTTTAAGTTAGTTCAATGTGTTTCACTTGTGACTACTAGACATCAAGCTAGATGATTAGCTATGTGTGTCTAACTATGCAATACATAAGTCCTGATTAAAAGCTATAAATTAAGATAAATAGCTTTATTGACTTAGACCTTCCACATAATGGTTCTATTATATTTGAGGCTACTTCTAAAATATTATTGCAAAGGGATCTTCAAATAAAAATTAGTGCGATTACATTAGATAATACATCCTCTAATTATATTGATGCCAAGAACTTGAAAGCCTTGTTAGTAGAAAGTTTGGATTTTTTTAATTACGGAAGTACTAATTTTTCATGTTAGATGTGATGTTCAAATTTCCATACTCTAATTGGCTTCTTTTAAACTTAACTCTGATAAAAAAAACTTTCAGTAGAGAATGCTATGCTAACATTGCATTTATCTAAAATGTAGTCACTTCTATGAAAGATAAGTTTAATAAGTATTGGGAAAATTGTTCCATGCATTTCCTAATTGCAAGTTTGCTAAATTATAAAATGAAAATATTTAAGATTAATTATTATTATCTATAGATATATAGTTTTGATGTTGTGAATGAAAAAATAGATAGTATGAAGCAACATTTTTTTTATCTCTACTCATATTGCACATTTCATAAGTAGAATTTTAGAAAGGAAAAAACTGACATGTCGACTTCTCAAATGGGGATGACAACTGTGCCGCAAAAATAGACTAGTGTAGTTGACATTCTTGCTAATTTGTATGATTTTATGGACTCCATTGACCTTCTGATTCTACAAAAATATTATTTATTTAAAAGAAGCTTGTGCTAAATGTCTAGTGATGTAAAATGTTTATCTTGAAATATAACTTTATGTAAAATGATCAAATATATTTTCATAGTCTCGATCACAAATGTTGCTTATGAATAAACTTTTAGTACTGGTTGTCGTATACTTGGTGGTTATAGGATCTCACTATCACTTAGAATACTTGATTTTTTGGCATTCATTATTAGCTAGATTCTTTCATCTTATAAGTCATAAACAAATTAATGATATTTTTATATTTATTTTTACATATTGTAGTTCTACTCTATTATTATATTTTACTTGATTCTAACTTCGCTAATCAATTTCAATGTGACGTTCTTGTTAAGAAAACTTTTTCAATATTAGTGTCTGAGAGTATGAATGGACTATTGAGTCCATTATTTGAATGAGTATTTATAATGGACTCTTATAATCATGGTAAGGTATTTTTTTTTTTTGGTAACTCTAAGAAGGTGAGATGATAGTTTATGAAGAGATATATGTAATTCATATTTGAATAATTAGAGTTTGGGGTACTTCTAGTCTTCAATATTATTACTAAATATTTACACATTAGGATTATTTAATTTATTATCTTTTCTTTACAAAATCAGTAAATTTTAATATCATAGTTGCTTGATAATTATATCATTAATATGTTTAATTGATTTTAGATGATGGATTATAAATGATGAACTAATTAAGATGAATAAAGGAGAAAAACAAGAAATATATATTGGTGGACTAGCTATTTTGTGGTCTAATTTGATATATGGCATCCATTTGAGGCCAAAAATTATTGTACAACTATAAGAAGTTTAATTTTATTTTCTAATTTAGTTGTTTACTAGTTTGTTGAGAGATGGAAAAAATTTGTTTAATTATTGGGTTGTGTGTTAGCTGCTCATCTACTATCCTAGTGTGTTGGGTTGTTGTCATATGAAAAACCTTTCTTGTATGTCAATTTATGTTGGCATTTTTAATTGGGTATTCAACCTATTAGTTTATTGGAAAGTGGCAATTTGGCATTTTTTTTCCTAGATGGTTGGGTGTTCAGCTTATTAATTGCTTTACTAGAAAATGGCTATATTGGCATTTTGGCCTAGGTATTCAGTTTGTTAATTGTTACATTACAAAGTTGTTATATTGTTGCCTTCTGGCTGGAAAGGATAGGCTAATTTTTGTTATACTGGGAAATGACTATGTTTTGCATTTTGGCTTAAGTGTTTGGCCTATTATTTGTTATACTATGAAGTAGCTATATTGTTAGTGTCTTTAAACTGGGTGTTCAAATTGCTATTTGCTATACTAAAGTGAAAATTTATTAATAACATTTGTTGGCTTAGAAATCTTGGTCTGTCAAACTTTGCAATTATATATATCTCAAAATCAATCTTGGTTGTTCAAATATTGCTTTTGGTATATATTTAGTCAAGTTATATATCTTAATGAGACAAATTTTGGGATAATATTTAGGTTCCTAAATAGCTTTCAAAAATGACATGTTTATAATCAAATCAAGCATTTCGACAAGATGAATCTAATGATCCCAAAATCTCTTAATTGAAGAGATTATTTTGAATCGTCTGATCGAGTGGTTTGAATTTTATTTATATTGACAAGGAATGTTACTCTTAAAATCTATAAATATACCATCATTCTTTACAAAAAAAGGATGCATGGGCTAATAATTGAATAGAGCTTTAAAGTTTGAAGAATCTCAAAGCATTTTTTAATAGCTTCTTGACCATTGTCACCAATTCACAACTCAACCACCTTCACTGGTCCACCATCCAATTGCCATCGTTGAATTGTTGCCCAGCTACTACCATCGATCCAATAGATCATTTCCTTGTAACCCTCACCGCCCCATCGACTAATCGCTATTGTTGGAACATCACCATACAACTACCATTGTCGGACTATCGCTTAGTCATTATCGCAAGTCCACCACCTGGTCATCATCTCTAGTGCTTCGCACAACCACCGTCATCAATCCACTACTTGACCTATGCCTTTGATCTGTTGCCCAGCTACGATTATTGGTTTATCACCTAATCGCAATCATTGGACAACAGTTTAACAACTATTATCGGTTCACCACTTGACCACCTTTAATGGTCCACTATTCAATCGTCATTGTTGGAGCATTGCATGACCACCATCGTCTGATTGTCGTTCATCTATCATCGATGATCTACTTCCCAACCACTTTCACTAGTCCACCACTTATTATATTCCAATCTTTATCATCATTAACCATTACCTATACCGCCATCACTGACGCTTTGTTAGCCAACTACCATTAGCAATATTAGCATCATCATCATCATTGGACCGCTGCTCAATCACCATTGCTACTCCACTATTCTGGTGTTGTTAGTAGATTGATTGCCATTCAAACTGTTGATGACCACCACTGAGAAACAATAGCTATCTAATCATTATCATCAAATTGCCTCCTAATCTCTATCATTGAATTACTTCCCAATTATAATCAATGACCATCACCGTTCCATTATCATCGTTGAATATCCACCTGACAACCGTTGTCAAACCTTCATCTGACCACCATCATCAGTCCACCTCCCGACCACCTTTATTGAATCATCACCCAAAAATAGTCATAATGCCCAACAACAACAAACCTTTATCCCACTACATGGGGTGAGCTAAATGAATCCATTTTCTCTAATGTATCCTATTAAGTGTCATATTACAATGTAATCCTAATAAATTGAGGTCATTTGCTATACTTCCTAACAAAGTCTTTTAAGGTCTACCCCTACCTTTCTTAATATAAGTCTAATCTAATACATATGCTATGTAAGTTATGTCATCAAATGACTAGTGTTTTATGTGACCAAATCATCCAAAGAGGCTCTCTCTAATCCTATCTATCACTGGAGCTAATCCAATCTTATCACATGCATATTTGCTTTCTATTTTGTCTCTATGTTGCAAGCCACTCATCCACCTGAGCATCCTCATCTATGCAACACTTAATTTTATGTTTCTCTTTTATTGACCAACATTCTACACCATAAAGCATTATAGATCTCACCATCATCTTATCAAGTTTTCCCTTAAGTCTAAGCAGGTCTTTCTTGTCACACAATAGGCTCTATGCATTCCTCCACTTTAATCATCCAATTTGATTTCTATTACAAAGATCTCCATCTATATCACCATTGCATTGAATAATAGTGTCAAGATATCTTAAACATTAACTCATTTTAATGACTTGATCACCTATTATCACTAGTCCACCATTAGATCTTCTATGATTAAAACTATACTCAATGTATTTGATTTTAGATCTACTCAAATGAAAGCCTTTAGATTCTAAGGTTGACCTCCATACTTCAAGTTATTCTTTAACTATGTCTCTGGTCTTATCAACAAAAAGATTATCATCAACAAAAAACATACACCAAGTTACATCCTCTTGTAAATATCTAGTAAGAGCATCCATAAGTAAAGCAAAAGGATATGGGTTTAAAGTTAATCTTTAATGTAATCAAACTGAAATAAAAAAAATATTTGGTCAAACCTCCTTGTGTTTGAATACAAGTGACAACTCTAGTATGCATTTCCTTAATGACTTGAATATAAGCAATATTAATTATCTTCTTTTCTAGAACTCTCCAAAGCACTTCTCTTGAAACTTTATCATATGCTTTCTATAAATCAACAAATATCACATGTAGATCCTCCTTACTCTTGATATACATCTCCATCAAACATCTCAACAAATGTATAACATCCATGATAGATCTACACAAAATAAATTCATATTGATTTTGAGAAAATTTTATGTAACATCATAATCTATGCTCAATTAATCTCTCTCATAATTTTAATGCATGAAACATTAACTTAATTCTTCTATAATTTGTATACTCTTCTGCATCACCTTTATTCTTAAAATAGAATCTAACAAACTATTTCTTTACTCATCTAGTATCTTTTTAGTCCTTAAACTAATATTAAAAAGATTCATAAGCTAAGAAATCCCCTAATTTTCTAAATATTTTCATATTTTTATAAGAATATCATCATATCTTACTGGTTTTTCATACTTTTTTTTCTTTAAGGACTCTCTAGTCTTAGTTTTACTAATATGATGATAAAAAATACTTTGTTCTTATTTAGGATATTAAGATCTCTACAATCAATCATATTTTCACATTCTTTATTAAAAAGTTTATCAAAAATTCTCATCCACTTATATTGATTATCTTCTTTTAAAAAAGTAATTTATGATATTCATCATTAATACATTTCACTTAAACTAAATCTTGAAGAGTCTATCATAATGCCCAATTTCATTATTTTGATCATTATCATATGATTATAATATTACTTACTGATTTCAATATTCACCATCACAAATGACGTTAATACACACCATTGCTTATATGGTTGATGCGAAGTGTCAACTCTTATCATCACTTATATTGAAGCTTGTTCTCTATAATCTATGTATGTTTTATTTTATTAAAATCTTCCTTAGTCGTGTGGAAAGTTATCATTTCAATTCATCGACACACATTAGTGGAATTATTTCAACTGGGTGAGGCTTATAGTTTTATATCTCTTTCTAGTTTTTTACGTAAAAATTTTTGTGCCTCTTATAACTCTTTTTCTGAGTGTATGTGAATAGATCTTTGCTGAATGCTAGGACGTTATATATATATATATATATTTACTGTCATAGATTGATATGATCCTAAAATTTACCACAAGCATCTTGAATTTTGATGTCAAAGCACTGATTCTCAATCAAGACTAATCCAGATCAAGCTTATTATCAATCATTCTTAAACATGGAGTGTTTATAGTCAAATAGAGCGCCTGAGATCTAACAAGCCCAAGATCTCATTTCGCTTCATTTGAGCATTCAAATACACAAAATACATCATATGAATCAGATCATCTCATGAGGATGGATTTTGAATGTATTGAAATATCACCCCTCTAATCATATACCTCATTTATTGTGAGCCCAAGCAAGAGAGAGGAGAGAGTTCTAAAGCTTGAAAATCCTCCAAGCATAATCCTCCATCTTTTCTTGCATGAACTGATAATAATAATAAAAAAAACTAAGGTTCCATGCTAGTTATATTTAAAGTCATTGTATTATAATTAAATGAACAATTGTTAATTACCTCAATTCGATGATTATTATTGAAGGCTATGACATCTGCAAGAGATCATACGGGAGAGGACACAAGATCTTTGAGGTAGGCATTGAGTGAAATCTTGAACTCGGCCGAAAAAGAAACTACTTCACCATTCATACTTTGATTTTGCATGATTTCCATATCCTTCATTTTAAGATTATCAATTAAGATAGCACCCTTTAATCTATAATGAGAAGATTATCTTTAAACTTAAATTCATTTACAATTTCAAATATATTTATTTATTATTTGAATATTTGTGTTAAAAATACATATTTTTTTATTCAATTAAAAAAAACTTATTACCCCAAAATCTTCAAAACTAATAAAATAAAATTTATATTTGTAATTATCTTTATTGAATAGATTAATTACTTGATCAAACATTAGTTGCACAATTTAAATGAGTCCTAAAAACTTATGCTCTTAGTGCACTACTTTTACCTATTTGTATGTATAATGAATTTGATTCCAAGATCTTTTATTCCAATATAATAATAATAATAATAATAATAATAATAATAAATCACTTCTTTTAACCTTTTTCTCGAATTTGATAAATGGAATAAAATGTTTATAAAAGAGAATCATTTTAATAGTCTATTATTATTTGGTAGAGAATTTAATCACCTCAGAATTTGAAAATGACCTGCAAATGTAATAGCCTCTAAAGATCCTTTTAGGTATGCATCAAAGAAGAGGTGGCGTAAAATACCAATTCTCTTCCCCTTTGGCCCGTCCTCTTTCAAGGACTTTCGGAATCTGCCATTTGGAATAAATTTCTCTGCGCCTTCGCCTCGTGTCCAATGGATCAAATCCCACAATCACATCAAGAAGTGCCACTGCATCTACCATCATTCGCACCATTGCCCCTATGGTTTGCAGCCTCGGGGAGATGGGAACCATCCAAAATTGGCTAGTTAGGCTGTCGAGGCTCGATGCCCACCACCGAAGTTCAATCGAGGCAAGTGATGGCACCATCCAAATCTATTCAATAAGTTAGTTGCTAGATTATGGCCATGACGCCGCTTGTCCCACATGGAACTTCCAATGTGGTGTAAAGATTTCGAGCTTGCCTGCCTTGTGGACTCCACCCTTGGGGTGCATTTATAGATCAAAAATTATCCCACTCGTTCATACTTGCTTTGCCTAGAATGATGGTACCAGATTCATGGGGGCGGTGGACAACGCTAACGTCGCGGGGCACGACGAAACCGAGGAGTGCAAAGGAGCCTGAGGTGGTGTTGAGCTTGTCGCTGGTATTTATGTTGCCTTTGATGAGAACAGGGATGTCGTGGAGCGGGCTGAGATGGCCTCGGCGCAACGTTGAAGGTCTGCCTTGACTGCATCATCAATTGCATCACGATTGACCTCTATGACAGCATTGAGGTAGGGGTTGAGAGTGCTAATTTGATCCAAGTAATGCTTGACCAATTGATAAGAATTTAACGAGCCGTTGTTGAATGCTGCTTGGATGCCTGAGACGGTGGCCTCCTCAAAGCGAAAGGAACTCTCGACAGTCAATCTTGTAGCCAAGAATATCAATTTGGAGCTCATTTCAGTGCTTGAAATTGAAAAAATATAATTTTCTTTTATGAAAAATAATAACTTTGGATCTTTTTTTAGTTGAATGTCATATATATTCAATATATATATATATATATATATATATATATATATATATATATATATATATATATATATATATATATATATATATATATATATATATGTATAGACTAAAAATTCTTAAAAAGAACTATTATTTTCATTTTCTTTAAAATAATAATTTTTCTTTCAACCATCAAATTAGAAAAAAAAATGAAATAATTTTTTTTTTAAAAGTTTTCTGATAAAACTACGAAATACTTATCCAAAATTCGTGTGTTTGCAGAGAATGATGGATATCAAAAACACCCGACGAATTTAATAGAGAACTGCACATAGAATAAGCGATCGGCAAATCAAGTGTGAGAGTAGCCAACCTATCACTCATCATTTCAAGCCAAGAATTTCGAACCGAAGCGAAGCTAATGGCCTGAACGAAGGCGACGAAGATTACAAGTTGAAGAAGGGGGACGGAAGTGGCGTAAGTCATCTGGTTTGCTTTGAAGAGGAGAAGAACAAGGAAACAGTGAATGGCTCCTCCTTTAGGACAAATAAAGCTCGCAGGATTGCTTTCAGCTGACAGATTGGCCGGCTATTTACATTTTATATAAAAGAGAATTAAAAAAATAAATAGTTATTCGGATAGTGACCAAAATAGCTAGGCCAATAAATAAATCAAGTCCAATTGAGCATGTGCTTGTCCGAGTTCAAGTTGATTTATCATTACCCCGCTTGAGTTTATTTACCATTATCGAGCTGAGTTTGTTCACAAGCTCAGTTCAAATTAGATTATCTATCTTTTGACGAATAATTTGTTTAATGAAATAAATGAGCTTTAATCAAGCTATAATAGAGCTTTAATATATGTGAGTTGTATCAATTAAAGCTTACTAAAAAAAGTAAAAAATTAGGCAATATTATTCACAAACAAGCTTTAATCGAGCAATAATCAAGCTCCTTAATGAGTCTTTAAATGATATTATCATGAACATAAATGAACTGAAGGACAAACTATTCAAGCTTGTTTATTTAGCAATCGAGTATTTACGAAAGTGTTCAAGTTCATTCGATTTGTTAATCGAAAGATCATGAACGAACTCTAATCAAGCATAGCCACTAGTAACTTATTGAACGCGGAGTTCATTTACAGCCTTAATAATAACTCCCATAAAAATTAATTATTTTAAATAATGATTTATGCATAATTTGATAGGATTATAAAATATATTTATATAACTCTCATTAAAGAGTACATGCGTGAACGCATAGAAGTAAATATAATTTATCAACATGAAAATAACATTCAGTAACAAATCCAAGAAATTCATGTAATTGATTAAAAAAACAAAAACAAAAAAAGCTACTATTCAAGTTGGGCTTTACCATGGAAGATCTCCCTCTATCATTCCCATCACAGAGAGCATCGTTGGGCTTCTCAGAATAGCATCTTTTGTTAATTCCCTAAATGTCGTGAAATATTTTTATTCCAACAACCCATTGAATGTAGCAGAGAAATCAATAGAAACCCAACTACTTTGATAAAATCTGCTAATCAGCAAGAGAAAATAAGTTTAAGAAAAAAAAAGAGAGAGAAGAGAGATACATTTAGAAGAGGCATTTGCATATGAATTTAGTTAGATCGACTAAGATAAGATCATGAGAAAAAAAATATAGCGGAGGAATCAATGAATTTCTAATGAATTCAACAAGTATTTGTGAATTTTCCACTTGATAGTGATCTTCTTCCTTATCTCTTATAGTCCTTTCTACAAAACAATATTTAATTTTATTTTTTTTATTAGATTATTAGACTTGTTGGATCATTGGTGCTACCACTGACAAAGAACAATGAGATTAGTCATCACCTTCTCTAGGCGACGAATGTACAATCTCTCTTGAGGTGGTTTTTATAGTAGCCATAAACAAGCAGACGATGGCCATAGCATAACGAAGGATAATGGAGGAAATGATGGAGAGATGATTCAGATGGGCAGGAGGTACAACGCTCATGGATCTTAACATTTTATGAAGATTCATGTCGTCTGTTACAACAGTGGCCAAGCTGAATGATTAATCTGCTTATTCTACAATGGAGCTATTTGTCACGGATGGACTTTTCATTAGTCACCCGTGTGATCTTAGCATACAACTTAAGTGCTAAGTCAGCCTTACTCACACGCTTGGGTAGGATGCAAAAGAGAAGGGAAGTAAGAGGAAAAACTTCATTAATACAAGAGAACTTTACAAAGTGTAGACCTCTTACACTTGGACACTATTGGACTCTCAGTTGGATCTTAGCTTAGATTTTGAATGGTTACAAATGAAGGTAGAAAGGCCATATTTATAACCCTTCTCACATGCCTAAGAATACTCTAGGATCCACTACATATTACATATGTTTGGAGTTTTTTTAGAACACTCCACACACCATTTCCCTTACATATATTACAATCAATAGTATTATGGAGAGTTCTAAAGTCTCTCGTATTACTCCTCAAATATATACACTATTATAGAATATTCTAGAATATTCTTGAAATATCTAAAAGGTTCTAGAAACTTCTATAATATTCTCAAAATATCCATAGTCTTTTAGAAGCTTCTAGAATCTTTCAAATAGTTTTAGACTTGTATAGAGTCTTTCAAAACTTTTCAATGTTATGTGACTCCATTTTAGAATGATTTTGGGAAACTTTTTCGCCTCCTTTAGCCATGTCAAGTTTAAGAGATTTTGCCAAACCTCATGTTCCATGTTGTTGACCTCACTTTGGAGTGAGTTCTCAATCATCTCATCATAGATCTATGACTCTTCTAAACACTAAGAGCTCTTTAGTCTTAAGACACAGATTGGTGAATACATAACCTAAGCCTAGAGACTTAGAAGGGTTAGTCATAGGGGTAGGTTATGCCTTAAGGGATTAGGGAGACTTGCTCATCCTATGGACTAAACTCAATCCATGTTCTCATTCTCAAACCAAACCCCAAATTAAAATTCAAAATCAAATTTTCAAAATCTACAATCAATCTCAACCTCAAATCCAAGCTCAAAATTCTTCCTAAGCCTTATGATTGAATTCCATGAACTTAGCCCTAGCCAAATCCAATTCAATTCAAATTCAATTGATTTTCTCCAAGATCAATTCAATCCCTAAATCATTTATCCAATTCAAATCCAAATTCAACTCCAAATGATTGAAACCCAAGATCAAATCCAAGCTCAAATCCTTTCTTAAGCCTTATGATTGAATTCCATGGACTTAGCCCTTGCCAAATCCAATTCAATTCAAATTCAATTGATTTTATTCTAGATCAATTCAATCCATCAATCATTTATTAAATTCAAATCCAAATTCAACTCCAAATGATTGAAACCCAAGATCAAATTCATGCTCAAAACCCTTCCTAAGCCTTATGATTGAATTCCATGCACTTAGCCTTAACCAAATCAAATTCAATTCAAATTCAATTGATTTTCTTCAAGATCAATTCAATCCCTCAATCATTTATCAAATTCAAATATAAATTTAACTCCAAATGATTGAAACCCAAGATCAAATCTAAGCTTCAAATCCTTTTTAAGCCATGTGATCTACTTTCATAAGCTTAGCCAAAATCTCATTCAAATCAAGTCAAACTCAATTTATTTTCTTATAACCTAATTATTTGATCAATTATCTTCCCAAATATAAATTAAATCTACATTCAAATGATCAAAACTAAGTCAAACTAATTTAAGTCAAGTCAAAACCCTTCTTAAGAATATGGACCTACCTCCATGAGCTTAGCCAAATCTTAACCCAAATCAACCTAAAATTAATTGATTTTCTCATAAATCAATTATATATTCAATCATATTCATAAATATTAATGAAATCTATATTCCAATGATAAAGAATTAAATCAAACTAAATCAAATTCTCTTCTAAGCCCTTTGGACGTACCTCCATGAGCTTAGTCAAATTTGTCTTCAAATCACTTCAAACTCAATTGGTTTTCTTATAAATCAATTATTCCATCAATTATCTTCTTAAATATAAATGAAATCTACATTCAAATGACCAAACTCAAATCTAAAATCAAATTAAAACCCAATCTGAACCCGTTAACCTATTTCCTTGGACTTAACCAAAACTCATCTAAATCAAGCCAAAATCAATATATTTTCTCTTGAATCAATCATTCAATCAATCATATATCCAAATTTAAATGAAACCTACAATTATCAAACCAAGTCAAACCTAACTTAGCCCTTTTGACTTGAAAATTTCAAATGAACTAAAACCTATTGAAACTCAAATTGATTGCAGTTGAATTTATATTTCAATCCTAAACTCGTGTATAAATTCAACTAAACCTTAATCAAAACAAAATCAAGCCAACTGACCTATTTAGGTTCACTTGACCTAAAGTGACCTAAAGAATCCATTTGAACCAAGTTCTAATCCAACCCAAATTGAATCAAACCAAGCCCATCCAAACCTCATACCATGATCATTGATCACCCTAGGATGATCAATCGACTTAAATTTGGGTTAAACTAAATAAACTTGGTCATTTGACCAAGTCAACCCTTTAACCCATATGAACTCAAACTAGCTAAAACCTACCATATATCAAATCAATTGAAACCATGGCTTCACACCAACTCATGATCAATGATTGAATATGACTTGATCATCAATTGAGCCAAACCAAACCCAATTATCCATTTGACCCAAGTCAACCCAGATTGACCTAAAAGGTAAAAATAGGTCAAATCACGATCCAACCCAAATTGATTGCAACCAATAGCTCAAGTTCAGTCCAAATTGATTGTTGAACTTGATAAAAATCATAATTGAGCCCAGTTTGACCAATTTGACCAAATTGACCAACTTAGCCAAATTGACATAAAGGGTAAATTGGCCTAAAACCAAATTAAATCTAAATTGATTCAAACCAAAGCCTGCAATCCTCTTTAATTGAACAATTGAGCATAAACTAGCACCTAACCCAAGCCAATTTGGTCAATTTGGTCAAATTGGTCAACTTGACCCATTTGACCCATTTGATTCCAAATGAGCCAAAATCAATCCTAGGCTAAATTGATTGAAACAACTTGAACCAAAATACTTAAAATCATCATTTGAACATAACCCAAGCCTTTACCCAATTTCATCAATTGGTCAAACTCAACATAACCCAAAGTGACCCATATGAAATTGAGCCAAATCCCTTGAAACCATCCCATGGGACCTTGGGAGCTGACCTAACCCAACCCAAACCAACTTAAGATCAGTCCAAAATTAGCCCAAACCCAAATGGAGTCGATCCCAAGGTAATCTCTATTGGATATGCCACCTAAGATTCTTCAGAAATAGCAAAGTCCAGTCTTATCTTGTGAGCCAAAACCCCATTTTGGGGTTTGACCACCTAGCCCACCCTAAGTGGGCTAGGCTCCATGAACAAGGGGAGGTGAGGTGAGTTAACTCACCTCCCTCACGAGAACCCCATGGACAAAGATAAAGCCGCTTGAGCCACCTCCCAACCCTTCCACCATCAAGTCTGCCAGAGGTGATGGCGACCACTCTGCAGCTCTACTGGTACAAAAAATGGGAGATAATTTTGTCCATTCATTACAAAGAAATGAGGGATATTCCCCCTCAATTTGCACAACAAACACATCGATTCGAATCCTCAGAGCTTCCTTAGGCATTTTTAAACTCTTTAGCGACCTCCTGAGCATTCCCAAGACTTCCCCTCGCTGGATTTCTCATTTCCGAGCAGACCTGAAACAGAATACCTCTTGTCCTATCCTACCTCCCTCTAACCACAACCAAAACCAAATTCCTCTTGCACACACCATCCCCACATCTTGTTGAAGCTACACGAATCTTCCCCCGAGCTCCAAGCCCACCCAAGGTGCCACTTCGATCATGACTGAGCCTCCAAAGGATGAATCTTTGTCTTCCGAGTGAATCACTTGGAATCAACCTAAGTACAACTTAACAGAGCTTCGTCTCAACCAGACGAAGCTACCTCAAGCATGCGAGCTACCGATCTTAGCTCCAATGAGGTAATGCCATTAAAATTGAGCTTCCATGAAAATGTTTTGGAGCTTTTTGAAGTAAAGTTGAATGTCGCTTGATCTTGACTGTTGGATCCCCTCTGATCATTGTCGAAGGTGTGGGATCCATTTGGAAGATCGAGCTTCGGGTGAGCTTGGATCATATAATGGCGGGCTTCTCGCCCGCTGGAATGGTAGATCATGTGTTTGTCTCGCATGATCAGAATGAACGGCTGTGATTAGATCTATTAGATTTATCCCATTTTATCCTTTATTAACTGCGGGATCGATCTGCATCGTTCGATCCGAGATGGAATGGTGGAGATTAAAAGCGCATCTGCCGTTAGCCACGTCAGCGCTTACTCAGCGCTTTAATAGCCAATCTCGTGAGGTAAAATTTTAAAATAGGCTTAATCCTAATCTTAATTAGCAGTTTAGGCACAAATTTTTTTTAACAATAAAAGCCGTCGTTGGTTGAGATGGTATTTGACATGGCATTAATCGTGGGCCGATTTGATGACGGTTTTTTTTTTATAAAAAAAATTGGGGTAGCTTTCGTATATTGCACATATCAGAGTCATACGGTGTCAAAATCTTACGAACTTGATATTTTTGGAATCATAACAAAAATTTCTACAACTTTTATGTTGGTCAAAATTTAAGATTATGGCTCTGTGCAGTTTGTAAATCGTGCAAAAGTACGGTCTGAAATTTTGGAAGCATTATTTTGCATGTATGCAGTCATAAGGTAGAATCTACCAAAATTAGTATCATGAAATTGTAACAAAATTTTCTACAACTTTCATGTTGGTTTAAATTTATGATTGTGACCCGATACACAACAATTTTTGGGAATGCGTGTAAAAACGCGCTTTCATACTTTTAACATTCTCTATATAAATATAAATATAATATATATATATATATATATATATATATATATATATATATATATATATATATATATATATATATATATATATATATATATATATATATATATATATATATTATATATCTATAACAAGAAATAAAAATATTTTAGTCTCTCTTACTTGATGAATCTTACATAACATCTTTATCTTATTAATCTTTAAAGATTAATTATTTACGTTATTATAATATCATCCTTAAATAGATTGAAATATATTTTTTAACTAATCATACTTAGCATTTACATTGAAGAAAAAAAGCTCAGATAATTATATTAAAAGCTAATATAAAAAAATTAGAATAATTGTGCTATAATTAACAAAAAAATATATTAAAAAAAATACTTGTAATAAGAGAATTGCTATGCATCGGGTTATAATCGTAAATTTCAACCAACATGAAAGTTGTAGAAAATTTTGTTACAATTTTAACGATACTAACTTCGCTAGATTCTAATCTGATGACTCGATACACGCAAAATCGACATGCTCAAATTTTAGCTCATAGTTTTTACGCATTCACAAAAAGCTCGCGTGTCGACTGCAATCTTAAATTTTTAACACATGTTGTAGAAAATTTATTACGATTCCAACAAGTTCGTAAGATTTTGATCTTGTATGACTCTATCTAAATATGAAAGCTAATTTTTTTATAAAAAAAAAACCGGTCGTCGGTTGAGCGGACGGCATGACGATGACGTCTATATATATTTATTTGTTAAAAAAATTTTTTTTACTAAATAATTAAGATTAGGATTAAGCCTATTTTAAAAATTTTTATCTCGTGGCCATGTTGAAAGAACACCATGTCAGCATGTCACGTGACGCTGACGGGATTAGGCTTAATTAGGCTTAAATAATTAGAATTACTAGTTGAAACTTGTAATAATTATAATAAATTATAGAAAAATTCAAAAAAAATACAAGTAAATATTCATTTTAAAGGTATTGCAGGGAGGAATTTATTAAAAATATCTTTAATTGATTTTGAATAGTACTTAGAGACTAATTAGGGTTTAATTAAAATTAATTACTACTCATTAATTAATTAATTAATTAACTTCAAACCTTCTGAGATTATTTAAGGAGATGGCCTCTACCTCCACTAATTTTCTTGAGATTTATTTGGTTAATTAATTAGAAAAATGAATTAATTTGGTTTTAATCACTCTCTTAATTTAATTAAGAGTTAATTAATCACATGAATAGTAATTAAATAATTAATTGGACTCCTTAATCACTATCTAATAGTGAGGGGACTTGTGGAAAAGGATTGGGACCTATTTCCTAGTCTCTTTCCCTAAGGTCTTTTTTCACTTTTCAAGAAAATTAATTTAGGACTAATAGGTTAATTAATTAATTAATTAGTTAAATTAAAAATGTAAATCACATCTGATTTTGATTAATTAGTTGAAGGGAGATCTTTAGGTTTTTAATATTCTAAAAACATTTGAAGAAATTATGTTTAATCCACATATGTGAGAAAATCATAAGAGTACTTAATTAAATTCATTAATCTAATTAACTATTAATTGTAAGCTAATTGCATTAGGCCCTCTCATTTCATAGGATCATTGCTAATTTACTTTTTTTTTTCTTAAACCATTTACATATCATGTTGGCTCAATTATTTGGATAATTATGTTAAGGTAACTGTTGACCTCCAATCTAGCTCCATAAGATGAGTCAACCAAACACGATAAAACCAACGAATAAAGGATATAAAGTCATGCGAGTTAAGTTTGAAATGCTCCAAAGATGGCCAAAATTATTCTAAACAATGCTTGCTAAATCGTCGAAGAAATTATCTTGATAGATTTAATGGAAGATAATCAAATAATGAATGCAAAATGTCAAAGTTACCAACTGCGAGACACGACAATGATAATCAAAATGTTTAAACACGATATTTTCAAGAATAAATAAAAAATTCTAAACTATTGTTTTCTTTTGATAAATTAAATCAAACTAATTAATATGTATGTATATATATTTTGTTTGTATACACATTAAATTAAGTCAAGTTTAAAATAATTATATTTTGTTTCTTTTGCTAACATATGCGTATATAGTTACATATTATAATTAACTAGTCAGCAAAAACAAATAAATAAAATGATATATATATATATATATATATATATATATATATATATATATATATATATATATATATATTATATATATATAATATCTGTATTTATATTTGATATATATGCATGTGAAATATAAAATAATGTTAACGTGTATGTATTTACATATATAGATATAAGAAAAGTTAGCATGCATGTGATAAGATTTTGAAGGAAATCAATTTTAAAACTAATTATATATGACAAGGTAAATTAAAATCAATTATTTTCATGAATAGATTAAATAAAATGTTTTATATTAATTGTATATAATATATTTAAATAAATATGTCGCAATAACTTCAATTACTTAATAATTTTTTTCTTATATATTTAAAAATAATAATAATAAAAAGAGAAAATTTTAAGTTAATTAATATATAATTAATCTTGAGCTGTTTATATGTATTAAATATTTTCCCGCATTATATCGTTTCAAATCTTCGTACGCAAGGATTGTCCTTTGCCGTTTCATAAAAGACAAATAAAAATTTTTTAATTAATTACCTAATTAATTATCCTCTCCATCTAAAAAAAAAAATGAATGAATTTATAATTAAATTTGAAATGAGAATGGGCATGAGTAGAATATTTGGATAACTATATTTGTTGATAAATGCAATAAGAAACTCCAATTGAAGATAAAGTAAGCATGAACTAATGATGAGCTTGAATTTTAGCTTTTAAACAAGAGTAAGCATGGATAAGATTTCTTGTGAACGTTCAAACATTATTGCATTTTGTATTGAAAGATATAAAAATAAATTGGATTAATAATAAGTGATTGCATAGTTTTTGATGGCTTTCTTACAAACATAATTATACAACTCATCAAGAAATTTGACAATGACTATGAAGGTCACACATTCAAAGAATGATTAGTTTCACATTTACATTCAAGACTAAATCTTATATGACCTATAATGTATTTAATGCTCACCTATGAGCATTAATATGATCTTGCATGAATATTTGAACAAAGTCAAGATATCTCATGATAGTTTGTGAATGAATATGAAAATTTATCATGAATTTGATGGGTCAATATAAAATAAAGAGAAAGTTCAAAATAATAATATATATGATGATTGTTTGATAGAGAGTATAAAATTTGGCCTTTCAATAAATGGTCAAGTTGATATATAACACACATAATGGGTGAAAATCATAAATAAAGAGCTTCAAAATGAAACTTATAGTACATTTTCATTAAGAAGTATGAGATATTGGTGAACCCAAAT
The DNA here is from genome assembly GCA_021442155.1 of Cymbidium sinense. Lineage (NCBI taxonomy): Eukaryota > Viridiplantae > Streptophyta > Magnoliopsida > Asparagales > Orchidaceae > Cymbidium > Cymbidium sinense. The sequence continues at coordinate 25,338,208 of CM038232.1, read as the reverse complement.
AGTTTGTTGACCAGCATGAGAAGGGTTTTTCAATGAACAAGTGAGTTATGCTTTGACTACCATTGAACAAGTTGAAAGAGTTGAAGCAACTTAAGTGAATCTCAAAAAATTTGATAGTTCATTAATGAGCATGAGCCAACTATTCAAGTTTAAAGATTCAATAAATAAATTTAATGCAAGCAATGATACAACATTTTAAGTGCAAATATAAATCTGAAACTGCTTTACATTCACCATCAAATCTGAAATTCTTCGTACAAGCAGATAGAAGACGATACTAAATTAAATCCTCCATGAGTTATGGAGTTCTCTTCAATCCAAAAATTAAAAAATTTCATTCTAATTATGATTTTCAAAATCAATGATTTCATTAATTAGATGAAATTATCGAAGCTATAAATATTTGCATGTGCTCGGATATGAAGATTTAAAGTGCAAATTTTAATGTTTGAAAAGACTGTGCAGACTAAGTTGGAATTAAATGAAAATATGAAATCAATCTCATAATTCATAAATAAACATTACCTAAATTACTAAACACTCACATGGGCCCCGACACTATGCTGAATGCTTAAATTTAGTGTCTGTGGATGTTCTTGCGGGTTGCTTCTTTGGTCTAGGTCGTTAACAAAACCTAAAATCTAATTATTATAAGAATTTCATTATTGAAATATCGAGAAGCTAATTTCATATGAGTAGATCTAATACTTTATTATTAAACTAATAGTCGGATCAAAACAATAAGTTAAATGATCAAGCATATTTATTTCCCCATTGATGGCTGTGGCGAGCATAGATTTCAACCGAAGGGGATCACTATTGCTCAAATTTTAAATCATAATCATTATATCTCAAATTCAAATTTCTAAATGCAAGTTGTAGACTCGATTCTCTGCTAACAAAAGAGTAGAGTTGATAAGGTCTGTCTCGATGATGGTTATGTTGACTGAGAATATCAACCAGAGGGTTTACTATTATCAAATTTAATGTTAACCCAAGCTCACAAAGGAGCCAATGTCATATTATATATACTACTATATTCACACTCAAAATATTATATACCAGTAAGGACATGACCCATGTCTTCTATCCGCATGGTTTGGCCAGTATGTTCCACATATGAAACAGTTATGACCAGAGCCCTCTAACTAGGTGGTTTGGCCAATAGGATCGACTAAATTACGGTCACGGCTGTAGCCCGTATATTTCTCAATGATTTTCTACCCGTTTGAGTTGTGAATCATAGGGTATATCTAATAAAGCATAAAACTCTGTTTAGAGTGGACTTAAGATTGTCCCGACAAATATCAACCCTAGTATAAGGTCTCCCGAGCATGCAACCCATGGGCAAGGATCCTTTGGTCAAGTTGCATTCTCTCTCGACTAAGCGGTGATCATGAGAGCCCGGATGATAAACTATGAGATCTTGATCGAGACGCGTTATCATTCCCCAAACCATATGCTCCAAGCATAAAGAAAATGGCAATTTCATTGAAATTTAAATCAATTATTACTACACGAAGCAATTAGTGATCTAATGACTGGCTTAATTGAAAGTTCCCTCTCACTGATTGGGGAGGGGTAATCAACTATAGGTGCTTGCAACTATAGGAAACCTGGAACCAGATCTAAAGTCCTCACAAAATGCGGGCGAAATCTCTAGGTAATGTCTTATATACTATTCCATCTGCCTTCAGAAAAATTTCGTTCGGCACTAAATTTTTTTCTCAACCCATTTACATATCATGTTCGCTCACAATTATTTGAATAATTATGTTAAGGTAACATAGAAAAGGGTTAATTAATGAACTTTATACATATTACAACTTAATTAATTCATAAAATCAACTTAATCATGTTTCATTAAATCAAATTAACTTACAAACATGGGGATGGGTTAGGATTAGCAAACTCCTATTGACCTCCATGCATGCTCCACCAGTCAAGTCGAGCTCACGGAGAATTAGGACAGTACAATACGCAAATATGAGCTGAAATGCAGTGGACATTGTCAAAATTGGTCAAAATGATATCCAATCAATGAACAGACTTCACCATCACATTCAGAACGTCAAAATTGATCAGCATATACATATTGCAAAATTTGACGGTCGGTTGATCAAGAAGAAAATTCGTCGATGCACCTACGAGCATATCAAAGTCGAGATACTACTACAATGCCCAAATGACATTCATTCACTAAATTGATCATGTTGTTAGCGTCGAAATGCCAAAACCTATCAAATGAGATTATCTGCGCTCAATTCGGACGAGTCTGCGCAAATGTCGAGCGGTTGGAAGCGATAATGTGCATTTTTTAATTGAAAGTGGTCCAATCCATCACCAAATTGAGCCAAACGATCTCCGATCGTGAAATAGATTGTGCGATTGCGTTTGGAACATGAAAATTACCTAAAATAAACATCCAATTTGACTAAGGTTATCACACTTAAAATTTCATCAAAATTAGCATGTTTTTTGAAATAAGTCTTATCTAATTATCCCCTAATTGCACCTATTCAACACCTTGAAACTCACAGCCATCCATCCCCTTGCCTCCACCTCCCATTAGATGAATAATAAACTGCCACATCATCTGTCCAAGCAAACCTCTCTCTCGTCGGCTCAGAGATCACACAGCAAGACCTCCTTCCCTCCCTGCTGCACCGATCCTCTCTTAGCCGAAGGCCAAAAATCTCGCGGTTCAATCCATCTCCTCCGCCTCTCCTCCATCCTTCTCTAGCTCGTGGGCAGCTGGAGTCGAACATCGTTCCAATCCCATCACCGAAACCCCCAAAACTATTCAAATCCTCTTCAACTAGCCATCGTCTTCCAGTCATAATGGATTCCGTCCTACTTCAATCCCTAGTGGAAGAGCGGTCTCCTGACCTGGGCTTCTCTTCGGAGACTAGTTACGAGCCCATGTTTCTTCGAGAGCCTATCAAAAGATTCCTGGCGGGAATCCACCTCGAAGGCTTCAATTTCACAGGATTTCGCTCGATCATGTTGAGGCGGCTACAGACCGGTGCGAACCCTCGCTCGAGATAGTGTGGCTTTACTCCGCTGCAAGCTACCACGAGAGCATTGTCGCGAAGAACTCTTTTGATAGGCTCCGTGCTGTAAGGCACCTCCGCCAGCTTCTCTCTGCCTTCTCTGCTACTGGCGGCTGAGCTAAGTCTATAGCCCTGATCGCTCCGACAATTTATGATTTGTATCAATGCACTGCGGACGGGATGGTAGAGATGAAAGTGGTGAAGGAGATAGAGTGCTTAGCGAAAGGCATTTTGAGTTATATTAGTATATGCCGTGGTCAGTACAGAGATTTGGAGGATATTTCTGCAGGACTACATCCTTGCTTTCTTGACCTGGTGACGTTGAGGCACTCTACTAGCGAGGGCAGTCTAGAGGAATTCTTTCCACTGATTAGTAGTGAAGCTAGAAAAAGGTTTGAGATGGAAGGATGTGACATTGATTATTTAGCTGGGGTAGTAATTGTTGAGGCTTTCTTGCTCAGATTGTTTGTGCTTGAAGGTGAAAGGTGGAGGGGCTTCAAGGAAAGAGTTCAAAAGGAATTAGGAATCAGGGCAGTTAGTTTCATAATTGTATTCTGCGATAAGTATTTTTTAAAAAAATATTGTTAAGGTTCTTGCTAGATCCAAAAGTTAATGCAGTTGCTCTAATGAATACTGAAGATGAAAAGCTTGCAAGAGGAGTCCTCTATGACGCTGTGGTTTTAGTGGATTATTCTTTCCTTTTTTTCGGGAAGGAGATAGATCAGCATGATAGTATAAGAAATCTTCTTGTGACAAAGCTGATTGAAATCTAGCATTTTAAAAGTGCTCAAGATCATTTAATTTATTGTTCGATCATAAATGAGCTCTAATTAAGCCTAATCATGAGTAACTTATTAAATCCTCAGTTTATTTGCAATCTTAATAATAACTCCGATAAAAATCAATTATTTAAAATAGAGATTTATGCATAATTTTATAAGATTATAAAATATATTTATCTTCTTAAAGAATTGCATGCGTGAACGCATAGAGGTAAAATATATTTTATCAACTCGACAAAATCAAGAAATGATAATTGATCAAGCAAAAAAAAAAACAACAAAATTTATATATTTATAGCACTGATGTGATCATTCAGATTTTAATATTTATTTAAAACAATTTGTCATGATGGGTCAGATGAAATTGAGTTTCATTCACTTCAGCACTTATGTCACAAAATCTCACTGAATTATCACATTTAAATATACCAAGTTTAGAATTTTCTTTTTTAAAATCATTTAAATATTTTGCGATTAGAACATTAAATTGTTTTCAATCATAATAATCAAAAAAATTTAAAAACTTTTTTTGAGTTAGTCAATGCCAAGAATTAAATTATTTTAATGATCTTAAAATTCTTAAATATTTAAAATTATAATAAATTTGAAATTTGTATTATACATACTTTATATTAAATTTGAAGACTTTAAAAATTATGTTAAAAAAAAAACTAGGTAGTCCATTTCTTTTAATTCAAAGGAAAAGTCTTATAATTAGGCAAAGACATTTGTCTAGCGTCACATTGGCTCGTCAGAAGAACAGTGTTTTCTTAGCATGATTAAATAAAAAAAATTTGCAAGGTTAAATTATACAAAATATCTTAATTTAATGATTGATAATTTTAATTTCAACTAAAAAATCTATTATTCAAATTTTGCAGGTGTAAATTTATCATTAAATTAGCTCAAATATTGTAAAAAAATATTAGAGGGCTTACGTACATAGCACATAAACATCAAATTTACATATTCTACACTCAAAGTTCATTATTTACATTAATAGCATATAAAATATTAAAATAAAATAAAATTAACATATTTTGTTAATTCCCTAACTCCATCATCATGGAACATCATGGAAGATCTCCCTCGCTGAGAGCATTGTCGAGCTTCTCAAAAAGCATCTTTACCATGGAAGATCACCATATAAAGTTTTATAATATAATTGCCATGCTTGTAACTTAGTTTTATGCTATACTCTCCCATATAAAGTTGTACTTAAGTTTTATTGATTTTAATCAGATAGTTAAAACTTTTCATGTTTCTTAGGCATGGGAATAAGCCTTATGGTTGATCTATTCACATAAAAATCTATGTACTTATTGTCTCTTTTACTTACATATCTTACATCTATGTACTTACTATGATACTATTATAATTATTTTGTTTCCTATTTTTATCATTGATATTATGAATGATCAAATTTAACTAAAATTATTTTATTTACTTAGTGTCATAATCACAACATACTTCACTACAATCTCTATTAACAATCAATGCCATACTTCTAATCTCATAGTTATTACAACTCATTTTTCTGCTAAAGATAACAAGATGGTGAGATCTCGCTCTATATAGTTGCTTTAGTCTGAATGACTCAATTGTTTCAAGATATGTGATTTAAATTTATAATCATGGTGAACACTACCTTCTCAAATTATTGAGCAAGGAATAAACAAATTATCTTAGTTTTGAGGCAGCTTAGACTTTCAACCAAATTCTTAGGTTCAAGACTTTACATTTGTGTTATATATGTAAGTTATGATTCACTCAATTATCTAAAAATAAAAATAAAACTATTCTTCTGATCAACATGTTTCAATTTGAAGTGAAGCAATATTATAACATAAACACGTTGAATTCCATCCATTCAAACAACTAATGTTCTACAAGAACAATAACTTTTATCCTCGTGAGATTGTCAAGATAAATGCTTTTTTCTTCATTGTGTTATATTGAATATCATATTCCCATCACTGAGAGCCTCGTCAGGCCTCTCAGAATAGCATCTTCTGTTAATTTCCTAAATGTCATGAAATATTTTTATTCCTATAACCCATTGAATGTTAGTAGAGAAATCATTAGAAACCCAACTACTTGTAAATCCTAATCAACAAGATAAGTTTAAGAAAAGGAGATGAGAGATACATTTAGAAGAGGCATTTGCATATGAATTTAGTCGATCGAATAAGATAAGATCATGAGAAAAAAATGCGGAGAAATCAATAAATTTCTAATGGATTCAACAGCATTTGTGAATTTTCCACTGATAATGATCTTCTTCTTATCTCTTATCATCCTTTCTACAAAAAATATTTAAAAATTACTTTTTTTTAGATTTTAGAATTGTTGGATCTACTACCATCAGACCAATGAGATCAATCATCACCTTCTATAAGCGATGAATGTACAATCTCTCTTGAGGTGATTCTTATAGCAGCCATAAACAAGCAAACGATGGCAATAGCATAGGAAAGGATAATGGAGGAATTGATTCAAAAGGGCAAGAGGTACAAAGCTCCTGGATCTCAACATGTTATGAAGATACACATCATCTATTACAACAGTGGCCAAGTTGAATGATTTATCTGCATATTCTACAATGGAGCTATCTGTCATCGATGGACTTTTCTTAAGTCACCCATGTGATCTTAGCGCACTCCTTAAGTGTTAAGTCAACCTTACACACACTTGGCTAGAATGCAAAAGATAAAGGAAGTAAGAGGAAAACTTCATTAAGAGAACTTTACAAAGTGTAGACCTCTTACACTTGGACACTATTTGACTCTCACTTGGATCTTAGCTTAGATTTTGAATGGTTACAAATCAAGGCAGAAGGGCCATATTTGTAACCCTTCTCCCACTAAGAACACTCTAGAATCTACTACACATTACATATGTGTGGAGTTTTTTTAGACTTGTATAGAGTATTCCATAACTTCTCATTGTTATGCGACTCCACTTTAGAATGATCTCTTTCACCTCATTTATCCATGTCACGTCCAAGAGATTTTGCCAAATCTCATGTACCATATTTTGGGTGTAATATCCTTCCCCACCTATCCTTGTTATGCTCTCTTCACAAGATCTTTTGTAGCAGTGTTGGGTGTTGTCCTAGTTCATCTTTTGACCCTTGGACCTCATCTTTGCTCCTAAATCGAGTTGTTCTCTCATGGGCCTTTTCTCTACCATGCTTAGTGATAGCCCTATAGACCACTACTTAGGCATGACTCCCTTGAACTCCTTGAGAACCTTCGCTTGCCCCTACATCTTATCCTCTTTGGGTCTTGGCTCATTAGTTCCTCTAAGGGATGGCAAGAGGCTCCCTTTGCCCTCTAAGATATCCTTTCTTACCTTTGGTGTCTCCCCCCTTGGCCTAGCTTCTATGTTGTCTGCTGGCGAGCTAAGGACTTGGTATTTCCCTTATTAGCTTGGCACTTCTTCAAATTCATACATTATTGGTTGTTAATCTTACGCCATCCCTCTTGGTCCCAAAGCCTCTAACTCACCCCCATGAGTCATTTGGCTATCCAAGTCCATTGGGATGTTTTCCTTAACTTGCAACTCCTCTCCTTTGGAGTTTTTTGTATCATGTCTTTCTCCTAACAGCTCTTGTGTAGACCGCACTCATGCGACCTGGTCTCCATTCTCATCCTTCGTCATCCTTTGATGACTTGCGACCTTTAAGGCAAAATGTGTACAATGCCTTTCCCAATGAGGTCCTCCACAACCGAAGCAAATGTTATGAGGCATTTCTCGGTCCTTACCAACCCTTAGCTCTCCTCACTTTATTCATCACCCTCGTCTTGACAAGCCTCCTGCCTCGAGCCATCTACCTCTCTTATTATTCTAGCTTACTATGTGCTTCTCAAAATGATTATGGCTAGTGGTGAATGTCTCCAGGCATGCTTGCAGTTCATGCCCTTATGCAAATCCCTTACTCAAGCGTCCTATTGAGCTCTCCCTTGAACTCATCATGCTCTCGCCTCCTTATCCATCAAGGATTTGTGTAACATCAAACCACTTCTTGTAGCTTGGATGGTGGAACCATTTTCAACTAAGCTACTCCTCTCTTTATCTTTACCATCCATCTAGGCTCTTGTGCCATTCACAACCTCCATCCTCTGAAATAGATGCAAACAAAAACCATAGATCCTCTCTTTGGACTTCCCCCATGGCATGGATGCTACAAGGCGACATTGCTCCTCCCATCTTTAGCCTTTCCACAGTGACTTCACACTTGTCATACCAACCTACCTCTGATATATCTTGGCCTCAATGCATTCTTGGCCTCCACTTTTCATTGGATTGAACAACTTTGATACCACTTTACCCATAGAATTAACCAATTATAATACCACTTGTTATAGACAGACTTTCCCCTAGTCACATGTGTAGCCTTAGCACCCTCCTTAAGTGCTAAGTCAGACTTACTCATGCAACACTTGGCTAGAAGGCAAAAGAGAAGGAAAGCAAGAGGGAAAACTTCCCTATTATTAGGGAGAACTTTATAAGGCATAAACCTCTTGCACTTGGGCACTCTAGAGCTCTCACTTGGATCCTAACTTAGATTCGTATAGTTGGTTCTTGGATGGTTACAAATGAAGGGGAGAATGACCCTAGTTATAACTCTCCTCTCATGCTTAAGAATACTCAGGACCCACTATACATTATATATTTGTGGAGTCTTCTAGAATACTCCACACTATTCTTCTTACATCTATTATAATCCATAATATTTTGAAGAATTCTTGAGTCTCTCAGATTACCCCCCAAATATTTACATTGTTCTAAAATATTTTAGAATATTCTAAAATTCTTAGAATATCCAAAAAATCTCTATTAGAATTTAATTTGAGACTTCTAGAATATTCTCATCATGATACTGACTTCTAGAATCTTCAAGATAGTCTTAAACTAGTGTAGAGTGTTTATAACCTATTTCAACATCATGGCTCTACTTTAAATTATTCACATTGAACTTTTCACCTTCTACAGACATGTCATGTTTAAGAGGTTTTGTCAAATCTCATGCCTCATGCTTTGGGTGTAGCATATTGTGCTTGTTAACACTTGTTGAGAAGACGATGCACTCCTTCTCTCCAATTTTGGTTAGGTAAAGTTAGCGACAAGAATTATAGAGGGAAATCTTATACAGTGAAGTCATTTAAGGAATTAACAAAAGTGCTATTTATTTTATTATTAGTGCTATTATATATGAACTTTAATGAACTTTAAGTGGTAAATTGATAGTTCTATGTGCTATGTATGTAAATCCCACAAAATATTATCTTACCAAATATTAAAAAATATCTTACAATAAAATTCTCTCTTTGATTCATGACAAGGATGCCCTTAATTGAAAGAGTAATCTAAGCAATTTTTGTTTTCTAAGGCTACAAAACAGCCTCATTTTGCTGTAAAAGACCCACTTGTATGACTCATCTCCATTACTCTATTCTCAACCCCAAGTAGCTTTCTTCTTCCAACTGAATTGTTTCCTTTTTCGCTAAATGTTCAAAGGCGATGAAAATTATTACATTCGGAATCCGAACGTAACTCTATATTCAGACTCCAATAATCGTTTGATGTATTTTGTGTACATAATACATATATACACAATCTAGATTATATACATATTGTGTACATGTGAGTGTGCAATATTATTGGAGTCCAGTAGGCTATTTGGACTTCACATAATAATTTCTCTAAAAAAAGGTGGATTCTCATATCAGTTTGTCATTAATTAAGGATAATAAATCTTTTATATGCTAATATAAAAATCTTATATGAAAATTATTGTAAACTCTTATCTCTACCATAGAGATTTAGATTTGAAGTAGAGCTCAACTTTAACAAAAAAAAAACATTCTAAATTTTAAAATAAAATTAATAGTAAGAAATTATCAAAATCACATCTAAAATCTTCGATGTTATAACATAAATAGATTTTATATTGGACTAGTTTGAATAAGGTTAAGCTCAAAAATAAATAAATCAAAATAAGTTGTATGCCCTTTTGTCTATCTTCCATAATAAAATTTCAATTAGTAATATTTCATGATAAATCTTTTATTTTTTTGAATAAAATCTCAAACAAAAAATAATTTATGGTAATTATAACCTTATGATGCATTTGTATACTTTAAATGGTGTGTTAGCCATCTCCACGGAGAATTGATTTCTTCAAGGATGGATACAAATTCATGATTAACTAATAATTTTAAATTTATTTGGCTTCAAAATTATTCACTCCACGATTCCTTCCAATTCGAAGAGGCCACCATCTCCGGCATCCAAGTGGCCTTCAACAATCGCTGGCTTACCTCTTGTCAGCTCGTAGAGCACTACTTGGACAAAATCAATGCTCTCAACCACCACCTCAACACCATCATAGAGGTTAACCCCTGAAGCAGTCAACCATGCAGCCAAAGCTAACCTTTAGAGACAAGCTAATGGTCATCGCAGCTCCCTCAATGGCATCCCCAACCTTGTTAAGGACAACATGAACATCAGGGACAAGCTCAGCACAACCTCAGGCTCTTTTTCCCTTCTACCTCCAAGTCTGGTGTCATCATTCTTGGCAAGGCTAGCATGAACGAGTGGGATCACTTCCGGTTAGTAAAGACACCCCAAGGGTGGAGTCTGACAAGGGGGACAAGGTTGAAATCCTTACCTTGCAGCCAACAACCCATGCAGATCTAGTGGCAGGATGCAAATCTAGTGACCGTTTCACTAGAAACTGATTTGAATGGCGCAAACAGCAGCCCCGCGGCATGGAACTCGGTGATGGGCATCAAGCCCATGGTGGGTCTCACCAGCCAGTTGGGGATGGTGCCCATATCATCGAATACAAATCATAAAGAGCATGAGCGATGGAACAGTGGTGCTTAGATGTGATTGTGAGATTCGATCCATTGGACGTCAAGGCGATGAAGGCAGCAACGAGGTTTGCTCCAAACTATGGATTTTGAAAGTCTTTGAAAGAAGATGGGATGAAGAGAAACAGAGTGGGCATTATGCATCTCCATTTTATTTGAGAGAGATTATTAAGTCAGAGTCTTGATACATATGAATTTTAATATAACATCACACAGTCAAATATAGCTATTATGTATTATGTAATTATATTATGTATTGATATAATATTAATTATATTATAATACACAATATTTATATACATAATAATACAATAATATATATTTATATCATTATTATATCATTAGAGTATATATATAAAAACTACATTCAAATTTTGCATGTAATAAATTTTTATTTTTATTTTTATTTTTATTTTTATGAATATCCTGAGAGATCCAATTGAGACTAATGCATTGGAAGAGTATTTTCAAATCATGAGGTGAATCATTTTTAGAACACGGAAAAAAAGGTCATAAAAATAAATTAATATTTTGAATTTTTTAACTAGAACTAAGAGATCCAAGATTTAGCATTAAATTGATAAAAAAAAGATCAATAATTTTAAGGAACACTATACAGAATTCAATTCTTTTTAAATATTGCAAGTAGTGTTAGTGTTATATGACTGTTCAAGTTATTTGTTCAGATATTAGCATTTAATAAGTTTCAGTCCGTATATATTTCAAATAGTGGTAAGAAAATATACATATAATATCAAAAAAAAATAATAACAAATAAAATGTTAATATCATAGAAGATAAAAAACAACAATTAGACTTGGTGATAAGCATGAAGTGTCGAGCTGCTTATGTGGTGAGGGGTATTTATATGCAGTTTAGCTAGTACTTTTTTTAATATGTATGAATAGAATGATAAATCATATATCATAAATTTAATGTTATAATTTTTGGCAGGTTAACCGATTGCTTTGCCTTATTATTTTTTTTAGGGTTTTGATGAAATTATTTTAGATTGATTTATTTTAAAAAAATTATTTTGAAAAGTAGAAGTTACTATCAATATGATTCTGAAAATCATGACATTTAATTGAATCTAAACAAAACTTAAATATTATGTATTTCAAAATCTTTTTTTTTAAATAATAATACAATCATGATCCATCAAATCACCTTCAAATCAATAATGTTATATTGTTGTTTTCGTCAAATCAGGAGTGTAGGCGGCTTTCTGATTTTGGTAGCTTGATCAAAGGCATAGGCTATCTCGATCAATGTGGCATCTAAACCCTACAAACCTGCAAAAGAAATACCAAAAGGCACACCAGAGTTATTGTATCCAACAGGCACACTAATGATGGGAAAGCCACCCAGCACATGTATAATATAATAATTGGGGAATACCACAGCATCTAATTTTTTCTCATGTATTTGATCCTCCATTCCCTCCTTCAAGAGTTGAACCATTCTTTTCATAGCATTCTTTTCAGACAAATCAATCCCATTTGTTTGTTGTGATGCTAAGAAGATCTCCTGTCCATATTCCTCCATCTTTTCCTAAATCAATTGATAAAGAATATCGTAAATTAATTGGATTTCATTTTTTCAGATTGAATGATCATTACATTACAATAAAAATAATTATTGTTCGTTACCTCAATTTGGTGTTGGTTGTTGAAAGCTCTGACATCTGCTAATGATCATACAGGAGAGGACATGAGATCGTTGAGATAGTCATTAAGTGAAAGCTTGAATTTAGCCAAAAAAAGCTGTTACTTCTCCGCTTACAACTTGATTTTGCATGATTTCTATATTTTTCATTTTAATATTGTCAACTAAAATGCACCTTTTAATCTGTGATAAAAAATTAAATTTAAATCCACTTGGATTTTCAACTATATTTAATTAACATTGGGTTTCTTTCTTTAGTAGAATATGTTTTCAATTTAACTTTAAAAAAAAATTTAAAATCCTATTCTACGAAGCCTCATATGCACTATCCTCCCATTAAGCATCCGGAAAGCGCTAATCCGAAAATATTACATCTGAGTCCGTAGCGGACTGGCTCTAATCGCCAACGATGTGTCAGTGGTTTTTTTTCCATTTAGTGCTTAACGCATGCTTGAGGACGGCGATGGCCATTTATCTGGCCGACCGACCCGCCTCGTTCAAACAATGAGAGAAGAAAAATGAGATGAGCGTCGTTCAATTCCTCCCATGATAGTTTAGGGCTTTCTCCATAGCTCACTCCCTCTCGATCGTGAATGTCAGCCTTCTGATTTAGCAAATCTTAATAACTTTCAGGTGTAGGACATGAGATATTTACACTTGTGTTCTCAAACTTTAATGAATTTAGGTTTTCTCTGTTCTTCTCACCACAGTATGTGAACATTTTAGAACATTTGAGTTCTTTAAATGAACGGGATGTATTTTAGTAGTTTTTGGAGATATTTTGCATGTGTACTCTCTGTATTGTCAAGATGGTACACGCCGTTATTTTTAAATTTTTGAACTGATTAGCCTTGTGAAATGTTTAGTATATCACATGGTAGGATGTTTGGTCATGTTTCAAGATGAATTCTGTGGCCTGATTAGGGATGATAGTATATTCAGTCGATGGCATTAAAATTTATTTGTAGGTTGATTTTTGGTTGTTTGCTTCAGTTTTACATGTGTACTCTTTGTACTCTTAGAAGAGTACAACCCATTTTGATATTTTTTAAAATACTTATGTCCGTGTTTGGATACAAAATGCTTAGTACATAGCTTATGAAGCAGATTGAAGGCTCATTGCTTGGTTTTTCTGTACTCTCATGAGAGTACATAGCATTTTGGTCATTTTTTTTAGTTTCTTTGGCCTGTTTGGAGGAATTATGTTCATTACAATCCATTAAAAATAATTTGGAGGCTGATTGGTTGGTTTTTTAGTGTTATTTTATATGTACTCTCTACTCTCAGAGACAATATTTTTAATTTTTCCAATTTCTTTGGGGTTGTTCATATATGTTCATTACATTCCAGTGGAAGCAATTTAGTGGGTGTTTGGATGGTTTCGAGATTTTTTGATATGTACTCTGTCTCATGAGAATATAGTGATTTTCTCAATATTTTACATTTTATTTTGCGGATGGAGAATATGATCATTACATTCCATTAAGTAATTTTGTGGCTATTTTTTGTTTCTTTGGCCTCATTGTTGATTATGTTCATTACATTCCATTGGAAGCAATTTGGAGGGATGTTTGGATGGTTTTGGGGATTTTTTTTGTCTGTACTCTCTACTCTCATGAGAATTTTTTTGGTCATTTTTCATTTTTTGGCCTGTTGGAGGAAATATGTTCATTACAATCTATTAGGAATAATTTGGAGGTCGTTTGGTTGATTTTTAGTGTTATTTTGCATATGTACTCAAGTACTCTCTTGAGAGTAAAACAATTTTAATAATTTTTTTTCGTTTTTTGGCATGTTTGGAGGAAATATGTTCATTACATTCCATTGGAAGCAATTTGGAGGGATGTTTGGATGATTTCTGGGAGATTTCAGCATCTGTACTCTCATGAGAGTACTTTGGTCATTTTTTTCTTATTTTTTGGCATGTTTGGAGGAAATATGTTCATTACAATCCATGAGGAACAATTTGGAGGTTGTTTGGTTGGTTTTTAGTGTTATTTTGCAGATTTTCACTCTGAGAGTAAATAATTTGGCCATTTTTTCCAGTTTCTTTGGCATGTTTGGAGGAAATATGTTCATTACATTACATTGGAAGCAATTTGGAGAGATGTTTGGATGGTTTTGGGATTTTACATGCCTCTTACTCTCATGAGTTGTCATTTTTTTTCTTTGGCCTATTTGGGAAATATGTTCATTACAATCATGAGAACAATTTGGAGGCTATTTGGTTTGGTTTTAGTGTTATTTTGTATATTCTCACTCTCTTGAGAGTACAAAGATTTGCCATTTTTTTCAGTTTCTTTGTTTTGAGGAAATATGTTCATTTACATTACATTGGAAGCAATTTGGAGGGATGTTTGGATGGTTTAGAGATTTCAGATATCCTCTCATGAGTATAGAATATTTTGTCATTTTTCCTGTTTCTTTGACTATTTGAGAAAATATGTTCATTATAATCCATGAATAATTTGGAGGTTGTTTGGTTGTTTTTATTTTATTTTACTCTACTCTCTCTTAAGTGATGATTTTGTAATTTTTTTCCAGTTTCTTTGGTTTGGTTATTATATGTTCATTACATTCCAATGAAAATAATTTGTATTTGTTTGGATGGTTTGATTTTGCATTCTCTACTCTCATGAGAGAGCATTTTTAGTTTCTTTATGAGGAAATATGTTCATTCAATCAAATAAAATAATTTAGGTTTGTTTGGTTAGTTTTAGTATTTACTCTCTCTTTGGATGGTTTGTGATTTTGCATCGTCTCTGCTCATGAGAGTATAAATATTTTGATCATTTTTTTCTTTTACTTGTTTGGAGAAATATGTTCATTACAATCCATCGAGAATAATTTGGAGGCTATTTTGTTGATTTTTTTAGATTCACACTCTGTTTGGTTATTTTTTTAGTGTTATTTTGCATCAGCTCTCTCCTTGAAGATTTCCATTCTATTTCTTTCTTTGTTTGGAAAATATGTTCAATTGGGAATAATTTGGATTGGTTTATTTCTTATGGGTGATTTGCATCATACTCTTTCTGACTTTTCATTTTGAAGTTTACCATTATGGGAAAAGGATAACAGATGCTACCACCATTAGATGGTGATAATATTGCACATTCTGATGAAGTCATTGACATTTTAAAGAGGCTTCATGCATCAATTCATTAGACTCATTAAAGACAATTCTCCTCAATCTGTCTTGTTGGGACATAGAAGCAAGCTTTCTTTCGGGTGGAGTGCATTCCTTTCACCCCAATGAAGTTCATGTAAGGATGCCAATAGAGGAGAAGGTCTTATGGAAATCATGCAGTTCGGTATAAGACTATGCTTGAGCATCTGGATTACTGTTGCATTATTTGTCTGACATACATTTTCTTTCAAATCTTTTTTTATATCACATAGCATTAATTGATTGCCCATAAAATATATAAATTTGTTGAATACAACTATGAGGCCATTTAGGCCTTCTAGTTTCAATTTGATGATATTACATCAAAGATTCATACCCAAAGACATGGTTTTGCAGTCTCTTCTTATGGTATATTCTATATCTTTAGTTATGTATTATTTGATGCATTGAAGTTAACTTATATAAATATTAATTATAGATCTAGGCGAGCACATAAGCATCATGAGGCCGCCATCTCCATTTGCAAAGCCATATGCTGTGATGGCCGAAAATAAAGTTTTCAGATGAAGCCTTACTTTGGTTTAGAGGACAGATATAATAATATCACTTAGTTCATATAAGAATATATTTATTTATATCTTGTAGTCATCACATTTTCTTATCGGTTAAGGGTTTTATTTCAGAGGACATATCGAGGAGACCGCTCCTTGAATCATTTTTACATGTTGAGCATGTGACCCCATTCTAAGTCCCAGTTCACCCCAATCTCCATATGTCTCTCTCTCGATATTCTCCCCATGTATCCAGCCCTCCTACTACCCCAGAAGGCTTTTGGTGGAGAGGATACTGGGTTTTAGGACTTGAAAGATATAGTATCTTCTTTTCAAGCAAAATGATGAGAGAATGGATGAGATTGATTTGTGAGTTCACGAGGAGGTTCTTTGCAGTGGGTCTACCATCCCTGGGAACTCATGGAGGTCACCAGGGAAACTCTTGAGGAGGCAGTAACACATGGAGGCTACAGGAGGAGCCCTGGAGAGGCTAGCTGAGGGAGTCTCCCAGTGGAGGTAACTATTCGCCTTGTGGATACTTACTTGGGAAGCTATGGATACTTCCACTTGGGAAGCCCCAGGTAGCCTCCATTGGGAAGCCCTGTGAGTCCACCATGGGGAAGCTATTGTGGAGGCCTCACACATGAAGATGCTCCAAAGCCTTTAATCTTAAGATTGGCATGGTGTGAAGGCTAGGAAAGAGGAAAGTTGTTCCCCTTCACATACACTTACAGAAGTCACGCAAGAATAAGTGATGTGGTGGCCTCCACTCAAGATGAGAAGCTGGGTATTAAGTTACTTTCTTTTAAATAGATTTCACTAAATTTTTTTATAGGTTCAAAGATGAGCCAATAAAGGTCGATGACCCACAGACTGCTATCGTTGTGGTGGAGGAGCATTCAGGTATGCATCATCTTAGTAGATCGATCCTTAATTCATAGTGAATCTAGCTCTTCATCACTAACTTTCATCATCAGTAATTTTATTGCAGCCAGTAGAGGCACATCATTTTGTTGACTTCTCATCCAGAGTTGTTCTGCCTATACTGATGCTCCATCTTATTGACACGTCGTGCTCCCGATTCAAGGATAAGTAAGTCAATCTTCAATCAACTCCTTCATACATAAAATAACCTATTCGCTTAATTAAGCTTTAAAATATTTCTCACTTATAGGTGATAGATTATTTGTGGTGGAATATCATTATTGCGAGGGTAGATCGATGAGTTTGATAGATCGGTATCTCTCAAATGCACCGCGCCGATGCCCTTCTTACTATGAGTACTGCTCATCGGCTATATGTCCCCTATTTGTACATCTCATGCTTGCACTAGGTAAGTTATCCCACAGATATGCAATGTATTATGATTCAATCCTTGTTTGTATAGATGGAAACTACAATTTATAAATATTCTCTTCTTTTCTTATAGAGCTATGCAAAATATAGCCTACACAAGGAAAGCAAAATGTTCATCCAAAGATGTCCACGAGTGTGTCAAGGGCTACTCTTACTTCTAATTAGATAATCAAATTCGACACTCCTTGGGCATATTAAGCTAGGGCTTGTATGACTTATTACCAAAACCAACCCATAAGGCCATTCTTCAGATTGTAATGCGTTATTTTCAATTTGATTCCATAAACTATTTTTTTTTATTTAACTATACTTCTTGTTCATCAAATTACTTGTTGAAGATGCTGACCAGTATTTTGTGAGTGATCTCACAAAATGGCCAATTGAAATGGTGAGTACGTCAAGATAACGATGTGGGATGTTTATCTGCAAGTACATGGCGTAGAAACCCCATCGGCGACCACCAAGATTATTGGAAGAGATGAATTTCTTTAGGGCCGAGTTCGCTTACGCTATCTTCTATTTGGGAATGAAAAAACCATGCTAAGAACTGTACATTTAAAGTTTGATAAGTAGGAAATAATTATACAAAATATTTTTTTTTTCAATATCCTTGGGCAGTTTGGATCTTTTATTATTAGCAGAAAACACTTATAGTAATTTGGTTAACGTTGGAATACTTTACTATGATGTGTTTCATATATACTCTCTGTACTCTCCTAGGAGTACACAGAGTATTTCATATATTTTTCTTTAATTTTTCTTGGCAGTTTGGATAAATTATGATTAGCAAAGAACATCTGCAACAATCTGGTTGAAGTACTCTATGAGATGTGTTTCATCTGCACTCTCTGCTATTTATGTACTCTCTATACTCTCAATACTCTCTATACTATCTGGACTCTCATACTTTATACCCTTTTGTACTTCTATTCTCTATACTCTCTATTCCATTCGGGTAGTTTGAAGGTAAGAATATTTGAGGTGTTCGTAGCTTAACTCTTTGTATTCTCCTCATAGTACATGTTATTTGCTTATTTTTTCCCATTTCCACTTTTTCTTTTGCAGACGAGAGGAATTATTCACTATAACCTTAAAGTAAGTTGGATGGGTTGCTTTTTTGAGTTTTTTAGCGGTTTTGCATGTGAACCCTCTCTATACTCTGTACCCTCTATACTCTATTCTCTCATTCTCTCTGTACTCTCTGACTCTTTGGACTCTCTATGTACTCTTCTACTCATGGGTAGTTGATATAATATTTTGATTCTATGATGATTTCTTTACTTGTTTGGAGAAAATAAGCTTAATTTTGATATTCAAATTATATCATATTTTAAATTCAGATCAACTGCAAAAGTGAAGTTAAAATTTACATTATCTAAAATTTACGTTATACTAACATTCAATGCCTCAAACTGAGTATGAAGAATATGAATATACTTATATGAACGTAATATAAGTGGGTACGATTATTAAACTTACCTCTTTAATAAAGGAAATTATTTTCTTTAAAAATGTGGTAGAATTTTGTGAATGCATAAAATTACTTTCTACCAGTCAAAATCATACTTCTTAAATCCTACTTTCTACTCAAACATGTGCATAAAATAAATAAATAAATTGATGAAAACAATCTTATTCAAAAATATAAATTTTGAAGGCGTGTGTAAATTCTATATTTTAAGATGAAATTTTTCAAATAATGTAAATTGAAAGTATCATCCTAATTAAATTAATATTATTGATAAATTTATAAATAATTACTAAACTAATATGATCAGTACTAATATCATCTTCATCACATAATTTTTTTTTTCTTCGGCTTCTACTAAACTTGTTGATAGGAACATATGTGCTTATCAAAAATTATAATGCATGTAATAAAATCATTTCATAAAATATAGAGTACTTTATATAGTATATATGAAACTATGTAATGCCTGCAATGAAAATCAGCTCATCCTCGTAAGCAAGGTAGACTCATCACAATCGAAATTTGATAAAATATGATAAATTTTATTGCCAGTAAGGATTACAAAGTCCTTAATAGGGGTAAACTCTATGCACTACGCTTTAAGAGCAACAAACAATAGTGAGGAAAAAACCAAGCGTAAAATAATTGATATTAAAGTCCATTTAGACCTTGGTTTCAAGTAAGTTATGTACCTTCGACTTATGTACTCTGTACTCTCTCTCATGAACAAAGCATTTTGGGCATTTTTTTTTTTTTGCTTTGAGGATGTAAGTTCTTGGGCGGAGACTATTCATCTAGTAAGTACTCCACAATGGGTAGTAATCACGAGAAATTACTAAACAATACAATAAACTCAAATATGAGATAGTAAGTGTATTCTAACAAATGTTTCATTATGACACGAAGTTTCTTCAAAAAATTGACCAATATTAATAAACCCTAAATAAAATGAAATATGAGATTATTATGTCAAACCATTATTAATTTGAAGATGCTTTGAAATATTGACTTAAATAGAATATGAGTATATATAGTGCATTGATTAGTAAATATTAGTCATCAAATATCATAGTAAATTAATTCATTTTCAAGATAAATAGATAAATTTTATAATATTAAGATGTTTAAGAATAAAAGATGCTCACAAGAAGAAAGTCATCCTAATGAAGAAATGATTGCACACAGAAGAAAGTCATCCTAATGTCTCGAGGCGCTTCTTCCTAATCACCCAGGTGAGATTGTTGGTGCTTAAGTAAAAGAAAGTCATCTTGGAGACTCTAAAGCATTGCAAATGATTGCACAATAACATAAATGATATCATGCATTGAAATATTTTCCTGTAATAATATCCATCATCAACTTAGTGTACCCTTTACGACCGATTGTTGAGCTCGAGTTGAATTCACGAGGTAGAATATCATTGATTAATGATTTTTTACAAATTGATGTGCTATTCATGCGTACCTCTAAAACACTGTAATAAGAAAGGTGTTGTAATGGGTGACAAACACGCTTATACACTATCAATTTGTACTTTAGTTTCTGTAATAATAAAATAGGATGGTTTGAAGATTAGCAGCAATATTTTAAATACTAAAAATTAAGAGGAAAATAGAGAATTACTCTTGGCTTTCTTGGATCTCTCCCAATATCTCTTAAGCCTTGCGTTGGAAACACCCTTTGGATGTTGCTTAACTGGATCCTTTAAGATGTCTTTTCCTTCAGTTGTGACTTCTTCTTCTTAGGCTGGAGAATTCCCACTTATTATAGAGTCGACATCGTCATATAATTTTTTTTAAGGATTGAAGCATATAGTCCTCAACTCTATTATTACCCTGTGCCCTGACGCTTATTTGATATGCATATCGACTAATGTGGTTCCAAAAATAATGCCAGTAGCATTTCCATCTATGCCTTCCACATCTTTTAATTTTCTATATGCACTATCGATGTAAATATCCCTCTTTGCTCTGGTAGACCATCGCATGAGAAGATACTTATATCGCACTTTCTTCTTGACTAAGAACTCATACAATGGGCACAAAGTAATCATCATTTCAAATTTCTTACATCTGTGTGGTAGTCTTGAAATGGATCCATGTTTTGGATGAATTTTTATTCTCTAAGTTTCTCACCAAATACTCCATGGGGCTGTCATCTGACATAGTTATTGATAGGCCTCCAACTCCATGCAAAAATTCTTCCTCAAACATAGTATAAAACTTTCTTGTATAAAACATAACAACTTATTTTAGAATTAGACTGGTCTTAATAATAGGAACAATCGATTGGCCACTTAAGTCTTCATCATGTTCATTCCGGCGCCATATCTTCATAACCTTCTCCAACCCTAAGAAATAATCTGTGAGCGAACTTGTTGGTTTAGAGATTTCATGACATACGTTGTTCATTGACTCACTATGTTGCATTGACAAGATGCCCATGCAGAATGAGTCTTTGCTGAATATAGTGGACCACTTGGATCTAATTTTATAAAGCTCAGACAGCCAAACATGATCATGCAAATTGCCTTCTTCTAGTATGGCAGACCAAACTTCTTCAAACTCTTCCTCTGAGTCACATTTGCTCATGCATGCATAAAATAAAAGTACCCTCTTATTACTATTAAAGTAGTGAACCTTGGAAGGAGCTTTCTTCAAAATATTTCCATTGTCACAACCTATGTGATGAGTATACAATTTTGATAGCTCTCTAGCCGATCTTGATAAGTGAATATTGTTGTAGGATGTCCACTCATCAACCAAGAAATGTCTGAATATAGCCATGAGAATGACTCAATCATCTCTTCGATAAAAGGCTACTCCAAATAACACATTTTGCCGATGATTCACTCAACAAGAGGGCACAAATAAGATTATATTTATTGATCGATAGCTTGTATAAAATTATCACACCAAAATAGTCATATTCTATCCTAGACATGCCATTGCTCCAAAAAAACTTACTAAGCAATCTCATCAACTTGTACATCCCATTCAAACATCCCGTTCCGCTTGCCTTTCCTTGACAATTTGTATTAATGCATCGTCACCATTTTCAATCTTTTCTTCTAAATAAAATTGAAAGCATCTCTTTTATGAATCCAATATTCTCTGCCAACTTCCTCACTTAGATAGTTGAATGCATTACTCTAATTGCCTCTATCATCTTCCTTACGGAAGCTTTTCAGCTAATGCATCATGTGATCGAAGTAGGTGAGCTTTAATGAATGATTATGACTTTCTATATATTTTTTAACCATCCAGTTCCCTAAGTCAAGATCTAATCATGGGACAAGTCCTTGTATCGCTTTTAGAATTTTGCTAAGCGTTTAGGTGATTTCTTCGACCTTCTTTTTCACATAAAAAATCTTTTGATTTCAATTTCTTGAAGTTTGGCCAATAACTAGTATGGTCCTTCCAAACACTGAAGCTAGTTTGATGTGCGTAGTCCTGATCACAGATTACATCCATTTTGTTTGAATAAGTAAGGAGTCTCCCAAATTTGGGTCATTAGACATCACGACTTCATCATCGCCTTTTCATTGACCGTTATTCACTACCCAGACAACTCCACATAAATGTGACATAAAATAGCTAAATAAATATATTCCCTCCAAACAGCCAAAAAAAGTGAAAAAAATGAGCTAAATACTGAGAGTACAAAGAGTACATATGCATAAATCTCCCAAAAACCATCCAAACAGCCACCAAATTGATTTCACTGTAATGAACATAATAACAACACTAAAGAAACGAAAAAATGTCTATAAAATTATCTATACTCTCAAGAGAGTGTAGAGAGTACATATGCAAAATAATACTAAAAACCAACTAAACAGCCTCCAAATTGTTCATGATGGATTGTAATGAACATATTTACTCCAAACAGGTCAAAAAAATAGGAAAAAATGACCAAAATGCTCTGTACTCTCATGAGAGTACAGAGAGTACAGATGCAAAATAACACTAAAGAAGTAACCAAACAGCCTCCAAATTATTCCTAATGGATTTGTAATAAAGATATTTCCTCCAATCATTCTCATAAAAATTGGAAAAAATGCCCAAAATACTTTTCTCTTTGTACTCGAGATAGAGTACACATACAAAACTCTCCTAAAAACCAACCTAAATAGCCTCAAAGTTGCTTCTAATGGAATGTAATGAACATATTCTCTCCAAACAAGCCATAAACTCATGAAAAATAATATGAAATTGGTTAGTACTCTCATGAGATTACAGAGAGTATACATATGCAAAGCAGATCCTCAAAACAAGCAAAGTCCTCTTGCAAAAAACTCCAAACAGTGTAGGAAATATACACTAAATAAAAGAATTTCAAGAAATAACACTAACAAACCATAAAAAAAATTGTACGTATACAACGGTTGAGAAAAATTACCGATGAAACATAAATAGTATTATATCAAGTTACCCATGAGTTGAGAAGAGTATGAGAGAGTCTGAAGTACAGAGAAAGAAAGAGAGTACAAGAGTTTAGAGTATAAAGAGTACGGGATCTTCTTGCTCAAGAGGCTTCTTTTGCTTTGTATTTTTACCTTCAAGATGCTCTTTAAGGGTTTCCTCACTGAAGTGACCTTACAGATAGCACATTCCCTATGCCATAAGACCTTCTCCCCTCTATTTGCCATCCCTATTATCATGACAACTTCATCGGTGAAAGGAATGCCCACCCAAAGCTGTTTTCTGTCCCAAGAAGACAGATTGAAATAATAGTAATTGAGTCTTGCCGAATTCTATGGAGTCTAATGAATTGATGCAGATGAAGCCTCTATAAAATTCTAATGACTTCATTACTAAAGAGTGTTGTAGTATTATCAAACACCGTTAAAGCGGTGGTAGGACTGCATCCCGAAGTTATCATTTTCCCAGACATGGTAAACTTCAAAATGAAAATTCAGTAAATGACAGTACAGATGCAAATCAGTCATAAAAACCAACCAAGTCACCCTACAAAATTGCTACTAATGGATTGTAATGAACATATTTCCTACAAATAAATAAATTATAAAATATTGGCAAAATCATCATTCTCTCGAGAGTAGAGAATGAGATGCAAAAATCTCTAGAAACCATCCAAACAAATAAATTGCTTCCAATGGAATGAATAACCTAATCTCATCAACCAGCCAAAGAAAAAAAATGTAAAATCATCTGTACTCTCATGAGAGTATAGAGATGCAGAGAAAATACTAACAAATCAACCAAACATCCAAATTATGCCTAATGAACATATTTCCTCCAAACAGCCAAAAGAAAATGAAAGAAATGACCAAAATGCTCAGATTCAGAGAGTCTGAGAGTATAAATACTACAAAGAGAGTACGATGTAATAAAATAATCTCAACAAATCAGAAACCTGAGAAAATGTCCAAAATCATTGTACTCTCAAGAGACTATATATGCAAAATAACACTAAAAAATAACCAAACAACCTCCAAATTATTTTGTGATGGATTGTAATGAACATATTTCTCCAAACAGCCAAAGAAAATTATTTATAATGGAATATAATGACCATATTCTCTCCATCCAGGCAAAATAAACTACAAAAATATTCAAAATCATCAGACTCTCATGAGGTACAAAGTCTGATAAAATCTCTCAAAATAAGTAAAGTCCTCTTGCAAAGAACTCCAAATAGTGTAGAAATATACACTAAATAAAAGAATTTCAAGGAATAACACTAACAAACCAAAAAATTGTATATATACGGTTGAGAAAAATTACGATGAATTTTTATTTAATACATCCTATTTTAAGGCCATAACTTCCAAATTCGTTCTCCATCTTCATGATTCTTTCGTAAAAAAAGAAATGAGATTTTCTCTTTCTCTCTCTGAGCTCAATTTGCAAGAAAAAAATACACCCCTAAACCCTAAATCTAGATATATATTTCTTTTAAATTCCTCCCGCGCATTCCAACAACACTTCTTCTCCCACTGTTTGAACGAGGCGGGCGGGCCGCCAGATAAACGTCATCATTCCCCAGACATCGTTAAGCTAAAAGCGGAAAAAAATCACTGACATCGGGGCCGATTGAGTCCGCGCGTAAAGCTACGCATTACTGTAATATTTTCTCCTAATCCTCATACAACCCACCATGAATAATAATTGTTGTTCTCACCTTCCAAAACTACTCATTATAATATAATATTTTTGCTATTAGTGTACCTTTTTTTAGATATATAGCCTACTAATTCAAGGATTTCTCAATTAAATAAATAAGAACAATTAATCATTCCTTTTAACAATATTTTTAATTTTAAAATATTGGTTGATTGCATATTCCATTATATTTATTCATTTGAGATTATCATTATTTATTTGATCCATTTATTTATTTTATTTAAACTGAGTGATTTTCTTCTATTACATTGTTTGATAAAAATTAATTTTCTTAAACAAAATGATATTTAAATTTGTGTAACTTTTTGTGAGAGAAGTTCATCACCTCATAGTTTCAAAATGCCTTGCAAATGTATTAGCTTCTACGGACCCCTCAGGATATTCATCGAGGATGGAATGACGTAGAATCCCCACTCTCTTTCCTTTCAAACCATCTTCCTTCGATAACTTTTGGAATCCACTGTTTGGAATAAATTTCAATGCCACCTTCATCGCTTGGGCATCCAATGGATCGAATCCTATGATCACGTCCAAGAGTGTCACTGCGTCCGCCATTGTTCGTGCCATCGGACCTATAGTTTGCAATCTTGGCGAGATGGGCACCATTCTAGACCTACTTGTGAGACCCACTGTGGGCTCGATGCCCACGACTGAGTTCATCACTGCAGGATAAGTGATGGCACCATCCAAATCTTCCCAATGAAATAGTCACCATATTTGCCAACTGCAATGGCTGACCACTACTCATCCCACTTGGACCATCCGTTGTAGGGTAGGGATTTTGGCCTTGTCCTCCACGAGGGATCCATCCTTGCATCGGCTTTACTGATCAAAAATGGTCCCACTCACTCATGCTTGCCTTGCTCATAATACCCACGAAGGTGGTGGATGACACCAGCATCACGGGGCACGATCGTACCAAGAAGGGCTAAGGAGCCTGAGGTAGTGTTGAGCTTGTCACGAGTATTTATGTTGTCTTTGATGAGGACAGGTATGCCATGGAGAGGGCTGAGATTACGACATTTGTGAGGTTGGCCAATCTTCAACGCATCGGGTTGACCTTTGAGGTGGGGGTTGAGAGCTTTGATTGGATCCAAGTAATATGTGATTAATTGATAGGAATTCAATGAATCATTGTTGAAGGCTGCTTGAATATCTACGATGGTAGCCTCTGCGAAGTGAAAGAAATTTTCCACAGGCAATCTTGAAGCCTAGGTAAGAAATTTAATGATCATTTTAGCACTTTGAATTAGAAAATATTATATTTTTTAAAATAATAAATTTAGATGTTATGTTTGGTTGAATGTAAATAGATATCAATAATGGCTCGAAATTCTTACAGTTAACTTCAAACTTTTTCTTTAAAAATAATTATATTTCTTCTAACCATCAAATGAGTAAAAATGAAATAATTTTTTATTTTAATTATCACATAAAAAAGATATGATATTTATCTAAAATTTATGTGTTTGTAATGAAGGACAGATATCAAAAACACACGAGGATTTTAAAAGAGAATAGCGTGACTGATAAAGCAAGAGATTATTGAACCTGTTACTAAACATCTTCAGCCAAGAATTTCGAGAAGTAAAACTGTTGGCCTCTGCCGTAGACTACAAAGATTATTAGTAGTAGAAAATGGGAGATGCGAGTTGCATAAGTCATGGTTTCCTTCGAAGGGGATGAAATACAAGGAAAGAAAATGGCTCTTTTGGCTTTTACAGTAGAAAATAAAGCAATTTATACATCTCTCTTGATAACTTTCAGCTATAAGTACTGGCTATTACTTTAAATGATGGGTTGTTATTTAGCTGTTAAAAATATTTCTTCTTGCTATTACTTTTTCGTCGGCTTCCGAAGACTTTGTAAAACGACAGGCAAATATGCTAGTTTATCTCTCTCTCTCTCTCTCTCTCTATATCTCTCTCTCTCTCTCTCTCTCTCTCTCTCTCTCTCTATATATATATATATATATATATATATATATATATATATATATATATAATATAATAAAATAAAATATTGAAGTTGTTTTCATCGATAAGACAAAATTAAAAAAGGTGTATGCTTAATAAATATTAGCAATAAGAGCGAGATTAGGGGTAATTTAGAAATGAGGGAAAACGTCAAAATTATATTTTATAATTAATAAACAATTAATAAATTATTATAGTGTGTTTATTTTATAGTAAATTTAATACGTTTGAAATTCATGATGTTTTCTATGAGGACTTAAGCTGTAATTGAAACAATGAGCGATACATATAAATCTTAACAGATTAATTATATGCATTATTTCTTTAAATTAAATTTTATGACTAAGATTGAATAAATATTAATTGACTTTAAAATATTTTGATCTGAATATTTTACTAAAATGGGGCGATTTTTCTTACTGCGTATCATTAATATCTCATTTCACTAAACAATAATTATCTACAGTGAAATATTATATTCATATTCCATTTTCTTATGATGTTTGAGCTTATACAATACTAAATAATTGAGAGGTTGATAACAAATGAATATCAAAATATTATTTGGATAGAAGTTTTTCATATGAAAATCAATAAAACAATTAAAATAAAATATGTAATTAGCATATATGCTCCTCATTCAACTTGATTATATATGGTACCATCAATGTTTGATCTAATTTGCTAAGTGCTAAGTTGCGGGCTGTCATATCAGCTTTCTTGAGTACTAAGTCGCCATGCTAAAGGTGCTTCTCCATGACATTTGTGTTGTAATATTTGGCAAATTTTCTCTTAACTTCTTCTTACCTCATTGAAGATTGATTTTGTAGTTCTCCTAGCAAATCAAGAACTATCTACATTCCTTTGTTATTAGCCTTTACCACTCTCAAGTTTAGATTCTTCAAACTTTGATGCAACGACTACTCTTTGAGTGTGCAAATTGTACTCCACTAGCAACACTATTTTGCTCCATAAGAAAGAACAAATGGTGTTTGCCGAGTTGTAGTTGATGAAGTAGTCCTTAAATCTCATAACATTAAAGAAAGTACTTCAACCCATTTTCTTTTGGGCCTTCTACTTTCTTCCTTAGAAGATTAAGGATGAGCTTGTGTACTACTTCCACATGGCCATTTATTTTTGCATGATGAAATAAAGGGAACTTGAGGCGAATTCTTTAGCTTTCATAAAAATCTTTTACTTTATGATCTAAAAACTGAGTTCCATTGTCAGTAATGATAATCATTGGTCCACATCTATAGATAATATATGATCAAAGAAAGTTGCCAACAACTTTAGTTGTAATTTTGGTCGATTCTATGACTTCTATCTATTTGGTGAAATGGCCGATCTTTACTAATATATTCTTCATTTGACACTTTGAAGGTGGAGATGGACCAAGAAGATCCATGCCCCTAATAGCAAAAGGCATGAGCTAGTAATGGGTTAGAGTTTGTGAGATGGTTAGAGTAACATTGGAGCAAATTTATAACATTGTTCATGTTGTTTGGAGAAATTTTCATCATCTTTACAAAGTGTGGGCTAGAATAAGTCTTACCTCTAAACTCAGCTTTCCAATGTCTACCTCCTTAAGTGACTGCCATATTTTCCAAAATGAACTTCCTTTAACATGCCAATGAATTCTTCTTCCTGAACACAACGAAATATAAAGATGAAACAAATCTTCAAAATAATTCACAATCAATGAGTAAATACTATGCCGAATCAAGTTTGAACCTTCATACATTTGAAAGACAAGAAGGCATCATGTCGATTTTGAGATATTCAATAAAAGGATCCACCTAGCTTGGCTTTGTCTCTAAGTTGACCTCCAAGACTTCTGGCTCTTCAATAGTTGGGCAAGTTGAATTTTAGATTGATCTCCCATTATATTTCATAATTTATCAACTGATTGATTTTCTTCTTTGTGGATGTATTAAATTTTGAAAAATTCAAAATTTCCAATCTTTGGCTTAATTTCATAAAGATATATTTGCATGATTTTTTTTCACTTCAAATTTGTCATTCACTTGATTCATGTTAAGAATCAGATTTGACGAGAAGGTGTATTACTCTCACACAATGCACAAATCTCAAGCTTACAACAAGAGCTTCATATTTTGCATGATTGTTTGTGATGCCAAAATAAATTTGGATAGGATGGCTCAATGAAATTTCAGTGGGACTGTGGTGCACCATCCATTTATATTTCTCTTTGAGTGTTGGATGCTCCATTAATGAATGAAGTTCACAATTCATCTATAGATTTTTTTCTTCTTCAATACTAACTCAAAAAATTAGCTAGAACTTGCACTTTGATAGTAGTTTTAGGCATGTAAGACATATTAAATTCACTAAGCTAGATTGCCCACTTTAGCAATTGAGTGACCATTCTTTAAAATAACTAATTGTAATGGATGATTTGTAATGACTTGAATAGAATGCGCTAGGAATATGACCGGAGCCTCCTCAAAGAAAAAATCAATGCAAGCATGAGCTTCTCCATGAAGGAATACCCGAGTTCTACTCTTCTTAGGATTTTGCTTACATAATAAATAGAAAATATTTTTTCTTCTTGCAGTAAAATTGTGCTTAATGCTTCCTTTTCAACTCCAAGATACATGAGTAGCTCTTCTCTAGTTTTAGGGCTCTGTAATAAAGGTGAAGTCACCAATAGTTTCTTCAATTCTAAAAAAGTTTGTTTACATTCCTCCATCCATACAAGTTTTTTTAAGCTTTTGAGACGGTCTTCAAAATTGGAAATAAATTGATTGAGGCCGGCAACTCGTCCTATTAGTGTTTGAATTTCTTTGATGTTTTTGAGAGACAACATCTCCATAATAGTTTTAGCTTTTTTGGGATTGACTTTGATCCCATCAGGGGTTAGCATATGATTAAAAAAATTTCTTAGTATAGCTCCAAATTTTTATTTGAGTGGAATTAGCTTCACATTAAATTGCCTTGGTGCATTGAATATTTCTTCAAGTCTTTGATATGCTCCTTCGATAACTTATTTTTAATTAATAAATTGATATAAACTTAAAATATTTCTCACTTTTTAATTTTTTAAATTACATCTATCTATATTTTTAAGTCTAAATGGCATTACATTATAACAATACACCCATCTCAAGTAATAAATATAGTTTTTTAGCTAATGGCCGGATGCATCTTGATTTCATGATAGCCTAAGAAACTATTGAGAAAGCTCATCACCAAGAATCCTATTATCGAACCCACCAGAATGTTAATTTGGGGTAGATGATAACTCTCCTTAGGACAATCAGAGTTTAAGTTAGTGAAATCCATGCACATCCTCCATTTTCCATTAGAATTCTACACCATAATGACATTATAGCAAGCTAGTTTGGGTACTAGACCTCTTACATGAATCCTAGATGAATAGCTTCTTCATTTCTTCTCTAATTTTCTCTGTGAGGATAGTCTCCTCTTTTGCTTGATAAACTTTTCCTTTAGATCAACATTCAATCTATGACAGGCAACATCAAGGTCAACGCACGTCATTTCATCTGCTAACCATGGGCACTTATCTCTTTATTGCCTTAGAGTCGAAATCAACTCACCCCTTAACTTAAATTCAAAGAAGTACTTAATTTAAAGGTCACATCGACTTCTTCTCCAATGAGAACCTATTTTACAATCTTAGTAGCCTCCAAACTACTCCTCTTTCTCATAAATAGCAGCAAAATTTCTTCTTGGACATTATTGATAGTCATAAGATAACAAGCTCTCCACAGATGCAAGTCACTGCAAACTATGATAACTTTCCCTCTTCCTACAAACTTCATGATGATGTGATAAGTAGAAATGATTGCCTTGAAAGTATTTAGCAAAGGACAGCCGAAGATGGCATTGTAAGTAGCTAGTGCATCTACCATAATAAAATATGTCATTGTAATGAACTATTTTCTTTCTTATCCTTATTCCTTAGGTTACTAGTAAAGAAATGAACTTGGGGGTTTCTTTATGTTCTATAGAGAAACAATAAAGTAGTCTTGAGGCGGAAACTAGATGCAAGTTCCCTAAACTCATCTTCTCGTAGACACTCTTCAATAAAATGTTTACACAGCTCCCAATGTCTATCAAGATGCTACTAATCTAATAGATTGTGATCAATAAATTGGCCATGATAACATCATTGTAAGAATTCTCCTGGTAAGAAAGTCTCCATCAAGAGTCAATATAGGCTATTCACCATGGGCTTAGATGAATTCAACAAATTCACCTCTCTCGATCAAACTCATTTGAGGTTAGTTTGGCAAGAAGCTTTCAGACCATCGCCTCTAAGGATGGCTGTTACTATGCCTACGATATGGATTACATGTGCTGGCACAGTCTTGCTGCTTCTCTTTTCAGTAGATGCCTTTCTTTATCTCCTAGTATTCGTCTTTGGTGTGAAGAACTCTTTTATTTTTTTGCCCTTGATGTGATCTTCAATTAAAATTCCTAAATGGAGACACTTTGATGTTGTGGTCATGATCCCTATGATAAACACCATACTTCTTAAGGTTGTACAGGCGACCATCTGTCTTCATTGGCGGGGGTCTCTTGAAATAATCTTTGTTTTAAATATCCTCTACAACTTCGATGGGAGACTGAGTAGTCATGGTGGACAATCATGAGTTGGAGGTGGAAACCTATTATTTTATGATGAGGGAGACTGAGTGAGTCATGGTGGACAAACGATGAGTTGGAGGTGGAAACCTCCTCTCCATTATTTTATCTCCTCTTTAATTGTTGCATCGAGTTTGTTGCTTAAAAGGATGAACTCACAACTTGTCAAAATCTCTTCTATCATTTCACTGCCCCGGATGGCTTCTACCTTTCTTTAAGAAGTTATTAAACTTTCTCCTTTGAGGGCGTTATTGATCCTTGTCTCTCATTCATGAGGTTGAAAAGGAATTGTATTCTTCAACTAAAATCTAGTAGTTGGCTAGCTCAAGCAACTTAATTAGTATTTTTATGTGTTATATGTCCAACACGTAGAGAATGTACCTTCTCATAGGCTCTAAGCCAATGTAGCATAAGTTACTGGGATTGAGGTCTCATACTTTTAATATCTCCCTCTAGAATTGAGTGATGAAACTCCTCAACAACTTGTTTGGCTCTAGTTAAATTCACAGTAAAGCCTGTGAACTCTTGCTAGGATTTTGAGCACTAGTGATTTGCATAATGAACATGCACTGGAAATCTATAAAGTAAGTGATAACTCTCATAGGGAGGTTATTGAATCAATGCAACGTGAATTGCTTCAGGGTCAGAAAAAATAAATGGCATTTAAACACCTTGTGGCATTTATTTTCGGATGTATGGGGGGACAATAGGCAGATCGTAGGGGGCACTTTTTGAAGTGATCGAGTACATTGATGTATGATGTACTATCTCAAAAGATAGAGGCATCACCCTTCAATGAACCTAATCACCTAATAAGGACTCCTAAGGCATGATCTTCAATATACTAGAGATTGCTTTACATGGATGAATAAAGAGGTTTATATCAAAATAAATTTTAAGTTCCTATGGCAAGCCTCAGAATTAATTACATCATAGGAATGAAATTCCAAAGAATACTCGATTAAAGTAGACAATTATCATCTCCAAAGATTTCAAGGTTAGACTATCAAAGGATTAGTTATATTTAAAAAATCAATTGGAATAGTTCAAGGAGAAGACTTATTTTTAGAATCTAAAGAAAAATAAGTAGAGAGTGCTCACAATACTAGGAGGCCTAATAAGTGTTCCAATATATCCTATAATTGGGCTTTATATATTTGGAAGTGAAGAGATTTTTTTATTTGAGTTGAATTTTTATTAGATTGCTAGGGCTTATAATATACCAATACAAGCTATAAAAATGCCTAAGAGGTGAGGATTTATGTAGTCTAAAAAAATTTACCTCGGATCCTAAATATAGAGCTTTACGAGCCAAAAGCGACCAAATTTAAGCGATAGGTGGACATAAGGGTTTACCACCATCAGATAGAATAAACTATCCAATTTCTAGACTTACAACTGTCTGGAGTGGCCGCAAGCTAACTCCTCCTGTGATTCAAAACCATGTAGTCTGGTCTCATGAAAGTGCAAGATAGTTGGGTTGTTATTTAATTGGAAAGAAACTAAAATCCTAAACCAACTTCCTAAGAGACTAGAGTATGAGTGATATGAATAATGACTTAATCTAATGCAAAATCTTTTCAAATTTTATTTAAATTTTGACATTTCATTTTGACAAAGGCTTTAGAATTTTTATATGCCTAAATGCATTATGAATGTTGATTGTTGGCTAAATCAATGAGGAGGGGGTGTTCTCCACCACAATGGATGCCCTCACAGGTCAAGCATTTTCTTATCATGCAAGGATGGAGATCCCCATATTCAAGGAAGGAGGAATATGAAATGCATGATGTGAGACATACAACCATAAAACTAAGAGGTTGCTAAATCTTTAATTATCATATTTAAAACCTAGGCTTTATGATGAGGTTATGTGTTGATTAAAATTTAATTATGAGTGATTAGTTGGGCAAAAAATTTATTTTATCCTAAGATCCTACCACATCCAGGCCACACATTCAAACATCAAACATTAAAAAACTATGAAAAGCATGTTGTCCTAATGCGCAATCTAAACACAACTTCAATCAAACATGTATAAATTACATAAAAGAATAAAAGGATGGTGAGATCGAGTTCTGTCGTACACCCCAAAAAGAAAAAAAGAGAGTAGCCGAGCTCTACCCTTATACAACCCGGATTATAAAATAATACATGCTATAGGGGGGTCTTCTTTCTTCATTTCTTCATGTCCTCTTTTTCTTCCTTTTGATTTGATTTGCTCCAAAGGCATCATAGGGCACCCTAGGGACTAAGCCTTATGGCCACCACTCATCCTAATCCCCCACAACATTAATTTTAATTCATATTACAAAATTATATTTTATATGAAAAAGTAAATCTAACTACACCTGTAAAATAGAGATTAGCTAAACATACATTCAATCCCAAGCAATTATATTTATAATTTGGACTTAGCACCCTGCACATAGATAACCAAGCCCACCTGTCCTAACTTGGATTATGTTTAGGGGCATAAGCAACCTGCAAGCAAAACATTTATATTTATTTTTACAGTGGCCACTTAAGCATAATCCCATGCAAAAAATAATGTTAGACTATTAATGGCCTAACATCCAGTCTATGATCCACATTCCTAGCATCCAATCTAAAATATTACATCACAAAATAAAACACAACATCAACCTAACCTAATTCTAGGGTTGGTGACCTAGTACTCTAGTGTGTGAAAGGAGGGCTTGCGTGTCAAAACATTACTAGGCTTCTTTAGTTTAAGTTTCAATTTAGAGTTTGAATTTGTTTAAATGTTACCTTTGAGTGGTTTCAACTCAAATGATTTAATGATTTATTTTTCATTTTTTATTTCACTTTTATTTAGTTAAAGTGATGTTTAGGTTTTCAAAAATGAAGAGTAGGATGAATTCCATTTTTTTTAATGGAACTCGCCTTATTCTACAACCTAACTCCTACATCTTCATCCTAAAAAGTTTAACTAAGGTTCTTAAGTATCTTAATTAGTCCTTTTGATCTCATTTAGTTTGTTTGAATTTGGAATGACTCTTTTCTTTTCTTTGAAATTTAGATTTGATTTGACTAATGTTTGTTTGATTTGATTTAAATTCTAAAGTTTAAGTTTATTTAATTTCATGTATTTTGATTTATTATTTTGGATTAGATGTTTTGATTTAATTAAATTTTGATAATTCAATATCCTTTAATTTGAAAGTTTAAATTTGTTTAATTTCATTAATTTTTGATTGATTAATTTTGAATTATATGTTTTGATTTAATTAAATTTTGATAATTCAATATCCTTTAAATTTATATATTTTTCCTTTCCTTTGGATTTTAATTTAAGACTTTATTTCATATGATTAATGTCATTTTGATGTTATTTAGATTCATTGATTTTATTATTTCATTTAAGTTTGGTTTAGATTATTGAATGTATTCCAATTAATTTATGATTTATTTGAAATTTAATGTGCTCTTTTATTTGAATTCCAATTAAGGGTTTGATTTCTTAAATTTAGTCATTTAGTTTATATATTGATCATTTTTTTGTTTGATGATTAATCTCTTATCTTAGTTCAATGGATTTGTTTTGTTTGAGTTTTATTTAACTTATTTTGATATTGATTGAAATTTGGGATATGATTTGGTGACTTTAGAGTTTAGATTCAATTTTATATTTATTTAATTTGATTATGGTTCATTTATTGATAGTTTGATTAGATTAAATGAATTGCAAGTTATCTTTGATTTTAATTGAGTTTGATTATTTATGATTAGAATTTCATTTTAATCTCATTCATTTATCATGTTTATTAGAGTTTGGTTTATGTTTTGATTTCATACATTTAATAGTTAATTAGTTTATCTTATTTAAGTAGGTTGAATTGAATTTAATTTGATTATGTATTAAATTGATAAGAGTCTATCTTAATTTAATTTATTTTGATTTGATTAGCTTTATTAGTTTATTGGTTTGCTTAGGTTCAATGTGATTAACTTAATTATATAATTAGTTTAATTAAGAGGTGTGATTAAATTAATTATTAGATTAATTAAATGTTTGATTTAAGCTTGATTTAAGAATTAGTTTTAATATGATTTATTTAAATCAATTTTGTTTATTAAAATGATGGGTTAATTTATTAAGTTTGCATTAATTAGATTTGATTAAGGATAATTCAATTTTAAATTATTAGCTTAATTAAAGATTCATTTAATTAGAAATTAATGACTTAATTGCCCATATGTGAGTGATTTGATTTAATAGGTTTAATTAAACATTTTTTTACTTAAATTTGATTGATTAAAAGGATTATTATTATTGTTTGATTAGATTAAGTGAATTAATGGTTTATTTTCTTATTTCAATTAAGCTTGATTATTTATAAAGAGTTTTATTTGATTTCATTCATTTATTATGTTTATTGAATTTCATTTAATATTTTAATTATGAATTCATGTTTAATCTAGTTTTTACATTTATATATATAATGATTAATTAGTTATCTTATTCCAAATGGATTAAATTGGATTTGAATTAGTTATACATTAATTTGTTTAAGTTCACCTTAACTTTATTTGGTTTAATTTGATTAATATTAAATTATTAGGATGAATTGGATTTGTAATCAATTTTATTTTTTAGTTTACTTTATGTTTTTTAATTGGTTTTGTATGGTTAAGATTTAATGCTTAATATAGGTTTAATTATATTAATTTGGTTTATATAGTTAACTAGGTTGATTACTTATCAATGGAAATGTGAACTTATGTAATTAAAAGTTTGATTATGGTTGTTTTATTTGAATTATTTTATCCAAGTTGAGTTTAATTTTTTTTTAAAGTCTTTTCTTGATTTCTTTAATTTAATTTAGTTTTGTTTAAGTAATTAATTAACCTATTATGACATTTCATTATGAGTTTAGTTAAAGATCTATCTTAGTTGAAGGATTAAATAAGTTTAATTTGATTGGAGATTAAAGTTTCATTAATTTGTTTAATTATGAGTTTAATTTGAAATTTAATCATTTAATTGAGTTTTATTAATTTAATTAGGTTTAAGTTTATGTTTAATTTAATTTCATTTGAAGTTTATGTGACATTTTTCTAATTTGAGGTTTGATTAACAATCACTTAAGTGTTATGTTATTTCTCATTTTTATTTAATATTTAAATTATTATAGGTTTAGCTTTAATTCATTCTTTAATTTATTAAATCTTAATCCTAAGTGTTTACTTTAGGTTTATTAAGCTTTAGAAGATCATATCATTTTCTTAAGGATCTTAGATGTTAACTGAAGTGATTTAAGTTATTTTGAAGATTTTTATAATTTTCATAAAATTTATTAATTTATTTTACTAAAATAAACAATCTAAGCTTCAAAATTTAATATCTCTCAATCCAGAAATTATTTTGACTTGAAATTTTTATGGAAAGTGTATTTTAACCACTATTTCAATCTTGAAAAATTTCAGATAAATCTTATGTGTATTTTTAGATTTATTAATGATATTTGATTTTCACTAAAACTTAAATTAAGCTCAAACTACGTAATAGAAATTGGGAATTTTGGGCTTGTTAGATTTCTCTCAAAATGATGAATCCAATGAGCCCTTATTTGCAATTTATCATTGAGTATTTTATTTTTTATAAATTTTTGAAGTTTCAGGCAATTTGAATAATTTTCAAAATAAAAAATCATGATTTTTCCACAAACCATTACGCGGCATTAGACTACGCATTTTGATCACGATTTTGATTGGGCGCATGGCCTTGACGTGTTTGGCGGAAAGCATGGTTTTGCTCGACCGTCGATCACGTGATCGAATGTGATTGAATCGCGATCTAAGGGATGAAATTAGATCCCTTTCTCGCAATGTCCATCCCTACTAAAGGGAGATTGACGGTCATCGCTTCATCTTAAGCGATGACAACGATGTGCCGAGCATCCGAAATGTAAAAAATGAACGCTATAAGTCTATTTTGGGCTCGATTTCACGTCGATTCTCCCCGAAAAATTCCTATTTCTGCATTGGGGTCATGTAAAATGAAAGATGCAAAGGATATCTAAGGGATTTTTCTAAAATCATGCAAACATCATCACAAATAAGAGATCCTATGGCCAGCTATGAGATTTGGAAATTACCTCATCGGAGATGATTTTCGGAGGCAGAGTCGATTCGAACACCCTCCTGGATGCGAGACGAAGCTTTGGAATGAATATGGACTTTGCCTTGCCTCAGAACATTGTAATCACCAACCTCCACTACACTTCATTGAAATCTGCTAGATTTGATGGTTTTCCATCGAAAGGAAGTGGGAATGAATTTCTTTACCCGAGGAACTCTTTGGAGAGTAGTTAGTGCGAAATAAGCTCCTTTGGGTGCCTCTTTTCCTCTCCTCTTAATGGTTGCCAAAAATCACCATTAAGGGTGATGGGAGATGGTTGGGTGGCCATGGGGGATTAGAGACTTCAGATTTTAGTTTCCAAAGTCTCCTCTTATGGTTGTGAGGTCAGTGTCATTCAATGCAAGAGATAGGGAGGAGTGGATGAGGGGATTTTTTTTGTAAGATTTGGTTTTCTCCATCTCTCTCTCTCTCTCTCTCTCTCTCTCTTGGTTTCACCCAACTATAAAAGTTGAATTTTCAACTTTTTAGAAGATGATTTGAGTGTTATTATCCCATTTGGGCTTGATTTGGGATTGGATCAACTTATGTTGACCCAAATGAGTTGGGTTGGATTTAAGCATTTTGATTTGACTCATTGGCTTTGAATTTGCTTTAATTATGTTTGATTGATCATTTATGATAGTTTTAATTGATTAATTCTGTTTAATTTGGTTCAACTTTGACCAAAATTGATTTAGTTGATTTATGTGATTCAATTTATTATTTCATGTATAGATTATGTTTCAATTATGTTTTATGAATTATTTGGAATGTTTTTGGTCAATTATTTAGATTAATTTGGCTTGATTTGGATTTGACCCATTTTGAGTTCAAATGGGTCAAATTCAATTGAGTTAAATATTTTGTTTGACTCAACCAAGATGTGTTTAAGCTCTAATCATGTTTGATTAAATGATCATTATGATTTAGAGTAATTGGTTTCATTTGATTTGATGTTAATTTTGATTTGAATTCATTTTAACTTAAATTGGGCTTAATGGGTTAAATGATCCAATTAACCCATTTGAGATCTTATTTAATTTAGATTTATTTAGTTTTATGTTTAAGCATATTCATTTGATGATTTTGAGCCTTCAGAGTGATTTAATTTGGAAATTTTTTTGTTTGTTGACTTTGACTTAATGGGGCCCACATAGGCCAACTCTAGGTCAAATGACCTATTTGTCACTTTGAACCTCATTTGAATTAATTTTTGAGTTTATTTGTGTTTATGCATTGATTTTGTGCTTTTGATTTGATTTAATTTGGTTTAATTTTGATTTGATTTAATTTTATTTGGACTTAAGTGATTTTGAGCTTAAAAGGATTAATTGAGTTAATTAATTTAATTACCTCAACTAAGATCAATTAGATTTAGAATTCAATTTAAATATGTTTGATTTAGATTTATGGTGAGTTTCATTAAATTTGGGTCTTGGCTAAAGAGGTAGGCATGTGCTTGTTTAGGCCATCGGATGGGTAAGTCACCTTGGGTCCTTAGGCTTAGCCTAATCTTATGGCAAACCCTCCTAAAGTCTCTAGGTTCATGTTCAATGTTCACTTAGCCACTAGAAGTGTCCTATGACTAAGGAGCTCTTAGTGTCTAGAAGACTCCTAGACTTATGATAGAAGATTGAATCCTCACTCCACAAGTGAGGTCAACAAAAGGACCCCCAATAGGTGTGTTGTATCTGACAAGGCACACCGTATGTATTGACATTAACTAAGGTGATCAACAATGTCCAAAAGAATGCAAGTGCTAACGAAGACCATCTACTCCTAAACCAAGAGGTAGATAAAGTCATGATCTTAGTGCAATACAACTCATCTAATGCTCGAGGCATAAGAAAGTCAAGGAGATTTGGGTAAGAATACGTTTTCATGTTAAGAACATGAAAAGAGATCCACCCGGGGAATCGCAGATGAATTGGATTTGATTTGAGATAGATTTATTCCAAGAGCATAAAAGTAAGGGAAATTCACTGGGGATTGAGATTTGATTAATATATTTGAGTTGTTTTGGAGGAAGATCCACTCGGAATTAGGATTTGATTTAATTTGTCAGTGGGGGATCCACTAGGGATACAAGTTTGAGTTTGTTCAATTTGTTGTGTTAGTTTAATTTGGGACATATTCGCTGGGGATATGGGCTTGAATCCACTAGGGATCAAGACTGGATTTGTTTTGATTTGATTTTTTTAATGAATTTATTTTATTTTGGCTCCACTGAGGGAGACTAATTTGGTTGAATTGATGTTTGATTTGGAGGCATATCCGCTGGGGATATAAGCCTGGTTGAATTTATTTAATTTAGATTTAGATTTGGCTACAAGGGAGATTTGGTTTGCTTTGTTTTAACTTGGGCTCCATTGAGGGAAGAGTGTGATTTGACTCCACTAGGAAGATTTAAATTTGATTTGATTGGTTATGTTTGATTTGACTCCACAAGGGAAGTTGGTTTTGAATTTGATTTGTCTGAGAACCTATCCACTAGGGATATGAGCTTGAATTAATTTCTTTGATTTTAATTTTGATTAAATGGACCCTGTGTGTTGACCTCACTTTTGGGATGAGTTCTCAACTTCCTCATCATAAATCTAGGACTCTTATAGACACTAAGAGCTCTTTAGTCTTAAGACACTTCTAGTGAAGTGAACATTTAACCTAAGCCAGAGACATAGAAGGGTTAGCTATAGGAATAGGTTATGCCTTTGGGACTTAGGAAGACTTGCCTACCCTATAGCCTAAACCCAATCCATGCTTTTCTTCTCAAACCAAATCCAAACCAAATTTCCAAGACTCATAATCAATCCCATGATCAAATTCAAGTCAAAATCCATGAACTTTATGATTGAATTCAAAACCCTTTCTAATCCCTTTGATTTCATCTTATGGACTTAGCCATAACCAAATTCAAATCAATTACAATTCAATTGATTTTCTCAAATATCAATTCAATCTTTCAATCAAACTATCAAATTCCAATTCAAATCCAACTTCAAATAATTCAATCCCAAAATGAAATCCAAGTTGAAAAATTCCTTCCCTAAGTCATATAGCCCATTCTCATAAACTTAGCCAAATCTCCACCTAAGTTATCCCAAATTTGATAGATTTCTTTATAAATCCATTATTCATTCATTTATATTCACAAATATAAATGAAACCCATACTCAAATGACCAAAAATCAAACAACATCAAATCAAGCCAAAACCCTTCTTAAGCCATGTGGACCTACCTCCATGAGCTTAACCAAATCTTAACCCAAATCAATCAAAAATCAATTGGTTTCTTTATAAGTCAATTGTTCTTTCATTTATATCCATAAATATAAATGAAACCCACCTCAATGATAAAAAAATAAATCAAATTAAATTGATTTCCTTCTTAGCTCTTTTGACCTACATCCCTAAGCTTGGTCAAATTTGCTTCTAAATCATTCCAAACTCAAGTGATTTTCTCATGAATCATTTATATCTTCATTTATATTCATAAATATAAATGAAATATAAGCTCAAATAGCCAAAACCAAATGCAAAACCAAACCAAAATCCAATTTATACCATTTAAGTTAATTTCTTGGACTTAAACAAAATCCACATAAACCAAGCCAAAACCAATATATTTTCTCTTGAATCAATCATCTCTTCAATCATCTATCCAAATATAATTGAAACCTACCATTATCAAGCCAAACTCAAGTCAACCCAAGTCAAGCCCTAGTTAGCCTTTTTAGCATGGAAACTTCCAATGAGCCAAAATCTATTGGACTCCAAATTGATTGTAGTTGAATTTATATTTCAATCATAGGCTCATATATAAGTTCAACTAAACTTGAATCAAGCTAAAACAAAAATCAATTGACCCTCTTAGGTCCACTTGACCCAAAGTGGCCTAAAGAACCTTTTTGAGCCAAGTTCTAATCCAACCTAAATTGGATTGAACCAAGTCCATCCAAGCCTCATATCATGATCAACAATCATCCTAGGATGATCAATCACCTTGAATTGGGTCAAACCAAGTCAACCTGGTCCTTTGACCAAGTCAACCTTTAGCCCAAATGAAACTCAAACTAGTCAAAACCCACCATACAATAAATTGATTAAAACCATTGATTCATACCAACTCATGATCAAAGATTGAACATGACTTGACCCTTAATTGAGCCAAACCAAGTCCAATTGGCCATTTGACCCAAGTTGACCCAAATTGGCTTAAAAGGCTAAAATGGGTCAAATCATAATCTAACCCAAATTGATTGCAACCAATGGCTGAAGTTCATTCCAAATTGATTATTGAACTTGACCAAAGCCATAATTAAGCCCAATTTGAACAATTGGTCAACTTGACCCAACCTAGCCTAAATTGACCTAAAGGGTTAAATTGGCCAAAATCCAAATTAATTCCAAATTGATTTAAACCAAAGCATACAATCACTTTCAACTAACCAATTGAACATCAACCAACACCTAACCCAATTTTGGCCAATTTGGTTAAATTGGTCAACTTAGCCCATTTGACCTATATGAATCAGAATGAGCCAAAATCAAACTTAGGCCAAATTAATTGAAACCACTTGAACTAAAACTATTCAAATCATCATTTGAACCTAACCCAATCCTTGATTTGACCAAATTTGATCAATTGGTCAACCTAACCCAACATGACCCAATATGAACCTATTTGACCAAATGAAGCCAAAACTCTTGAAACCAACCCATGACCCATTGGATGCTGACCAAACCCGACCCAAACCCATGTTGGATCAACCTAAAATTATCCCAAACCCATTTGGAGCCAAGTACAATGCAAATCTTCCATGGATCCTCTCCCCTATGTAGGATTTTCCCAAAAAATGATAAAGTCCACTCTTCATTTCACCTTGGCAGCCCCCACTCTTCCAAATGAGGGATCCTTAAACGTCCTAGCCCACTCTAAAGGTGCTAGGACTTACCATGGACCAAAGGGAGGTGAGTTAACTCACCTTCCATGCAAACCAAAAACCAAACATTCAAACCAAAGATAATTTGCCCAAATCAAGCTTGGAGCCTCATGCCATAGCTTCTCCCAATCCATACGAGCCACATGAACTAGAGTGCAACCACTCTGGTGCTTTGATGGTGGCTGGCTGGCTAAAAAATGGGAAGTCATCCCTTCTATCTACCTCAGCAAACTGAGGGGTATACCCCCTCAATTTGCATAGAAAATGTATCAATTCGAATCATAAAAGCTTCTAGAGATGATTTCAAGCCTCCTTGTAATCCTAGAGTGATCCTAACCTTCCTATCTTCAGCATTTTCTCTTTCTGTATGGAATCAAAATAGGGGAGGCCAATCTCAATCCAAGCTTGCTCATATCTCAACCAAAATCAAATTCCTCTTACACACACCTTCCACGCACGTTGACGAAGCCACCCAAGTCATTTCCCAAGCTCCCAAGCAATTGGAGGAAGGACTTCAATCACCATCGAGCTCCATAGTAATGGAAGTTGATCCACTGAGTGAACCATGAGGAATTGTCTTGTGTACTACTCAATAGGGCCTCATCTCTACTAGACGAAGCTATCTCCGTCGATCCCACCATCGGTCTTGAGCTTTGGCTAGGTAATTGCTCAAAACTATAGAAATAGGAAAATTTTGTTTGAGCTTTTCAAAGAAAATTTGCATGTGAGCCCATCTTAGCAGTTGGATCCTTATGGATCCCTCGCGCAAAGGTGTGGGTTGATTTTGGAGTGAATCCAAGCTCAGGTGAGCTCGTATTGAGTGATCCATGGCGGACGGACTTTGTCGTTCGTTGCTCGCTGGAAGGAGGATCACGTCATCGTGTGATTGGAATGGACTACTCGATCAAATTGCCATCTATTTTTCTACCTTTATGCCATGGGTTTGATCCGATCATAGATGAGATGGAGATCAATACCACATCGTCCGACTAACTCAAAGACAGATGTGACTTAAATAGCCAATCCCGTGGAGCCACATGAAAGCGCGCCACGTGGGGCCGATGAGATTAGACTTAATTAAGGATATTTAATGTATTTTTAAGGCTGAAAATTTCATAATTCCTAACTAATTGTAAAAAAAATCAAAAATTTAAATAATGGCTCATTTTAGAGGTATTTCAAAGGGGAATCCATTAAAATTATTCTTAATTAATTTTGAAAAGTAATTTTGGCTTAATTAGGGTTTAATTAAAATTTTAATTTGCCTATTTACTCTCTAATTAATTAACCAATCAATTTCAAACTTTCTCAGAATGTCTGGGGGGATGACGTCCACCTCCCCTATTTTTCTTGGGATTTATTGGTTGATTAATTTGGGAAATTAATTATTTAAGCCTTAATTACTCTCTTAACTTAATTAAGTGATAATTAAGCATTTGAGCAGTAATTAATCAACAAATTGGACCCCTTTACCACTGTTGAATAGTGGAGAGACTTGGGAAATTAGATTGAGGCCCCCCTCCTAATTTTTCTCCGAAGTTTCCTTCTCTTTTCAAAACAAAATCATTAAGAAAAGAGAAATAATTAATGGATTAATGTCTTGATTAACCTAATTAAAAGGGTAATTGCATTTGATTTCTCTTAATTAAATCACGGGTAGAGCTTTAGGTGTTCAATAACCTAAATAGAGTTAATGAAATTATGGTTAGCTCACATATGTGAGAAAACCATAAAAGTAGTTAAGTGAGTATCTTAAGCTTAATTAATTAATGATTGTGAGCTAATTGTATTAGGCCCTTTATTTCATAGGAGCATTATTATTTACTTTTCATTCATTTGCATATTACATTGGCTCATAATCATTTAATTAATTATCTAAAGGTAACATAGATAAGGGTTTAATTAATTGATTTAATTCACACCTTAACCTAATTAATCCATAAAATTAATCTAATTTCTTCTTATCAAATCAAATTAACTCACACATGGGGAATGGGATTAAGATT
The DNA here is from genome assembly GCA_021442155.1 of Cymbidium sinense. Taxonomy (NCBI): domain Eukaryota; kingdom Viridiplantae; phylum Streptophyta; class Magnoliopsida; order Asparagales; family Orchidaceae; genus Cymbidium; species Cymbidium sinense. The sequence continues at coordinate 25,293,468 of CM038232.1, read as the reverse complement.
AGCAAACCTTTCTCACATTTCTTAAATCAAATCAAACATGAAATTAAAAAAGACATTAAGAAACTTTGGTTTATTTTACATGAGCTGATTTAGTATGATTATCCTTAGGAATTAGTTTGATAGAATGAAATCATATGCTTATGTCCATTTATTTCTATCCAATCATATTAAATGTTGTATGCCACTTATTCATACATTCAATTTTTTCCAAAAATTAATTAAATCAAATAGTTTCCTTTATGTCAATCTTGCATGTGTTGATTTAAATTAATAGATGTATGGCTATTATCATTATTAAATCCAAATATATTTTTTAATACTTATAAATGAATGATTATATATGTTATGAATGCTAGTTATAAATACATAAGAGATGTATGTGATTATAACATAGGTGGATGAAGTTTCTTTTCTTTTTTTTTCATTCATGTATTGATTTATATAAGTAAGAATGTTAATCGGTATATAGCTTGAACATCCAGGGAATATGCGACTTTAGTCAGCCTCAAGGAGGTCATTTGATTTCCTCACTTCTCTGGTTTAACAACGTCACATACTCCATTTGATTTCATTCTTATGTATTTCAATATTAGAGTTTGGATAAGACTTCACTCAATATGCATAAATGTTTCAATCAAATAAAATTTTAACTTTTGCATGATTTTTCTTTATTTATTTATACATCCATATGTATTCAAGAAAAGAAAATATTTAGACTAGACATCTTGGGAATACGAGACTTTAAGTAGCCCCAAAGAAGGTCATTTAATTACCTCACTTCCTTGGTTAACAATGGCATATACTAGCTTATGTCTCTTATGCATATGTGTGTGTATTTAATTATGGAATTAGAACCCATTGCCTTTTATCAAAAAGCCATGCATTCATGAATGATTAAGTTATTAAATTAATTAATCATATGACTTGGAGCTCTCTTTCTTATGTTCATGTATGCAAATTTACATATGTTTGAATGTAATGGGAATATAGTTTAGACATCCCGGGAACACGAGGCTTTAGCTAGCCCTAAGGAGGTCATTTGATTACCTTACTTCCCTGGTTAATAATGACACGTACCTATTTAATTTCATGCCTATGAATTTTTATATAAGAATTTAGATAGAGGTTTAAATTAATATGATAAAATAATCCAATCAAATGAAACATCCAAATTCCAAATGCATATACTTACATCCATCATTTAAATGTGTTAAAAACATATTGCATATATAGGTATGCTTAGTATTTAATCATATGCATGCTACATATGATGGAAAGAAATGAATGAATATGTGTCATGTTATAGTAATTAATTCCAATTAATCTTAAGATGTCTTTCTTAGAAAATATGATTATTTAAAGTGAACCTAAACCTATAATTAAATATGTAATAAGCCATTCACTAAAGAGAGTTGATTGATTAATTTGCTTTGTAAATGACTTAAGGTAAGGATAAAAGAGAGTAATCCTCTCTCTTCTTTTCATTATAACACTTAGGTGTTAGGTGTAAGCCAAATGAAACAAAGGAAAACATTAAATAAAACTTGCAAATCAATTAAGTCAGTTAAATTGAAACCATCCTTTATAATTAAATCCTTTCATACTTAAAAAATCATAACAAAGCCTAGTTAAGGCATATCACACAAGCATTAATACACACACTTTAGAAGTAAGTCACCACTTCTAGCTTTATATTAGGGCGGTGCATGGAGTAATGTATGTTTGGTTTTATGATGTATTATTTTAGATGAGATATTAGGGTATATGCTTCATAGACTGGATGGTAGGCCATGATTAGCCTAATCATATTTTTTGCAGGAGATTGTGCTTAAGGGTGCATACAAATAAATATAAATGATCTCTTTTGTAGGTTGCTTAACCTCTAAGCATAATCTAAATTAGGACAGGTGGACATGGTTACCCATGTGCAGGGTACTAAGTCTAAATTATTCATATAACTGCTTGGGTTGTCTCATGTGTTTAGCTGACACTTATGTTGCAGGTGTAGTTAGATTTACTTTTTCTATTTTTAATATAAATTTGCATTAGGAATTAGAATTAGTATTATGGGGGATTAAGATGAGTAGTGGCTAGAATATTTTATCCTCGGAGGCCCTGTGATGCCTTTGAAGCAAGCAAATCCAAATGAAGAAATGAAGGAGATATAAAGAATGAAAATAATAAGACCCCATAGCATTTATTCATTTATAAATTATAATTATTTTTTTATATACCAGGTTGTATAATGGTAGAGCTCAACTACCCATTTTCTCTTTTTTATGATGACCACCGACCTTTTATTCTTTTGCGTTAGATTTATAAAAATGCTTGATGTTATGTTTAAATTGTGTAATTGAAATGGCATGCCTTTTCATTATTTTTTTATGAATGGTGATTTAATGTGTGGCCTAGATCCGGTTAGGCTCTTTAAAAAAAAATTTCTACCCCAACTACAACTCATAATTAGAATTTCTAAATAATTCATATCCTCACATAAAGCTTAGGCATTAAATCAAGATAATTAAAAGATTTAGCAACCCCTTAGCTGAATATTATATTTTTAATATCATGCATTCATATTATTTTATTCTTGCAAAGGGAGGGTTTCCATCCTTGCATGATAGGGGAAGACTTGACCTTTGAGGGTCTCCTTTATGGTGAAAAATAGCTCTTTCTCTTTGATTTAGCTCATAACTCATTTCAACATACATTTAGACATTTAAAAATCCTAGGGCCTTTGTCAAAATAAAGAGTCCAAAATCAAATAAAATTTGAAAAGATTTAAATTAAACTAAGTCATTGCTCATACCACTCATGCTCTAGTCTCTTAGAGTGATTCTATGGACTTTAATTTATTTCTAAATAATAACAACCTAACTATCTTGCAAAATCATATGAATTGCATATATGGTTTTAAAGCATAAGAGGAATTAGTCGCTACCACCTGTGCGTTATAAGTCTATAAGTGGTCTACTCTCTTTTATTGAAGTAAATCATATACCGATCTTCACTTTGATTTAGGTCATGCTTTAGCCTTTGCTAAAGCTCCTTAGATCGGATCGAGAGGTTTGTTTCCTTGTGCACAAGCATAAATCATCACCTCTTAGGCATTTTTACAATATTGTATTGTGGGATTATAAGCTTAAGCTATCTAATAAAAAAAGTCAACTCAAATAAATAACTCTCTTCAAACTTCAAATATTTAAAGCCCAATAATAGGATAGATTAGAATGCTCAATAGGTTTTCTAGTATCATGAGCATTCCCTACTCATCTCCTTTGGCTTCAATAATAAATCTCTCCTTTTTGATTAATCCCATTTTATTTTATAATATAACCAATTTATTTATATTCATATCTTCAAAATCTTTTGAGATAATAATTGTGTACTTTAATCGAGAGTATTCCTAAAGAATTCACCTTCCTTAGGATGTAATTAACTATGGGGGCTTTCCCCTATAGGGAATTTTAGAACCTGATTTAATATAAACCCTACTTTATTCATCCATGCAAAGTAGGGAAAAATCTCTGGTATATTCGAAGATTCATCATGCCTTAGGAGTCCTTATTAGGTGATTAGGTCCATTGAAGGGTGATGTCTCTATTTTTTGAGATAGTACTTCATATCTCAATGTCGTACTGATCGCTTCAATAAGTACACCCACAGATCTACATGGTGTCCCCCATACACATATCCAAAAATATAATCACCACATATTTTTTTGATGACTATGCTGGGGATGGTTCCTCTCTCCATCTCTATTAGACAATTATTGTCTCCAAGCATCAATAGTGGACTTGTATTTCATATGAGTTCGAGACTATCTCTCTTTTTGTTGGCACTTAGCTTATTTCATTCTTAAGTAAAGCTAGCCAACATCCTCTAGGTTTTAGGACCTCACTCATTGTAGGTCTTGAAACCCTATTAGGTCCCCAAAAGGTAAACGATAAAATTAACTAATGAAAGGAGATGTCTAAAAATTTATAACCTCTTTACCACTAGCTTGGTGACGCAAGGTTCATCATATATTTGTGAAAATAACCTCATTTTAGAAAATGCTACTTTCCAAAAGCACTTTTTCAAAATTCACATAATAAGAGATTTTTGCACAAAATTCACAAGAAATTTTTAAAAAGCACAAAACTCATACAACCAAACCTCATTTAACAATTCCTATAATTGTTACATGGAGGTTCTTTTCAAAATCAAAATTAATATATATTTTTTAAAACACCTTTTTCAAAAGCACATTTTGAAAATGGCTATCTCCATTCAACATACCCAAGTCTGTTGAATGAAGATTCTATTTTCAAATAAAATCATGACATAAAATTAAAACTCCACTTAGAATATTTCATATGTGCTAGAGTTGGAGTTTCCCTCTTCAAAAATCAAGAAATCACACACAAAATCAAAGAATATTTGAACCCCATTTGACATACCCAAAATTTTCAAATGGGAGTTCCCCTTCCTTTTGGAAAATCAAAACAAATTGAATTCTATTTAACACACTTACATTTGTCTAATAGAATTCTTCTTTTCCAAAGTCTTGAACATCAAAACACAATTGGACTCCATTCGACATACCCAAATTTGCCAAATGAGAGTCCCATTTCTAAAAATCACAAAAAAAAATAAATTGAACTTTATTTAACATACCTAAATTTGTTAAATAGATTTCCTTATTTCAAAATCACAACACATTTTGAACTCTATGGCATACCATATTTGTCAAGAAAGCAAATCATAAACACACTTGACTCTTACTTACCAAATTTGTTAAGTAAGAGTCTCATTTTCAAATCATAACACACTTGACTCCTACTTAACATACCAAATTTGTTAAGTAAGAGTCTCATTTTCAAATCATAAACACACTTGACTCCTACTTAACATACCAAATTTGTTAAGTAAGAGTCTCATTTTAAATCATAAACACACTTGACTCCTACTAAACATACCAAATTTGTTAAGAGCCTCATTTTCAAAAGTCATAAATACATTTGACTCCTACTTAACATACCAAATTTGTGAAGAGCCATATTTTTAAATCAACACATATCAAACACACTTGACTCCTACTTAACATACCAAATTTGTTAAGTAAGAGCCTCATTTTCAAATCATAAATACACTTGATTCTTACTTGACATACCAAATTTGTTAAGTAAGAGCCTCATTTTCAAATCATAACACATTTTTCCTCTACTTAACATACCAAATTTGTTAAGTAAGAGCCCCACTTTCAAATCAAATCAGCATATATCACACACATAACAAATCATCACAAATAAAGATGTTTTCACAAAATTTTCAAATATATGATTGAAAACCTTATTTTAACATACCTAAATTTGTTAAGAAAAAGTTTTCCAAATCAAATTTTCAAACAAGACATACAACATATATATCTCCAAAAGTCACTCCAAATATTTGAACCCTGCTCAACCTACTTAAATTGGTTGAGTATGGGTTCTAAATCTAAATCATATGGCAAAGTCTCTCCTCCAATCATCAAAATCTCTCCAATTTCAATGAACCCCACTTAGCATACCTAAATTTGTTAAGTGTGGGTTCAAATTTCAAATCAAATTTAGAAGTCAATGATTGAAGATGAATACTAAAGCAAGGGTCTGACTCATTTACATTTCAAACAAATGTAGTGATTTTGCATAGCCAGTCTTTTCAGCCTTTAGTCAATGCAGTGATCATGGCTCCCGGTAAATTTGTTTTCTCTTTCCCCTCTGGTGTAGATCTGGCCTTGGATCAAGCCAATCTTACCATGATTGATGTCGTACATCTAATTTACTTTGGTCATGGCTTTGAGGGAGTCCAATTACTTGTGAGAGGATAGCCCTCATAACTATTAGTAGGGAGAAGGTGGTGGGACATACGCCACTTATCTGCTTTGACATGCCATCTAACTCTGAGTTCCCCTCATTGAAAGGAAGGTTGTCGTGGTTCCTACACCCAGTTTAGTGTCAGTGTCAGTACCAGTTGCTTCAGCATGGGTTCAATCAATTTCCCCTGCCATAGCTCTAGTGAGAACTGCTACCTCCTCTTTGGTCACCCCAAAGTGGAAGGCTATCTTGGCCTCCGAGATAGTCTCCCCTACCATCGAGGTAGGTTTCAGTTCCCGCTCTTCTTTGCTCACTGTTGACCTCACTTTTGGAGTGAGCTCTCAACTCCCTCATCATAGATCTAGGACTCTTATAGACACTAAGAGTTCCTTAGTCTTAAGACACTTCTAGTGATTAGGTGAACACTTAACCTAACCCTAGAGACTTAGAAGAGTTAGCCATAGGAATAGGTTGTGACTTAGGGATTTAGGAGGACTTACCTACCCTATAGCCTAAACCCAATCCTTGCTTCCTTCTTTCAAACCAAACATCAAATTTAAATCCAAATTTCAAATCAAATCCAACTATTAAATGATTGAAACCCATGATTGAATTCAAACTCCAAATCCCTTCCTAAGCCCTTTGATTTTATCTTATGGACTTAGCCTTAACCAAATCCAAATCTACCCCAATCCAATTGATTTTCTCAAGTATCAAATTCAATCTCCAATCAAATTCCAAATCATAAATCAAATCCAACTATCAAATGATTGAAACCCAAATCAAATCGAATTCCCAATTTTAGCTCTTTTAGCCAAATTCTTGAACTTGGCTAAATGATACCTAAACCAATTCAAAACTCATGGATGTCTTCATGATTCATTCATTCCTGCAATCATTGATGTAAATATAAACATAAATTACCATTATCAAACCAAATCCAAGCTAAATCAAATCAAGCCCAAGTTAGCCCTCTTGACTTGAAATTTCCATATGAACCAAAACCCATTTGGCTCCAAACCACTTGCAATTGAATTTATATTTCAATCCTAGGCTTATGTGTGAGTTCAACTAAACTTGAATCAAGCCATCAAGCTAATTAACCCATTTAGGCTCACTTGACCCAAAGTGGCCTAAAGGAACCTATTTTGAGCCAAGTTCTAATCCAACCTAAATTGGATTGAACTAAGCCCAGCCAAACCTCACAACATAATCAACAACCACCCTAGGGTGATCAATTGCCTTAAATTGGGTCAAATCAAGTCAAACCTAGCCTTTGACCAAGTCAACATTTAGCCCAAATGAAACCCAAACTAGCCAAAATACACCATATGCCAAATTGATTAGAACCATTAATTCAAACCCACTCATAATCGTTGATTGAACATGACCAAACCCTCACTGAGCAAACCAAGCCTAATTGGTCATTTGACCCAAGTTGACCTATGTTGGCCTAAAAAGCCAAAATTGGTCAAATCATAATTTGATTCAAATTGATTACAACTAATGGCTTAAGTTCATTCTGAATCACTTATTGAACTTGACCAAAGCCATAATTGAGCTTGAGTTGACCAATTGGTCAACTTGACCCAACCTAGCCTAATTTGACCTAAAGGGTCAAATTAGCCAAATTCCAAATTAAACCAAACTAAAGCCTACAATCATTTTTAATTAGCCAATTGAACTTGAGTCAACACCTAACCCAACCCAATTTTATCAAATTGGTCAAATTGGTCAACTTGACCCATTTGACCTATATGAACTCAAATGAACCATAATCAAATCCAAAGTAAATTGAATCAAACCAATGACCCCCCAACCCATTGTTTGGCCTAATTTGACCAATTGGTCAACTTGATTCAACCAATCCCAATTTGACCTAAATAGGTCAAATCAAGCTAAATCAAACCAAATGAACTCCAAATAACTTGAAATTTGGGCTAACCCACTTTTAACCCATTTCAAATTTGCCCAAATCAAATTCATAGCCAAATGACCATTTTGCCCTTGGGTTTAGGGCATCTCATGAGATAAGACACATGCACATTAGGTCATTTTCTCCCCTTGGCTACTTGGCACCCATTCATAGACCCACTTAGGCACCTAGGACCATGGCTGACCTGATCCAAGGGTGGTTGGGTTGGCCATGACTCATGTGGAGTGAAATCACATCGCTATTCCCATTGAAACACTTGGAAAGCCATAGGACACCAACTACACCCATGGCAGCCACTCTCATAGCCTCCTCCACTCAAAGGAAGCTAGCTAACATGATTCTCTGCCCAAATAGAGCTCCCCATTTGAACCATTTGATCAAAAAGCCAAAACATCAATTACCATGATCCAAGGAATGAGGGGGTATACTCCCCTCATTCTCACTCAAACTCACACACTCACACTTGATTCAACCCTAGCAGCCAGAAACCTCTATCCTAGAGCAATTTCCAAGGCTTCTTGAGCTCCGCAAAATCCCCATTCTTGATTTTACATGAAACTGATATATGGGAGGTCAGCTCCGATTGCCATTTTCTCAAGCCTCCACCAATGTGCAATTAACTTTGCACACACCTTCCTTAGAGCTAAATGAGCAAGAATGAATCATTTCCCTCGACCATCGGAAGTAGGAGTTCAATCAAGATCGATCACCACTAATGCATTCGACTTGAGCAAACACATGCTAAATCAAGCGCGACTCAACAGGCTTCATTTCTACCAAACGAAGCTTTCTCAATCGTTGGAACCACCGGTCACAAGCTCTGGTGAGGTATGCCACTAAAATCGGTCTTTGAATGAAAATAGCTTGGTCTTTTGTGAAAGAAAGTGTTATGTGATGGGATTTCCATCGTTGGATTGCTTTATTTTGCTTCCCTGAAGGTGTGGGATAATTTTTATCTCCATCCGAGCTCGGGTGAGCTCGAATCGATGGACAATAGCCGTTGTTCATCGCCGAGGAGATAGATCATGTCCATTCCACGCGGATCGAATGGTCCGATCTCGATCACTGTAGAACATCTGATTAATCCTTCAAAACCGTGTATTAAATCATGACCATCCGATCTTAGATTGGATGGTCCACAGAGTTACCGTGTGCACCGTCATCCGAGTCACCCCTTAGATGTGACAACTTAAATAGCGAATCCATCACCCCACATGACATCGCGTCAGCACGCTACGTCAACCGCCACGTGGCTCGATGGGATTAAGGTTTTAAATAGGCTTAATTAATTTATTTTTAATCCTAAAACTTCCTAAATTCATAACTAATTCTAGAATAGTTAAAAAAAATACAACCTTAGGCTCATTTTAAAGATATTTCAGAGTAGAATCTAGGAAAATTATTATTAATTGATTTTGAAATGGCTTAATTAAGATTTAATTGGAAAACTAATTATCTTAATTATTTCTTAATTAATCCCCCAATTGATCTCCAATTTTCTGTGGATATTTAGGGGGATGACCTCTACCTCTCCCATTTTTTTGGGATTTTATTAATTTCTTAATTAGGAAATCAATTGATTAAACCTTAATCACTTTCTTAATTTAATTAGTGATAATTACCAAATGAATAGTAAATTAATCAATCAATTAAGCTTATTAACCTCTTCCAATTCTTTCTTCTTTAAGCCTTCTCAAATTCCTCTTTAATAATTAATTAACACCCCTTAATTGATTAATGAACAAGATTAATAAAAAATCCAAATCATATATGAACCTTAATTTAAATAATTGAAAGGACTTAGAGATTAAGACTTAGGCTCCCTTCTTTGTCTCTTTCTCTAAATCCATCTCATTTTGATTGGTTAAGGTTAATTAAGATTTAATTAGTTAATTAACGAACTTATTTAATTCAATTGAATCTATTCTCTAATCTAATCTTGGGTAGCTCTTTGGGTGTTCAATAATCCAAAGTGTGAGATAATGAAATTATGATTAGCTCACATGTGTGAGAAAATAATGAAAGTAGTTAAGTGAGATTGCTTAAGCCTAATCAATTATTAATCATGAGCCAATTGCATTAGGCCCCTTTCATTTCTTAGGGGCTTATTATTAATTAGTTAATTAACATAAGGTGATGTAAGTAAGGGTTAATTAATTGGCTTAATTTATGCCCAACATTAAACCATAAAATCAACTTAATCACTTCTTCATTAAACCAAATTAACTCACACATGGGGAATGTGATTAGGATCAGCTAACCTCTTTCATTTCCTAAATCAAATCAAACTCAAAACTTAAAATTTCATTAAGAACTTTGGTTTATTTTAAGTAGCCTTATTTAGTATGATTATCCTTAGGAATTAATTGTAATGAATAAGATCATATGCATATGCTCCTTTATTTCTTTCCAATCATGTTAAATGTTTCTTTCCATGTGTAATCATCCATTCATTTCTTTTAAAATTAACTAAATGAAATGATTTCTTTTATGTCAAATTGCATGTTGATTTAAATTAAAAAATAGATGTGGCTATTATTACTATTAAATCAAAAAGTTATTTCTAAAACCCATAAATCAATTATAATATATGAAGATATGTTAATTACAAATATCTATAAGTTTGCATGTATTGATAATATAAGATATGCAATATGAAGCACTCTTTCCTTATCTTGTATGGGTTTGCATGGGATTTATAAATGTATAGTTCATTTGAAAAGAACATAACATTTATCTAAATCTATTCCTATGCATCCCCATACTAAGACTTAGGAAGAATTTCATATCACATATATAAACCATATATTTAAATCAAATATGACTTCTTGCATGACTTCTCATTCTTGTGGTTCTTTTTGTACATTCACATGTATCTGAGAAAAGTGGTATATTAGCCCTGACCCTGGGCAGGCTTTAAGTAGCCCTAAGTAGTTTTGTACCTACTGTAGAACAATGGTGATGTACTCACTTAAAATTTTTATACATGTGAATGTGTACCTAGCTAATAGATGAAAATCTCTCTTTTCTATTAAAAGGACATGCATTCATAATTCAATCAAATGAAATATTTAAATTCCAAACACACTTCTTTGCATTCATTATTTAAGTGTGTTAAGATATACATTGTGTGTATAGGTATGCTTAGGACTTAATCATATGCATGATATACATGATATAAAGAAATGAATAAACATGTATTATGTGATAGTATTTCATTCTAATTAATCTTAAGATGTCTTTCTTATTGAATAATGTTATTTATAGTGAACCTAAACTTAGGATTGATTAAAACATATAATAAGTCATTCACTAAAAGAAATTGATTAATTAACTTGCTTTAGAAGTGACTTAAGGTAGGGATAAAAGAGTGATTCCCTCTCTTTCTTCTCTTTATAACACTTAGTTGTTAAATATAAGCCATATGAAATCAAAATAAAATACTAAGTAAAATCATCAAATCATTTAATTCACTTCAAAAGAAATCAACCCTTTATAAATTAAATCCCTCACACTTAAGCCTAGTTATGACATACCACACAAGCTTTAATGCACACACATTAGATCAATTCATCACTTTTAGCTTTATGTTAGGGCGGTGAATGGTTTGATGTAAGCTTATTTTATGATGTATTATTGTAGACTGGATGTTAGAGTGTATGAGCATAGTCTGGATGTTAGTGATATTAGCCTAATTATGCTTTCTATAGGGGGGTTGTGCTTAAGGGTTATTGTAATAAAAATATAAATGCTTTTTGTTGTGCAGGTTGCATAGCCCCTAAGCATAACCCAAGTTAGACCGGGCTTGGTTACCCATGTGTGGGGTACTAAGTCCAAATTATTCATATAATTACTTGGGTTGTATGTTGTGTTCAGCTAACATTTGTTTTGCAGGTGTGGCTAGATTTACTTTCCTTCTTTTAATGTAATTTTGCATTAGGATTATGATGAGTGTTATGGGGATTAGGATGAACATTGGTTATAAGACCAATGCTTATGTACCATGTGATGCCTTTGGAGCAAGCACATCCAAATAAAGCTAAAAGGAAGAAAGAAATGGAGCAAATCAAATGAAGAATTGAAAGATAAAGAAATGAAGAATGAAGATCCCCATAACATCAATCATTTGTAGTTGTAATTATTCTCTTGTAATCCAGGGTGTATAAGGGTAGAGCCTACATTTCTTTTGGGTATGGTGGTACATGCATCGCCATTTATTCTTTTATGATAGCTTTATAAAGTTGTTTGATGATTTCTTTAGCTTGCACATTAGAAAAATCATGCCATTTCATAGTTTATTCATGATTGGTGATTGTTGCATGGCCTACATGCGATTAGACTCCTAGGATAAAAATTAATCTTTCTACTCAAACTGACAAATCATAACTAAATCTCTAAAATAGCTCATAACTTCATATAAAAGCCTAGGCATTAAATTAAGATAATAAAATATTTTGTAATCCCTTAGGTGGGTGTTGTATATTTAATATCATGCGTAATGATCTTATTTCACTCTTGTTAAGGGAGGGCTTCCATCTTTGCCGATAAATAAAGGCTTAACCTTTGAGAGCCTATGATGTAAGAATACCTCTTTCTCTATTGATTTGGCCCATAATCAACTTCTCATGCATTTATGCATACAAAATCCCATAGCCTATGTCAAAATAAAGAGTCCCAAATTAAATGAAATTTGATAAAAATTTGTATTAGATTTAAGTCATTATTTATACCCCTCATGCTCTAGTCTCTTAGAGAGTGGGTTTAAGGACTTAGTTTCTTTTCTAAATAATAACAACCTAGCCATCTTGCAAAAGCATATGACTTGCCTATATGTATTTAAAGCATAGGAGGATTTAGCTGGCTTCCACTCCAAGCAGTAATAAGTCTAGCAATCGAGTGGTTTACTCTCTCTTATAGAGGTAAATCATATACCCACTTTCACCTTAGATTTAGGTCATACTTTGGCCCTCTCAAAGCTCCTTGGATTTAGGATCTGAGGTTACTGTTTCCTGCGGGCTACAAGAATAAATCCTCACCTCTTAGGCATTTCCACAATCTTGTATTGTGGAATTATAAGTCCTAGATTTCTAATAAAATTTCAACTCAAATATATAATTCTCCTCAATTTCAAATATATAAAGCCCAACCATAGGATAGATTAGAGTGCTTACTAGGCTTACTAGTATCACGAGCACTCCCTACTCATCTCCTTTGGCTTCGATAATAACTCTTCCTTTTTGATCCTTCATACTTGATTTTTTAAAACACAACTAATTTATTGATAGCCTATCTTTGAATTCTTTGGAAACAACAATTGCCTACTTTAATCGAGAGTATTCTTAAGGGATTCATTTTTCTTAAGATGTAATTAACTATGGGGGCTTGCTCATAGAAAAATTTAGAACCCAGTTTAAATAAACCCCACTTTATTCATCCATGTAAAGTAAGGGAAAAATCTCGGGTATATTTGAAGACCCATCATGCCTTAGAAGTCCTTATTAGGTGATTAGGTCATTTGTAGGGTAGTGACTTTTATCTTTCGAGATAGTACACTATTCCATAATGTCATACCCAATCACCTCAAAAAAGTACACCTCGATCTACGTCCCCCCCTCCACAAATGAATCCAAAAATAAACACCATAGATTTTTTTGGAGACTCCACTGGAGAAGGTTCCTCTCTCCATCTCTAGTAGATGATTGTTTTCTCCAAGCATCGATAGTGGACTTGCATTTTATGTGAGTCTAAGACTATCTTTCCTTCTGTTGGCACTTAGCTTATTTCATTCTTAAGCAAAGTTAGCCAACATCCTTTAGGTTTTAGGAGCTCACTCAGTGTAGGCCTTGAAACTCATATTGGGCTCCCCAATAAGAGAAAAATAAAATTTATCAATGATGGGAGAGATAATACAAATCTAGAACCTCTTTACCACTAGCTTGGTGAGGTGAGGTTCTTCATAAAATTTAAGAAAATAAATTCTTTCACAAAATGTTACTTTCCAAAAGCACTCTTTTGAAAATAGCCACCTTCATTCAACGTAATCAAATTTGTTGAATGAAGATTCTATTTTCAAGTCATAACATAAAATTGAAACTCCACTCCACATATATAGAGTGGAAGTTTCTCTCTTTTCAAAATAAAAAAATCACATGGTATCAAAATATATCATTGAAATCTATTTAACATACTTAAAATTTGTTAAATGAATTTCACCTCTATTTTGAAATCTTATTTGACATGCTAGATTTGTCAAACAAAGAATTCTCCTCTCTTTCCTAAAAGAAAGAGAGCACATCAAATACATTTGATTCTCACTTAAACATATCAAAGTTTTTATGTGAGAATCTCATTTTCATGTGCATTTGATTCCCACTAACATGTCATTAAGTGAGAATCTTATTTTCATGTCACATTTGATTCTAACTTAACATATCAGAGTTGTTAAGTGAGAATTTTATTTTCATGTTATATTTGATTACACTTAACATATCAAAGTTGTTAAGTGAGAATCTCATTTTCATATACATTTGATTCCCTCTTAACATATTAAAATTGTTAAGTGCGAATCTCATTTCCATGACACATTTGACTTTCACTTAACATGTCAAACTTGCTAAGTGAGAGTCTTATTTTCATAAATCATATTTGATTCCACTTAACATATCAAATTTGTTAAGTGAGAACCTCATTTTCATGACATATTTGACTCCCCACTTAACACATCAAATTTGTTAAGTGAGGGTCTCATTTTCATGTCACATTTGACCTCCACTTAACATATCAAATTTGTTGGGAGTCCATTTTCAAAACATATATAAATCACAGTTATACTTTTACTTAACATACTAAATTTGTTAAGTGAGAGTCCCATTTTCAAAGAAAAGCAAAACATAAATCATATCACACTTGGGCTTTCACTTAACATATCAAATTTATTAAGTGAGAGTCCCATTTTTAAAGAAAAGCAAAACATAAATCATATCACATTTGGACTTTCACTTAACATACCAAATTTGTTAAGTGAGAGTCCCATTTTCAAAGAAAAAGAAAACATATATCAATCACATTTGGCTTTCATTTAACATACCAAATTTGTTAAGTGAAAGTCCCATTTTCAAACATAAATCAAACACATGTGACTTCTACTTGACATACCAAATTTGTTAAGTAAGAAGCCCCATTTCAAAACAACATTTCACTCATCATAAGCAAAGACACTCTACAAAAATTTTTAAACATATAATCACAACCTCTTCTTAGCACACTAAAGTTTGCTAAGTAAAGGTTCTTTCAAATCATCAATATTTTCAAACAAGATGTACAAAATACAAATATCTTCAAGAAAATCTCTCTCAAATTTAGAACCCCACTCAACCTACCTAAATTTGGGTATGGGTTCTAAAATCAAAATCAAATGGTAAAGACTCTCCTCAATATCAAAATCTCTCCAGAACCCTACTTAACATATTTGAATTATTGAGTGTGGGTTAAGGACTCAAATCTATATTACTCTCTAATAATATTAAAGCAAAAATCTAACTAGATTATATTTTCAACACATGCAAAAAATACAAATGATCGTATAGTTGATTTTTGCATCCAGTATATATGGCTTCACAGAATTTTGTTTTTACTTTCCCCTTTAGGATGGATTTGGCCTTGAGAGCCAGCCTCCCTGAGACCGACTCCACCCAATTTGTTTTCTTCATCAGGATTTGAGGGAGAACATGTTACTGAGGGGCAACCCTACCATCACGGGATGAGGGGCAAATCCATCCGCATTGACATGATGATTCCCCTTATTAAAATGAAAGCAGTGGTTCCATGCCCCATTCTGATAATTTTAACACATGCCCTTCCATATCCCTCATTGCTCTGGAGAGCTACTATCTCGTGGTCCTTAAAGGGGAAGGCTGTCATAGCCTCTGAGATAGTCTCCTCCATATTCAAAGTAGGTACTAGTTCCCACTCTACCTTGTTCAGTCATACTCAACACTTCAATAAAAATTGAAAGATTAAGCAAGAGAATAAGCGAGTAGCTAGAGAGCTTAAGGTTGCATCCCTTGTAGCCGAGGAGGTTCTCCCCGAGAGTTCTCTCCTCTTCTAACCAACAAAAAGTTCCACCCCCACGCCTCAGAGAGGAAGATTATAGGATTGCGCTTCTCCTCCACCATCAACTATGAAACACCGGATAGGAAGCACAGGAGGCCCTATATAGAGGGACATACAAGAGAGCATGAAACATTTGACCCACCTTATTTGATGTCGTGATCCCTAAGTGTTAGAGGTCATCCATGGGGAGAGAGCCATGGGCTATCTGTCAAAGAGGAGAAAGCAAGGTATGCGTGGGACCTCTACTGATAGATTTTCGAGCCCCCCCATCGGTGATCATTCATATGTGATTATTCTTACTGGCGCTACCCTCCATAGGCAGAGATCTCCCATTGAGGGATAGTCGGTGTTGCTTCACACTATTCCCCTCATCATCCACCATCACCCATACATCTCACAGGGTTCACCACTCTCGCCAAGATTCAGAAGCCCTCATTCGGGGAGACACCTTCCCTTCTGGTAATCCTGCTACTGCCCAAAGATCCCGCTCCCTTCATCCCACCTGTTAAGGTGAGATTGAGCTACCGCCTCACCTATTGGTTATGAGGCGAGAGCATCATAGTCGCACCGCCACCATATTAGTGAAGCGAATTATGAGGGGGGAAGGAGACAATTTTATAGTTCACGAGATCTCCAAGAACACCACCCCATGAGAAGTCATGAGCATATCTTCTAGTGAGCATGACCCTCCCGGACTTAGCACTCCAAAGAGAGATGTATCCATCGGAGCATAATCTCTACCCGGTGTGTGTTTCATGGTTAGACCATTCCTTGACAAATTTTAGCAGTGATTTACCAAAGATGGAACTCTAGTGATTGCATGATCGAATGAGAGGGTAGCCTTTGATCCTAATGAGGATGACCTTCTTAAGGATCCAACCAAGGTCCACATAGTTGTTACTAGGATCTCTCGCTATAGAGATCAGCATAGTCAGGAAGGTGTTGTGTTGAAGAAGAAAGCATCATCCATTAAACCCAACACCTCTGTCAGAAGTGTAAACAGAAGGATAATTAGATCAATCAAATGGAGAAGAGTATGGAAGACTTGTTAGCAGCTCTCTATGCACTTTAAAATCAAGCCTCGCCCAAAGATAGCATAGAGATATACATAGAATGTTCTAGATCCAAGAGAAGTTCTCCAATAGATCCGATAGGTAGCTTGCATGTGTGATAGCACCCATGCATGAGAAAGATATTACAAATATGGTGGAATAGCAAGTGAGGGATGCATTGGCAAGATGTGTGGCTCATCCATTCCAAAGGTAGACTACCAGAGGAATGCTATCCAATATCTAAGGGTTTTGTGCCTCCTTCCTTCAAAATCTTTGATGGTAGTAGGAACCCTCATAAGACATTGCACATTGTGGCATTACAATGCTAGATGTAGATGCTCTTCTTTCGATTGTTCAAGTAGTCTAGTGTGTTGCATTTGATTGGTATGCCAAACTACCAATAGTTGGTAAAGACATTTTAGTTGACCTTTATCAAGAGGTTTGCTAGATAAGCAAAGGTTATGGTGACCTCATTGTGACCAAGAAAATTCCAAATGAGTCCCTTGTTGATTACATTCTCAAGTGGAGAAACCTGAATATGAAATGCAAACCACAGCTGTCCGAACAACATGCCCTTGAGATTCTCTTGAAGAATATCTATGGCCTGGTCACTTTCATGCTTAAGGGGTTTACAAGCAAAACCTTTGAGAAGCTAATCAACAAGGCGGCTAGCCTATAAAATAAAGCTAGATAGTTGCCTTTACATGAGCCTCCAAACCTCAAAAAAAGATTAAAGCTATCACGAAGTTGATAAGGGGAAGCAGCCAGCTAGAGTTCATTCAGACATGCCTCAAGTTTAGCAGTCTTGTCTACCACCTCCTTTGCCGCCACCTCGTCCATCATACACCACCCGCCATTCTAATCGCCCACTCCTCCTCGATCATCGAACATTATTCCTACCCTCCTCCACAAAGCTATCATTTACTTACTCTTATTAACAAATTGAATTCAAGATGGAGGTAGTCAGGAAGATCTTTAAGAATCTCTTAAAGAAGCCCAATTTCTAGTTACCAGAGCCTAGGAGGCCAGAGAAAGTGGGCAAGAGTCATGATCCAAACTATTGCCCCTACCACCATATGCTAGGACATGTCTTAGAAGATTGCTTTACCTTTAAGGATGGCGATTACAAGTGTGCCATTGTCATCCCTAAGGAATACTTACTAGAACAACCCTTTAGTTCTATTAGGGTAATCCTTGGGGATAGACGTGATCTTCTTAAGACAGAGGAAGGTTGGGATATCTCCCTATCCTGAACCTCCAAGAAAATCAATTCTAAGATCAGAGAGTTACCCTTGTAGGTAACTGAAGCATGTCAAATCTCCAACTCTAAGAAAAGTTTGCAAGTTGCTAAGGATAACTTGAAGGAGGTAGTATCCCAATAGCAACAATGACAGCCTCCACTTGCCTCGAGATAATGAAGCACCAATCCCTAGCACTCCTTCCACAGGTTCTTCCTCTAGCCATCATCTTCTAGCAAATGTAGGGAGGGGTTGCTAAATCCTCACTCGCTTACTTTAGGATTATTTTATACCTTCATCCAAATCTAAGAAATAATGAAGCCGATTTCATTACATTTGTGTCACTGATGATCTTCCTGATTTTATTCCTTTAAAAAACTCTCCAAGTCTAATTAATAATAATAACTCTAGTTCTGAACACTCCTCTTCTTCTAATTTAGAAATAGATTTTCCATTCCTAAATCATTCGGGTTCACCCATTGAGATTGATTTGGAGTCATCTAACTTCGATGATCCCATAGGAGAAGCTGTAGGTGAACCTGATGAGCAGGTAGAACTTTCCACTAAACCATCTCATGAAGTCACTAAAGTTAATCTCCATAATGGAAAAGTTCTACCTCCTATGGTAGCACCTCAGGATAAGGGTAAAAAGTCATTGGTTCTAGTGATCAAGAAACCCCTCCACAGGATGCTCCACCTA
Source organism: Cymbidium sinense (assembly GCA_021442155.1). Taxonomy (NCBI): domain Eukaryota; kingdom Viridiplantae; phylum Streptophyta; class Magnoliopsida; order Asparagales; family Orchidaceae; genus Cymbidium; species Cymbidium sinense. The sequence goes on along the minus strand of CM038232.1, from coordinate 25,274,590 downwards.
TGGATATGCTTATGGAGGACCAGGCCAGAGTTGACTACAATGTCCTTACTCACCTAAGAAAGTTGCTAGCTAAACTAAACATATATAATTCTCTTGTCTTATCCAAAGAGAAGAGGGAGTCATTGATCAAAGCCCTTCTTGATCTAAAAATATGCTTAGCTCAGCTGACCACTATTGGAGAGAAGGCATGTTATTCAAGAGAAGACCATGGAGTTACATTCACCAATGAAGACCTTCTATTTGGGACAATCGAGCATCCATCCCTACATCACAGGACATGGGCGACCTCTAGGGTGTTAGTTGATCCCGGTGCATCAATGAATATTATGAGTCTAAAGACTCTTGCCAACTTAAGGATTGACATCTCTAAACTCTAAGGAGATGGATGATGTTAAGAGGATTCAATGAACAAGGAGAGAGGGCTTTAGGCTCTATAGTGTTGCCATTGAAGATAATGTGGAAGACAGTGTTCTAAATAATCATTGATTATCTTTCACCGCTTTGCTGTAGGCCTTGGATACATGAAAATAATATGGTTCCATCCTCCTCAAATCATTGCATCAAATTTCAAAGAGATGGAATCGAGTATTGTGTCAAAGGAGACTTGAAGCCATTCTTAGTTAGAGAGGTCAAGATATATGAGGATGCAGCCTACTATCTTCCTCCAAATCAAAAAGTCTATTCTCGTGAACTTGGTGAAAGTTCAAAAATAAAAGAAAAAGAAACAAAAGAAAAAGAAAAAGAAAAAAAGAAAAAGGAAAAGAAAATGAAAATAGAAGTGATCGAGAATCAGACACCGAGGAAGAAGTAGGGTCAAATATTGGATTTCGCCCACAGTTCGTTCCTCCATATGAACACATGGGTAGGATGCCTTGACCTCCACCATGTAGAGGCAAAGGTAGATCTAGGGACAGTTCCAGAGGTGGAAAACCTCCTCCCTATTGGCCACCCAATAGGAGCTATGTTCAAATCACAGAAATACCCTAGTTATCCATATAGACTTAGAATCTAGTTTGGAGGATGAGTCTCATGTGGTTAGCACTGACAAACCCCTCTCAGTGTGTCCCTTTGGTGGTGACATTTGAGCCAGACAGTGATGAAGACTAGGCCTCCAAGCAAAGCATGAATGTATCTGAATCACTATTATGTAGAACAGTTAGACAATAGTTGGGAACCTTAGCTCTATCCTCACTTTCTTTCCAGAAAGTTGAAGGTTTAGTAGCTATGAGGCCCCCCCAAGTCATCCGTGAGATGTCAAGCCAATGAGATTTTTCTCGGGAGCATCATCCTCAAGTCAAAAAGTCAATGTAGAACTTGAGGATGATTCATATAAAGATTTAATACAACAACCTTTTGATTGATATTCTCCTTGTGTTATTAATTTGGCAAAGAAGGGATTAATCCAACATACTTGGTCTAAACACAGGTTGGACTATTTTGAAAGATTATAGGACAACCAAAGTAGATATTCTCAATCAAGACCAAGACTAGGACTTGGCATAGTGGGTCTAGAAGACGATGACAACCATTGCCTAGTCATCACCACTCATTTGGGGTCTGATAGGTTCTTCTCAAATCGTGCTAACTCTTATGAGGAGGTATGTTTAGAAACTTTAGGAGATCGGATCAATCATCGACAAACTCAAAGAAATCATCTTGGGAACCGAAGATAATCCATGTCCGACATATATCAGTTCCTCATTGAATGAAGAAGAAGAAACCATTAGTTAGGCTATTGTTGACCTTTTTAGAATGAGTCATCAACCTCCATCTTAGACATAGGACTCCTCTCTGACACTAAGAGTTCTTTAGTCTTAAGACACCTCTAGTGAATAGGTGAACACTTAACCTAATCCTAGAGACTTAGAAGAGTCAGCCATATGAATAGGTTAAGCCTTAGGGGTGTTAGGAAACTTTGCCTACTATATAGCTCAAACCAAATCCCTACTTTCTTCTTTCAAGTAAAACTTCAAATTCAAGTCAAAATTAAAATTCAAATCAACCTCAAATCATAATCAACTTCAAATCATAATAAACCTCAAATCCAAATCAACTTCAAACTCATTCTAATGGATTTTCTCAAATCTTTAATCAATCCCAACTTAATTGATTTTCTCAAACCTTAAATCAATTCCAATGGATTTTCTCAAATCATGAATCAATTTCAAATGACTAAAACCCATGATTGAATTCCAAATCCAAAATCCTTCTTATGTCACTTTGATTCCATCTCATGGACTTAGCTCAAATCAAATCCAAATCAATTCAAACTCAAAAGATTTTCTCATGACCCATTTATATTCTCATTTATATTCACAAATATAAATGAAATATAAATTCAAATAACCAAAACCAAATCCAAAACTCAAGTTCAAATCTAAAATCTTTCGTAAGTCACTTTGATTTCATCTTATGGACTTAGTTCAAATCAAATCCAAATCAATTCAAACTCAAGAGATTTTCTCATAACCCATTTATATTCTCATTTATATTCACAAATATAAATGAAATATAAATTCAAATAACCAAAACCAAATTCAAAACTCAAACCCAAATCTAACCTAAAATCAACCTATACCCTTTCAAGTCAAATTCTTGAACTTAGCCAAATCAACCTTAAATCAATTCAAACCCTTGAATTTTCTTCATGATTCAATCAATCCCTCAATAATGAATCCAAATATAAATACAAACTTCAATCATCAAACCAAAACTAAATTCAAAATTCAAACCCAAATCAAACCCAAGTTCATCCTTTGAACTTGAAATTAACCTTGACTATATTTGAGCTGATTTAAGTCCCCTAGTGGCACTCTCACTCAATAGTCATCCCTAGGTCGAGTTTGATTTATTGAACAAGCAACTGATCACCGTAGTGGTTCCTTATTTTAGAAGATGTGAGTCCCCACGCTTTCTTCTTAACTTGATAATTACAAACCGAAAGGAAATCCCTTTGGTTGGATAGCCCTACTATGTGGTTGGTAGACTACCCCTTTGAATTGGTAAATTTGTAGTAGACCAAGGTTAGCATGGCCCCTACTCAGTGTAGTTCATTGAAAATCGATGAGATAAAAAAACAACTAAAAAATGAAATTAACCTTGACTATCTTTGAGCTAATTTATTTCCCCAGCGACACTCACTCAATAGTCAGCCCTAGGTTGGGTTCAATGCTGCTCGCCAATGGATCACCCCAAAGAATCGATCCCTACTTTGGAGGATGTAAGCCTATTACACTTTCTTCCTAAGTACAGCTGCTGCACACCGAAAGACAACCCCTTTGGTTGGCTAGTCCTACTACGTGGTTGGTAGACTACCCCTTTGGATTGGTGAACTGGAGGTAGACTAAGGCTGACATGGCCCCTACTTAGTGCAGTCCATCACAAACCAACATGGCTCATCTCAAAATTCAAAATTTAAAAATTTGAAACAAATCAACCAACCTCCCTCGGTGGAGTCAAAATAATTCAACCCTCCTCCCTTAGTGGAGCCAAATCAAATAAAACAAATCAAATTTCTCCCCAGTGAGACACAAATCAAATCAAAAGCTCTCATCCCTCAGTGGATGACTTGAACCTTTTCCCTAGTGGAAGGTTCACATACTCAATCCTAGTGGATTCCTCCTTCATTCTCTTATGCCTTTGACATGAGTCGCATTGCACTAAGCTTCTGATTCCTTCTACACCTTGGATTAGGAGTAGGTCATTTCTATTAGTGCTTGTAATTGTACGGTGTTGTTGATCATCTCGGTCAACACCAATACGTGTAGTGTACCTTGTCAGTCACACCACACCTATTCGGCACCCTTTGTTGACCTCATTTTTAGAATTAGCTCTCAACCTCTCCATCTTAAACATAAGACTCCTCTTAGACACTAAGAGTTCCTTAGTCTTAAGACACCTTTAGTGATTAGGTGAACACTTAACCTAACCCTAGAGACTTAGAAGAGTTAGCCATAGGAATAGGTTATGCCTTAGGGGTGTTAGGAAAATTTGCCTACCCTATAGCTTGAACCAAATCCCTACTTCCTCCTTTAAAGTTAAACTTCAAATTCAAGTTAAACTTCAAATTCAAACCAACCTCAAATCATAACCAACCTAATATCATAATCAACCTCAAATCCAAATCAACTTCAAACACATTCCAATGGATTTTCTCAAATCTTAAATCAATCCCAACTTAATTGATTTTCTCAAACCTTAAATCAATTCCAATGAATTTTCTCAAATCATGAATCAATTCCAAATGACTGAAACACATGATTAAATTCCAAATCCAAAATCCTTCCTAAGTCACTTTGATTCCATCTCATGCACTTAGCTCAAATCAAATCCAAATCAATTCAAACTTAAAAGATTTTCTCATGACCCACTTATATTATCATTTATATTCACAAATAAAAAAATATAAATTCAAATAACCAAATAACTAAATCCAAAACTCAAGTTCAAATCTAAATTCTTTCCTAAGTCACTTTGATTTCATCTTATAAACTTAGCTCAAATCAAATTCAAATCAAATTCAAATCTCAAGAGATTTTCTTAACATTTATATTTTCATTTATATTCATAAATATAAATAAAATATAAATTCAAATAACCAAAACCAAATTCAAAACTCAAACCCAAATCTAACCTAAAATCAACCTATACCCTTTCAAGTCAAATTCTTGAACTTAGCCACATCAACCTCAAATCAATTCAAAGCCTTGGATTTTCTTCATGATTCAATCAATCCCTCAATCATGAAATATAAATACAAACTTCAATAATCAAACCGAAACTAAATTCAAAATTCAAACCCATGTTCATCCTTTGAACTTGAATTTGTCAAATGAATCAAAATCCAGTTGACTGCAAATCACTTGTAAATGAATTTAAATTTCAATCATAAGTCCATATGTGAGTTCAACCAAACTTGAATCAAGCCTTGATCAAGTCAATTGGCCCACTTAGGCTCACTTGACCTAATGTGACCTAAAAGTACCTTTTTGAGCCAAATTCTAATCCTACCCAAATTGAATTGAACTAAGCCCATCTAAGCCTCACATTGTGAGCAACAATCATCATAAGATGATCAATCGCTCAAATTGGGTCAAGCCAAGTCAAACCAGCCTTTAACTAAGTCAACATTTGACCTAAATGAAACCTAAACTAGCCAAAATTCACCATTGGCCAAATTGATTGAAATCATTGATCACAACCAATTGATGATCAATGATTGAACTTGACCAAGTCATCATTTGAGCCAAACCTAGCCTAATTGGCCACTTGACCCAAGTTGACCCAAGTTGACCTAAAAGGTCAAAAATGTGTCAAATATTGATCTAAGCTCAAATTGATTGCAAACCAGATCAAATTCATTCTAAATCACTTATTGAACTTCAAGCTTGGCCAACCAAAACATTAGCCCAATTGATCATGAACCCAACTTAACCTAAAAGTCAAATCAAGCCAAAATCAAATCAAACTAAAATTGATTGAAACCAAAGCTTGTAAAACATTTCAAATGACCAACCAAACCTAAACCAACACATGAACCAACCAATTAGGTCAATTGGTCAACGTGACCCATTTGACCTAAATGAAATCAATCATAACCAAATATAAATAAAAAATTGAACCAAACCACTCCAAATGGTCATATGAACTTGACCCAACCTAAGTTTGACCTAATTTGTCCAATTGGTCAACTTGATCTGTTGACCCATTTGACCAAAATGGGTCAACATGAGCCAAACCATATCAAATCAAATTCATAGAAAATTGGCACAACCAATTTTTCAATTATTCCAAATCTACCCAAATTGAAATCAAAGCTAAATGACCATCCTACCCTAGGTCAAAGAGTAAAATATAGTCAAATTCACTTGGAATTTGATCATATTCCAACTCAAGACCACTTGTCACCCTCTAGCCAATCCAAGGGATGTGGTGCACATCCATGGGTTTGGTCATAAAATCCACCCAATGAAAATGAGAACATGGAATCACCCCATATCCTTATTTAACACATGGGCGCCTCACTACTCCTCTACCAAAATCAACCATGTGAAGCTCACAACACAACAAACCCATTAAATATGATAAATTTGATCAAAATGGCAAAGGAGCTCATCCGATCCAAGTAGGGGAGATATAATCCAATTTCATTCCATTTCACATCACTTGCACTTGATTGAACTAGAGAGACCAAGGCTCTAAGCTCTTCCCATTTCTATCAATTTTCCTGCTAAAAATAGGGAGGTAGGAGAATTTTCCAACTCACTCATCACCCATAATAAATTCTTCTTGCAAGCACCATCAAGGGACCCATTCGAGCTCACCCAAATCAAATCCCAAGCAATTAAGCTAATAGAAGGAGGTAATTGACCAAAGGTAGGCATTGAAGCTCACTTTGGCCAATAGGAAGATCCACTTCACCTCATTATTCAACTTAATCTTCCTCCAATGATTAATTACTTCGATGTTTGGGAGCATTGGTGATAGCCTCAATATGGTATTAAAATCAAACCAGCCTAGATAGAAATCCTTTGGTCCTTGTGAAGGGAAGTTTAATCCAAATAGAATTCCACCATTGATGTCTTTTCTTTGCTCTGATGGTGTATTCAATCCTAGCTAATAGAAGTGAGCTCAAATTCATGGAGGACATTTTCTCCCTTTTAGGGGATGAATCATGGATCATCCATCACTTATTTTGAATGAATTAATCCATAAATCTAGAGATTAATCCCTTTGATCAAGTTTAATCCTAACTATCCGATCTTTGATGACGATTAAGGAAAGATGAGTAAATTAGCTGATAATGACAACTTAAATAACCAATCTCATCATGCCACTAAAAGTATGTTAATCCCATGTTGATGATTAGTTAATTATAGGCTTCCTAATTACTTATTAATCATTGAAACTTTAAAAATACATAACTAAATGTAGAAAATTTAAAAAAAATGTATATGAGGGCTCATTTTAATGATATTAGTGAGAAATACAAAATTATTTCTAATTGATTAATAGTGGATTTTCCTTAATTTATATTTGAAATATTAATAACCCCAATTACTCAATAATTTCATTAATTTCAAACTTCTGCATATTTTGGGGATGATTTTAATTTTATTGGAATTAATAGTGAAAAATTAAAATAATCACTTTCTAATGTAATTATGGGTATAAGCAATTGGTTTAATCATTTAATTTAGGTAACTAAACATTAAGATTAGAAGATTTATGGAATAAATATTTTTCTGATTCTAGACTCTTTCTTCCTTAATCCAAAAAAGGATTGTTTAAATGATCTTTTAATTAGCTTAATCATAAAATCAATAACTTAATCAATCTTTGTTATTATGTTGTGAGCTATGGTGAATTTAAGAAATCATTTCCAACCCACATGTAAGACATGAAAGTAAATTAAACCTTTAACTTAGAATCAATGATGTGAGCCATGCATTAGGTCTTTCTTTCTTTAGAATTACATTGATTTAAATTCAATGTGGTGTATATCATATGTTCTCATAATTGTTTGAATAATTATAAGAGGTGTAAGTACTAATGAACTCATTCACACCTTAACCAAATAAAATATAAACAATCTAATGATTCTAAAATTAAACTAAATTGATTCACATATGTAAAGATTGACCAGAAACCTTTTCATTTTCCTAAATCTAATCAAACTCAAAGTTAAAACAAAATTTCAAACCTTTTGATTATCTTTAAATATCCTTATTTCATTGATTGTCTTAGAATCAATTAGTGAATGAAATTGCATGCTATCACTTTATCTCTTTCCAAGTGTTAAATGTTATTTTGCATGTGAACTCATGCATTCATATTTGAAAAAAATAAAATAAATGAAATATTTTCTTTATAAATTGCATGTTTTACTTAAAATAAGAATATGAATGACTATTATCACTATTAATCTAAAATTATTTTCAAAACCATAAATCAAAGAATACAAAATGAAAGGTATCTACCTAATTACTTATAAGCTTTGTGTGTATAAAAAGTGAAGTTTTCCTTCTTCTCTTTTTTAGCATAGTTTTAATAGGATTTGTAAATATAGTTCATTTAAAAGAGCACAACACTTGGTTAAAAATATTTCTATTCATTCCTATGTTATCATTTAAGAAAACTCATACACATGTAAATTCCATAACCAAAATAAACATAAGCCTTTTTTGCATGATTCTTTTTTCATTCATTTCCTTTTTGTACATGACATGTATTTAAGAAAAGTGGTATATTAGTCTATATGAGGTTGCAGGCTTTAAGTACTAAGAAGGTTTATATATCTTTGGTGTAGAAATAATTTATATAATTTATGTCTTCATACTTGTAAATGTGCATTTAATTAATGGATGAATCTCTTTGTCACTTCTACTAAAAAATCATGCATGGCTCCATTTCCTTAAGCAATATCTCTTAGCATTGTCATTAGGTGTTTATTTTTCATTGCATGTAGATATTTTGGATCATTACATGCATTACAAATCTTGTGAAATGTGAGCAAACTAATACCAAAAGAGAAAGAAAAAAAAAAAGAAAGAAAAAAAAAAAAAGAAAGAAAGAAATGGAAGATATTCTTTTTTTTTATTAAAATAGGTAGATCATTTATAAACAATTAAAGAAACCAATGTGACAACACCCACAAACACAAATTTTTTTAGATTTATAAATTATTTGATGATGTTTGTTGATTGTGCATTAAGATGAATATGTCTAGTATAATCTTTACTTTGATGAATGGCTTAAGGGGCTAGAAAAAATAAATTTTTATCAAATTAATCAACTAAGCATAATTAATAACTCATACTTGATTACCCATGTTATAAATCAAGATAACTTGTTTAGCAACCTTGGGATGTGATGTTTAATGTCTATCTTACTGTTTTAGTTAGATTTATATTTTTCCATTTGTTTAATTTTACAATTGATTGGAATGAATTTTATGGGGATTAGGATGAACATTAGTCATAAGCCAAGTCACCATGTGATTTAGCAAATAATTCAACCAACCAAAAGAAGAAAAAAGAAAGAAGAAAGAAACAAAAAAAAAGAGAAGGAAGAAGAAAGAAGAAATGAAGGATAAAGACCCCATACAAGATTTCCTTTTTTAATGTAATTAATTCATTTATAATCTAGGTTGTATATGGGTGAGCTTCTGGCTACCCAATTTCTTTTGTGTTTGTGGTGGAGCTACCTCACAAAGTTTCTATTTTTGATTTATAAATTATTTGATGTTTATTGGATTGTGCATTAAGATAATGTTTTCCTGTTCTTCCTTACTTTGATAACATGATGATTGTGTTAGGAATTAATTTTCTATCAAAATTAATCAACTCAAAATTAAAAAAAAATTAATAACTCATAATCTCACAAAAGTTATAAAAGATAAAAGATTTAGCAACCCCTATATTTTCATGTTTTCACATCAGCAAAAAAAAAGCATCTTATTTCACTCTTTTATATTTTCACCTTAAGAAACTTGATTTTGACCTTGAGAGCCATGGTAAACATTCTTCTCTGATTTTCCATTATAATCAAATCTCATGCATTAGGCATATGAATTTTAACAAATCAGTTTAAATGAATTGCAAAATGAATTTAAATAAACAAAATTGCATTAGATTTAAGTCATTACCATGCCCTTATGATCTAGTCTCTTAGGGATGTTTAAGCCTAGTCTCTTTCTAAATAAAAACACCTATATCTCATATGACTTGCCTACATGATTTAAAATTGTAGAGGAGTTATTACATCACAATTGTTACATTTTTATCCTCTCTTATGGAGATAATATATGCCCATTATTACCTAGATTTAGGTCATACTGCCTCACCAAAGTTAGATTTATTCTTTGCTACTTTCTCATGATACAGCATAAACTAGTAATTTCATGATCTGTTATGGAGTTATAAGACCTGATTTCTAATAAAAATTCAACTCAAACAATTAACTCTTCATAAAAATATTAAATAGATATGTTTTAGATTATAAGTATCTACTTACTTCCTTTCATTTCAATATAACTCCTCATGATCAATCCCATGGATCTTCTAAAAATAAATCAATGATGATAGTTCTATCAAAATCTTTGGAGACAATACTATTAATCGAGATTAGATGAAATCATAACCAAGTCATGCACCATAAAAATGCTGGTGCTACATACCAATAGGCCATGACTCAGATCTTCAATGAACTCATTCATCATCAAGTTGAATGCTATGTTGATGATTTAGTAGTCAAAATCAAAGAAAAGGAAGAGCATCTCTTTGACTTAAGAGTAGTTTTTGAATGGTTAAGATAATTTAACCTCAAAATAAATCCCTTGAAGTGTGCATTCGAGTAGAAAAATTCCTTGGGTTTTTTGACACCAGGAATAGATCGATCCAGAAGATCAGAAAGGCTATCTTAAAAATGCCACCCCTTAAAAGTTTAACTCAACTCAGATCATTTCAAAGGTGGTTGGTGTATCTAAGACGCTTCATTTCTAACCAATTAGAAAGATGCCAATCATTCTCAGCACAAGTCAAAAAGGATGCCAAGCTCAAGTGGGATGACAAGTACAAGCATGCCTTCGAAGACATCAAGCATCCGATGACGCTTCTAGTAGCCTATCCCGCAAGGTTGATCCTCTACACTGCTGCATTAGACAACTCCCTTGGTGCTTTATTGGCTCAAACCAATGACGAAGGGAAAGAAAATGCTCTCTACTACCTTAGTTGTCATCAAATCCCTGTTGAGGCAAACTACCCACCTATAGAGAAGCATTGCCTAGCTTTAATCTTTCATCCCAAAAGCTATGGCACTATATGCTTTCTCATAAGGTGAATCTGATCTTCAGGGTCAATCCACTATAATATCTCATGACACGACTAACGCTATCTGGACGGTTGGCATGTTGGTCCATGATTTTGTCACAGTTTGAGATCACATTCGTACCCCTCCATGTTGTGAAAGGACATGCACTAGTAGATTTCTTAGTAGTACACCCACTTCCTATTGACTCTCCGCTTTATGATGACCTCCCCGATGAATAAGTCATGAACTTAAGGGACACTAGCATTGACCATTGGGAGATGTATTTTGATGGTGCAGCTTCTTTTCAAAAAAGAGAAGACCTACGATCTACTCTCCTAGGGAAGGAGGAGGTAGGAATAGTTCTCCTAACTCTAGACCGCGATGTGATGAGATTCTCATATCATCTATCCAATCCACGCACCAATAACAAAGCTGAAAATGAGGCTTTGATTACCATTCTAGAGTTAGTCATTACACTATGCATCCAGAATATCAACATCTTTGGGGATTCTCAGTTAGTCATCAACCAAATTTCTGGGTCTTATAAGGTTCTAAAGCCTAAGATCCATCATTACCATAAGTACACCATGGAGTTATTAGCCGAAATCCCAGAGATTACCATCTACAAAATTCCTTAAGGAGAGAATGCCATAGCAAACACATTAGTTAAGCTTGCCAAAGAGTTGGCATGTTTGGAAGGTGAGTCCATTCCAATAAGGGTCCAAAATAGACAACTTTTATCCCTTATTGACACTAAACTCATCGAGAGACTCTCTCTTGAAAGGGAGGTTGTCGTTGCCAAAAAGGATGATGGGTCAGATTGGAGACAACCATTCATGGATTATCTAAATGTAGGAAAACTACCTCAAGAGAAATCACTATCACACCAGGTGAAGCAGAGAGCCATTTCCTATGCTCTTATAGGCCGCACCTTGTACCGATGGTCTTTCGATCATATGCAATTACATTGTCTAGATAAACATGAAGTCCATAGGATCGTGACTGAGGTACACTCAGATTTATGTGGAGCACATCAATCCAGTCTAAAGATGAAAGCCAAGATCAAAAGACTAGGATACTACTAGCCTTCGATGATCATAGATTGCATGGATGTAGCTAGGAGATGCCACCAATGTCAAGTGCACGGTGTGGTCCTACATCAACCACCCAACATTCTACACCCTACATTGGCCTCATGGCCATTCGAGTGTTGGGGTACCGACATAGTGGGTCCGATCGATCCTCTTTCTTCTAAGGGTCACTGGTTCATTCTAGCCACCAACTACTTTTTCAAGTGGGCGGAGGCAATCCCACTTAGAGAGGTCATAGCTCATCATGTGCTCTAATTTTTCAGGAACCATATCGTATATAGGTTCAGGGTGCCTCGATGAATTATATCCGATAATGGTACTATATTTAAGAGTACTAAAATTAATAGTTTTTCTCAAAGACACAACATAAATTGGAGATACTCTACCATCTACTACCCAAGGGAAAATGGTCTAGCAAAAGCATTCAACAAGACTCTCATCAAAATATTAACAAAGACACTCAACAATAACAAGAGACTATGGCATGAGAAGTTAGTTGAAGCCTTGTAGGCTTACTGCACCACATATAAAACCCCAACTCAGTCTACCCCTTTCTCCTTAGTGTTTGGGTCTAAAGCCATTCAACCACTAGAAGTTTAACTCCCATCATTACGGATAGCTGTGGTAGCAAGATTACTGCATAGCAGAATGCCAAGTTGCGATTGGAAGAGCTCGAAGGTTTGGAGGAGAGACGCCTCCAGGCAGGCCAGAATATTGAGTTGTTCAAAGCCAAAATGATTCAAGCTCACAACAAGTTGGTTAGTCCTAGAGCTTTCCAAATAGGAGAGCTTATTTTAGTTCTAATGAGACCAATTATTTCCCATCAAAAGATGGGAGGCAAATTTGAACCCACTTGGGAAGGCCTCTTTGCTATAGAGAAGGCCTACCAAGGAGGATCTCATCAGCTTGTAAATTATAAGGGAGAGCGCTCGATGCTTCCAATCAATGGGATCTACTTAAAGAAATACTATCCATAAATCTTGTTTGAAAATGATCATCAATAACCTTCTTTTCATATCAAATTCCATCTCTTATGTGTTAGAAATATCTTTTGCTTGTGAATCTATCATGATGTATTTAGGGTAGGTGTAAGAGAACTCAAGTGACATCTTATCCTTCACAAACATAAACTACACACGATCCTCCAGTGCTACTAGGTTAGGTGTAAGAAGACCCAAGAGACATCCTATTTTGACTAGTACAACTTAGTTAGGCATAAGAGAACCCAAGTGGCATCCTTTCTTGGCAGAGCCACAATTGCCCCTGTGGCACCATTTCATCCATTCATCTATGTGTTTAAGATAGGTGTAAGAGAACCCAAGTGGCATCCTATTCCTTCTTTCATAACAGAAATGAAAACATATCTTTTATCTAGAGCTATTTTGATGTAGGAGTAAGCCCCCTATGGCACTCGCTCAATAGGTGCTCTAGGTCAGGCCGATATGCTACTTTGTTAGTGTGTCACCCTAGTGGTCACTCATCTAGCGGATGTGAGTCCCCACACTTTCTTATTGACTTGACCATTACAAACCAACGAGGGCCTTGTCGATTTGGTAGGTCTTACTGCACAGCCAGTATGCTACCCCATGTTGAATTTGTTTAAGAGGATGCAAGTCTACATGCTTTCTTCTTGGACTAGCCATCATGCACGACTAGTCCAGATATTAAAGGTTTAAGATAAGTCCCCAAGGGGTCCTTTCCTCATGACTACTTTAAGCTTAGTTTAGTCCTTAGATAGGACTCCTCACTTAGTAGTCACCCAAGGTCGATAGCCGCCCAGCGAGGATAAGTGATTAGTTTCACTTTAGGGAGATGTAAGTCTACATGCCTTCTTTCTAGACTAATTGTCACAAACTGATGGACACCTTAGGTTGGTTGGTTATCGACATGCTGATGACAACCCACCCGATGGATACACCACTCTTGGATGATGTGAGTCCCCGTGCTTTCCCCTTGGGTTGGCCACCGTATACATAGAGGCTTTCTTTTACAGGGTTTTGGATAGCGGCCCTAGTGGTTCCTCCGTGCCTATTTGGATCACGTCCTTAGTGACCCCATTTAGATACTACCCAGGTTACTTTTGGATTAGATAGTCCCCCTTTTCTAGTAGCCACACCTGTGATTGGAGAATTTTTTTCAGCGGATGCAGATTCTCCCTTAGTCCAGTAAGTTTGGGATAGGACTTGGCTAATATGAGCTCCTTCTCAGTGTGGTCCCTCATAAACCAACAAAGTCCATGATAACATAAAACAAATAAAATATATCTTCACTTGTGGATAAGGAATTCAAGATCCCAGTGGCCCCTTTCTCAAGCAGGCATCCTATCTTTAGGACAGTGTCAACAAAACTCCCTATAGGAATCGCCTGACTACTTTGAGTTAAGATAAGTCCCCGGGTCGGCACTCTCTCAATAGTCACCCTTAGGTCGGGTTCGATTTGTTGCACAAGCAACCAATCACCCCAGTGGTTCCTTGTGTAGGAGGATGTGAGTCCCCGCGCTTTCTTCCTAATTTGACCATTGCACACCGAAAGGCACCCCTTAGATTGGTTAGCTCTATTCCACGGCCGATAGACTATCCCTTTGATTTGTAAATATAAGACAAGTTAAGGTAGATATTAGCCCCTTCTTAGTGGATCCATCACACATTGATGGGATCCATCAAGTTGAAATAAATAAAATTAAAACAAATGAAATTCAATCAAATGACATTATCCTGACTACTTTTGAGCTGATATAACTCCCCAAGCGATATTCATTCAGTAATCACCCAAGGTCAAGTTTGATTTGTTGCATCCAACAAATCATCCAGCAGTTGTCCCTTATTTTTGGAGATGTAAGTTTACTATGCTTTCTCCTTAGCACAACTATTATACACCAAAAGGCAACCCATTAGGATGGATAGTTCTATCATGTGGCTGGTGGACTACTACTTTAGATTGGTAAATCTGAGATAGATAAAGGCCGACATGGCCCCTCCTTAGTGTAGTCCATCGCAAACTGACATTGTCCATCTCAAAATCTAAACTTAAAATAAATAATCAACCAACTTCTCCCCAATGAGACATCAATCATCCCAACCTCCCCAGTGGAGTCAATTAAATCCAATTCAAACTTGCATTCCCCAGCAAGTGCACCCTCGAAATCTCATCAAATCCTTATCCTAATGGATAACTAACCCGCTTCCTAGTGGAAGGTTCATGCATCTATCCTTGGTGGGTTATACATTCTAATCCCCAGCGGATACTCTACCCAAATCATATCTTGCATTCAAATTCAAACCCTTTATCCCTAGTGGATAACCTAAACTTGCTTCCCAAGTGGAATGTTCATATGCTTGATCCCTCAGTGGATCCCTTCTTTCTCAGTTATGCCCTTGGCATGAGTGTAGTTGCATTTCACTAAGATCTTTATTCCTTCTACATCTCGGGATTAGGGGTAGATCATTTCTGTTAGTGTTTGTAATCCTTCCGATGTTGTTGATCATCTCGGTCAACACCAATACGTGCGGTGTGCCTTGTTAGTCACACCACACCTATCAGGCGCCCTTTGTTGACCTTACTTTTGGAGTGAGCTCTTAACTTCCTCATCATAGATCTAGGACTCTTATAGACACTAAAAGTTCCTTAGTCTTAAGACACTTCTAGTGATTAGATGAACACTTAACCTAACCCTAAAGACTTAGAAGAGTTAGCCATAGAATAGGTTGTGCCTTAAAGATTTACGAGGACATGCCTACCCTATAGCCTAAACCCAATCCTTGCTTCCATCTTTCAAACCAAACCTCAAATTTAAATTCAAATTCTAAATCAAATCCAACTATCAAATGATTGAAACCCATGATTAAATTCAAACTCCAAATCCCTTCCTAAGCCCTTTGATTTTATCTTATGGACTTAGCCTTAACTAAATTCAAATCAATATGAATCTAATTAATTTTTCAATTATCAAATCCAATCTCCAATCAAAATCCAAATCATAAATTAAATCCAACTATCAAATTGAATTCTCAATTTTAACTCTTTTAGCCAAATTCTTGAACTTGGCTAAATGATACCCAAACCAATTCAAAACTCATGGATTTCTTCATGATTCAATCATTCCTACAATCATTGACCTAAATATAAACATAAACCACCATTATCAAACCAAATCTAACTCAAATCAAACCCAAGTTAGCCCTCTTGACTTGAAATTATCATATGAACCAAAATCCATTTGGCTCCAAACCACTTGCAATTGGATTTTATATTTTGGCTCATGTGAGTTCAACTAAACTTGAATCAAGCCATGATCAAGCCAATTAACCCATTTAGGCTCACTTGACCCAAAGTGGCCAAAAGGAACCTTTTGGGCCAAGTTATAATCCAACCCAAATTGGATTGAACTAATCTATCCAAACCTCACAACATAATCAAAAACCACCCTAGGGTGATCAATTACCTTAAATTGGGTCAAACCAAGTCAAACCTAGCCTTTGACCAAGTCAACAATTAGCCTAAATGAAACCCAAACTAGTCAAAATTCACCATACCCCAAATTGTTTAAAACCATTAATTCAAACCCACTCATAATCAATGATTAAACATGACCAAACCCTCACTTGAGCCAAACCAAGCCTAATTGGCCATCTAACCCAAGTTGACCCAAATTAGCCTAAAAATTCAAAATGGATCAAATCATAATTTGATCCAAATTGATTGCAACCAATGGCTCAAGTTCATTCCAAATACTTATTGAACTTGACCAAAGCCATAATTGGGCCCGAGTTGACCAATTAGTCAACTTGACCCAACCTAGCCCAATTTGACCTAAAGGGTCAAACTAGTGAAAATCCAAATTAAACGAAACCAAAGCCTACAATATTTTTTAATTAGCCAATTGAACTTGACTAAACACCTAAGCCAACCCAATTTGGTCAAATTGGTCAAATTGGTCAACTTGACCCAGTTGACCTATATGAACTCGAATGAACCATAATCAAATCCAAAGCAAATTGAATCAAACCAATGACACCAATACACTCCAATTGGTCATGTGAACTTGACCTAACCCTTGGTTTGACCCAATTTGACCAATTGATCAACTTGACCCAACCTAACTAAATTTGACCTAAATAGGTCAAATTAAGCCAAATCAAACTAAATGAACTCCAAACTACTTGAAATTTGGGCTAACCCACTTTTGACCCATTTCAAATCTGCCCAAATCAAACCCATAACCAAATAACCATTTTGACCTTAGGTTTAGGGCATTCCATGAGATAAGACATATGCACATTAGGTCATTTTCTCCCCTTGGCCACTTGGCACCCATTCATAGGTCCACTTAGGCACCTAGGACCATGGTTGACCTAACCTAAGGGTGGTTGGGTCGGCCATGACTCATGGGGAGGTGAAATCATCTCCCATTCCCATTGGAACACTTGGAAAGCCATAAGACACCCACTACTCCCATGGTAGCCACTCTCACACCCTTCTCCACTCGAAGAAAGCCAACTAACATGATTCTCTGCCTAAATCGAGCTCCTTATCTCAACCATTTGATCAAAAATCCAAAATAATCATTGCCATATGATCCAAGGAATGAGGGGGTATACCCCCTCATTCTCACTCAAACTCACACACTCACACTCGATTCAACCCTAGCAGCCAAAAACCTCCATCCTAGAGTAATTTCTAAGGCTTCCCAAGTTCCCCAAAATCCCCATTCTTTGTTTTAGGTGAAATCAAAATAAGGGAGGTCACCATTGATTGCCATTTTCTCAAACCTCCACCAAAGTGTAACTAACTTTGCACACACCTTCCTTGGAGCTAAAGATCAAGAATGAATCATTTCCCATCTCTCACCAGTAAGAGTAGATCAAGATTGATCACCACGCTTGCATTGGTCTTGAGCAAACTACACTAAATCAAAGCTTCTCGCAATGAGCTTCAGTTCTACCAAACGACGCTTCTTCTATCGTTAGAATCTTGAGTCACAAGCTTCGATGAGGTATGCCATTAAAATTGATCCTTGAATGAAAATAGCTTGGTCTTTTGTGAAAGAAAGTGTTATGTCATGCGATTTCCACCATTGGATTATTTTGTTTTGCTTCCCCGAAGGTGTGGGATAATTTTCATCTCCATCTGATCTTGGGTGAGCTCGGACTGAGTGAGGATCGATGGATGGTAGCCATTGTTCATCACTCGGGAGGAGATAGATCACAGATCGTTCATTCTGCGTGATCAGAACGGACGGTCCTAATCTTATCATATGTATAACCTCTGAATAATCCTTCAAAATAGTGCATTTAATCATGACCGTCAGATCTTAGATCAGATGGTCCACAGAGTTACTATGTGCGCTACCATCTGAGCCTCCTCTTAGATGTGACAACTTAAATAGTGAATCCCGTCGCACCACATAGAAAGCACATCGTGTCAACCGCCACATGGCTCGATGGGATTAATGCTTTAAATAGGCATAAGTAATTTATTTTTAATCCTGAAACTTCTTAAATTCATAACTAATTCTAGAAAAATCCAAAAAAATATAAACTTAGGTTCATTTTAAAGATATTTTAGAGTAGAATCTAGTTAGCTTAATTAAGAAAATCAATTAGCTTAATTTTTCCTAACAAACTTTCTATGGATGTTTAGGGGAATGACCTCTGCCTCCTCCATTTTTTTGGGAGATAATGAAATTATCATTAGCTCACATATGTGAGAAAACCATAAAAGTAGTTAAATGAGATTTCTTAAGCCTAATCAACTATTAATCTTGAGCCAATTGCATTAGGCCCCTTTCATTTCTTAGGAGCATTGCAAATTTACTTTTCATTTGGTTGCATATCATATTGGCACATTACTAATTAGTTAATTAACATAAGGTGATATAGGTAAGATTTAATTAATTGACTTAATTCATACCCTAATCTATTTAAACCATAAAATCAACTTAATCACTTCTTCATTCAACCAAATTAACTCACACATGGGGAATGGATCAGCAAACCTCTTTCATTTCCTAAATCAAATCAAACTCAATATTGAAAATATCATTAAAGAACTTTGGTTTATTTTAAGTAGCCTTATTTAATTTGGTGGTCCTTAGAATTAATTGGAATGAATGATATCAAGTGCTTATGTTCCCTTATTTCTTTCCAATAATATTAAATGTTGCTTGCCATGTGTAATCACACATTCATTTCTTTTAAAAATAACTAATTGAAATGGTTTCTTTTATGTCAAATTGCATGTTGATTTAAATTAAAAATAGGTGTGGTTATTATTACTATTAAATCAAAAAGTTATTTTTAAATGCCCATAAATCAATTATAATATATGAAGTGATGTTAATTACAAATATCTATTGGTTTGCATGCGTTGATAATAGAAGATATGAAATATGAAGCTCTCTTTCCTTATCTTGTATGGGCTTAAATGGGATTTATAAATGTATTGTTCATTTGAAAAGAACATAACATGTCTAAATCTATTCCTATGCATACCCATACTAAGACTTAGGAAGAATTTCATATCGCATATATAAACCATAAAATTAAATTAAATATGACTTCTTGCATGACTTCTCATTCTTGTGGTTCTTTTTGTACATTCACATGTATATGAGAAAAGTGGTATAATAGTCTTGACACCCCGGGGCTGCGAGGCTTTAAGTAGGCCTTAGTAGGTCTTGTACCTTACACCCCTGGTTCAGAACAATGGCACCATACTCACTTAAAACTCTTATACATATGTGTGTATGATGTGACCAATGAATAAGAATCATAATCAAATAAATCAAATATAACTTTTGCATGGGTTTTCCTATCCTTATAGTTGCTTATACATATATATGTATCTAAGAAAAGTGGTATATTAGTGACACCCCAGGGCTGCGAGGCTTTAAGTAGCCCTAAGTAGTCTTTTACACACCGGTGAAGAATAATTGTGACGCACTCACTTAAATCTTTTATACTTATGAATGTGTACTTAGCTAATAGATGAAAATCCATCTTTTGTATTAAAATGGCATACATTCATAATTCAATCAAATGAAATATTTAAATTCCAAACACACTTCTTTGCATTCATCATTTAAGTGTGTTAAGATATACATTATGTGTATAGGTATGCTTAGGACTTAATCATATGCATGATATACATGATGTAAAGAAATGAGAAACACATGTTTTATGTGATAGTAATTCATTCTAATTACTCTTAAGATATCTTTCTTATTGAATAAGGTCATTTAGAGTGAACCTAAGCTTAGGATTGATTAAAACATATAATAAGTCATTCACTAAAAGAAATTGATTAATTAACTTGCTTTAGAAGTGACTTAAGGTAGGGATGAAAGAGAGGTTCCCTCTCTTTCTTCTCTTTATAACACCTATTTGTTAAGTGTAAGCCATATGAAACAAAAGAAAATACTAAGTATAATCATCAAATCATTTAAATCACTTCAAGACAAATCAACCCTTTATAAATTAAATCTCTCACACTTAGCAAATTACAACTCTAAATCCTAGTTAGGACATACCACACAAGCTTTAATGCACACACATTAGATCAATTCACCACTTTTAGCTTTATGTTAAGGTGGTGTATGGTTTGATGTAAGCTTATTTTATGATGTATTAGATCAAAACACCACACTCACCTACACCCAACACTGTAATAAAAATAGGAAGATCAAACAGGAACATGAGTGAGCAGCTAGGGAGCTCGATGCAGCTTCCCACATAGCTGGGGAGGGTTCTCCCCATGATATCTCTCCACTTTTGAGTGGCATTAGGCTTCACCCCCTCTCGACCTCAGGTGGAGAGGAGGATTACAAGAGGATCACTACATTGCCTCCACCACCAGTATACTTTAAGACACTGGCTAGGGAGCGTATGAGGCCCTATGCTGGACTTAGGACTATTCTACTCCAAGTTGATAGAGCTTACAGATGCTCAAAATTTGGTACCTTATTTGATCTGAGATCCATAATTCTTAGGAGCGTTAGGGGTCAGATCCGTAGGGAGAGAGTCATGGAGGCTCGGTATCAGCCTAGGCTGGCAAGATAGATTGACGGAGGTATGCTAAGTAATCGACAACCTTCACCCTGATGGATTTCCCTGATCATTGTCTTCTTAGGGTCGATCATTCGAATAGTATTATTCTTACTGGCATAGTCCGATGCAGGAGGAGATCTCTAGTTGAGGAACAATCAGTGTTGCCATCACACCGCTCGCCTCGCCATCCACCATCACCCATTCAACTTATAGCATCCACCACTCACGCTAAGATTTAGAAGCCCCCATCTTGAGAAAGACCATCCCCACTGGTGATCCGGCTATGGCCCAAGGATCCCACTCCATCCACTCCACCTATTGAGGTGAGATCGAGCTCCCCTCCTTGACCCTCTACCTTAGTTGTGGTCAGGAAGGAGTGGCGACCCAAGAGGATCGTCATCACATCACCATCATCACAGACAGGGGGAGAGAGGGTAGGTGACATAGATATAGTCTCCATGATAGTTGATCCTCCCAGTGAGGAATTCTTGACAGTAGGGAGCATCCGGTGCATAGAGAGAGAAGAGCACAGTCCTACGGCTAGTAGTAAGCGGTATTCATATCGGTCTAGTCGAGCATAGTAAACCGATTGATAGATGGCATATTAGTGAATTACTTTGCCAAGGAAAGATGAATTCTTTGGAGAGACCATTTAGATTAGGAGGAGGATACAGTCAGCTTCAATCCAATTGAGGTTGGCATATTGGATGACATAGCTGAGGTCCATATAGTTGATACACGACGGTCCCTATAGTAGGATCAGCTTAGCCAAGAAGGTGCTTTGCTTTAGGAAGGTGAAACTTCTCATTCGACTCAGCACCTCCTCTAGCACCTTAGGCAGAGGGATGATCACATTGATAAGATAGAAAAGAAAGTAGAGGAGTTGATGGCAGTGGTTCTAGCATTGTAGACCTCAGCCCCTGTTTCACAACCTTCTCCCATGATAATTGGTAGACTAGAGTTGGTGCGTACTTTAGACCATCCTATGTACACTCCCATAGAGGATGATGCTGGTAGCTTGCATAGGAAGGTCACATATGGCACCTCCATGCATAAAAAGGATATCAAGCATATGGTAGAGCAACAAGTGAGGGAGTTTATCCATTCCAAAGGGTAGACCATACCCATATGAATTCGATATAGTTCAATACCCCAAGGGTTTTGTGCCACCTTTCTTCAAGATCTTTGATGGTTATGGGAACTCGTGTTAGCATATTGCACATTTTAGGGTCGGCTATTACAATACTGGCTGATGCACTCTTGTTGACTTTTTTTAAAACAGTGTTGTATTTGATTGGTATGTCGAACTGCCCAATAGTTTGGTTAGGACTTTTGCTTAGTTTAAGCATCTCTTCATCAAGAGGTTTGCTAGAGCTCAAGAAAGAGTGACTATATACAACCTCATTGTAGCAAAACAAGTTCTCAATGAGTTCCTTGTTGATTATATTCTCAGGTGGCACAACCTGAGCATGAAATGCTAGCCACAACTATCCGAACATCATGCCATTGAGATTCTTCTCAGGAATATTCATGGCCCGATCTCCTTCATGCTTAAGGGCTTTTCCATCTGAACATGTGAGAAACCAATCAAGAAGGTGGCTAGCTTACAACAGGAAGCCAAACAGTTGCCCTTTCCCAACCAATCATCTCGATCCAAGCCACAGAAAGTGTTCGAGAAGAAGCAGGGATAGTTGTGTTAGTGGATAGAGGGAAGCGACGAGTCCACTATGAGACCGAGCTCGTGCCTCCTTTTTCTCCTCCTCTGCCACCACCTCGATCATCATATCAGCCGTTATAATGGTCGTTCCCACCACCTCAGCAACATACCTGACACTATCCACGCAAGCTATTACCCACCTATTATTATTGATAGATTGAATAATTCATATTCATTCAAGAGGGAGGTAATTAGAAAAATCTTTAAGAATCTCTTAAAGAAACCTGACTTTCAGCTACCAGAGCCCAAGAGGCCGGAGGAAGTGGGTAAGAGTAGTGATCCTAACTATTGCCCCTACCACCATATGATTAGTCATGTATTAGAAGATTGTATTACGTTTAATGGTTGGCTTGGGTGTAGCTACAACTCAGAAGGTGTAGTTATCCCCAAGGAATATTTATTAGAACAACCATCTAAATCTATTAGAGTAATTCTTCGGGATACGTATGATACTCTTAAGGTAAAAGAAGGTTGGGATATTGCCTTATCCTGAACCTCTAAAAATGTAATTTCTAAAATCAAGAAACTCTCTTTACAAGTGCTTGAGGGAGCTCAAATCTCCAACATCAAGGAAGATTTGCAAGTTGCCAAAGACAACTTGAAGAAGGTGGCAGCCCAACAGAAGCAACAACAGCTCACCCTACTTGCCCGAGATAGCTCAATAGCACAACCACCATCCTAGTCCAGCACTCCATCCATAGTTGCAGCTAGTATTTGTTCCTCTACTAGCTCCCCTTCTACCAACATGAGCATTGTATCAGTGGACAAGGGCATTAAATCGCTTAATCTGCTTACTTTATTCAATTTCTACCATGTACCTCCACCCAAAAAGTAATCAATGAAGAAATATTTCACTTACATCTTGTCCACTTATGATACTCTAGATTTTATTCATCTTGAAAATTCTCAAAGTCTAGAAAATAATAACAGCACTAGTCATTTTGATCACTTCGCTTCTGATTCAAAATCAGACTTTCCTTTTCTGAATCAATTGAGTTCACCTCTTGAGATTGACTTCGAGTCAACAGACTCGGAGGATTCCATAGGAGAAGCTATAGGTATACCTGATGAGAAGGTAGAACTTTTCACTAATTCATCATTTAAAGAAGTCACTAAAGTCAACCTATGCAGTGGCAAAGTTCTACCTCCTAGGGTAGCACCTTAGGATAAAGGTAAACAAGTCATTGGTTCCTGTGAGCAGATAGCCCCTCCATAGGATGCTCCACCTATGGATATGCTTGTGGAGAACCAAGTCAAAGTTGATTACAATATCTTAGAACATTTTAGAAAGTCTCCAGCTAAGTTAAGCATATATGACGCCCTTGGCTTATCCAAAGAGATGAGGGAATCTCTAATCAAGGCTCTACTTGATCTAGAGATATACTTAGTCGCTCAACTGACCGCTACTGAAGAGGAGGCACATATCTCAAAGGATATCATAGGAGTTACATTTAGTGAGGAAGACTTGCTTCTAGGGACAACCAAGCACAACCGTTCTCTTACATTATAGTGGACATTGGTAGATACATGTTATCAAGAGTTCTGGTTGGCCAAGGTGCATAAGTCAACATTATGAATCTAAGAACCCTTGCCTACTTGAGGATCGACATCTCCAAACTCCAAAAGGAGAGGAGATATTAAGAGGATTCAATGAACAAGGTGAGAGGGCCTTAGGCTCCATAGTGTTCACATTGGAGATAAATGATTGGAAGACTGAAGCTAAGTTTCATATCATAGACTCGGATACATATTTTAATGCTTTGCTTGGAAGATCATGGATACATGAGAACAACACAATTCCATCCTTTCTACATCAGTGCAGAAAGTTCATGAGAGGATGGATTGAGTACTACGTTAAAGGAGATCTCATACCATTCACAGTTCATGAGGTCAAGATATATGATAATGCAGCCTATTTTCTTTCCCAAAACTTACAAGTTTATTCTTATGAGCTTATTCAAGATCCCCATGAGGGACAAAAAGAAGGAAAAAAAGAAATAGAAAATAAAAGAAAAAGAAAATAAAAGAGAGAGAGACATGAACTTAGGAGAAGATATAAAGATTGACATTAGATTCCACTCATAGTTTGTTACTCCATTCGAACATATAGGTAGGATGACCCGACCTCCTCCAGGCAGAGGAAGAGGATAGTTCAGAGGGAGCCCCCAAGGTAAAAAGCCTCCTTATTGGCTACCCAATATGCGGTATGCCCTAGCCAACAAGAGTACATCTACTATCCACATAGACTTATAATCTAGTTCAAAGGATGAGTCTTATGTGGTTAGCACATTAGCCAGCTATTGTCAGCAGCTGATCCCTTTCGAGGTGACACTTAAGTAGGATAGTGATGAAGGTTGAGCTCCAAAGCAAAGAAGAAATGTATCCAAGTCTTCATATGAGACAGTCAGGTATCAATTGAAAACCTTAGCTCTAACCTCACCTTCTTCACAAAAAGTTAAGGGTTTTGTAGTTAAGGAAGCCCCTAAGTCATCCATAGATGGGAAGACTTAGAGGTTCTTTTTGGGAGCATCATCCTCAAGTCAGGAAGTTGATGTAGAACTTGAGGATGATTTATATAAAGATTTAATACAATTTCCTTTTGATTGGTGTTCGCCTTATGTTTTTAATCTAGCAAACAAGGGATTAATCCCACATATTTGGTCTAAACACATGCCAAACTATTTTGAAAGGTTACGGGATAACCGAAGCAGACGTCTTCAATCAAGACCAGGACTAAGATTTAGTATAGTGGGTCTAGTCGATGATGATGATCATTGTCTAGTCATCACCAATCATTTAAAATATGATAGGTTCTTTTCAAATCATGCTAACTCAAATGAGGAGGTGTGTTTAGAAACTTCAGATGATCTAAATAACTTTAAAGTCAGGGATGCTCCACCATAGTTCAAAGAGGAGATCAGATCAACCATCAACGAGCTCAAAGAAATCAACTTAGAAACTGAAGATAATCCACGTCCGACATACATCAGTTCTTTGTTGAGTGATACTGAAACCAATGACTTAGTTAGGTTATTAACTGAGTTTAAGGATTAGTTTGCATGGAGTTATGAAAAAATGTTTGGTTTATCTCCTGACATAGCAATCCATAAATTAACAATAGAGCCTAGTGTTAACCCTATCAAGCAAGCTACTAGATGCATGCGATTAGACATTGAACAACTGTTCATTTCTGAAGTCAAGAAACTGATCAATGCTGGCTTGATTAGAGAAGAAAAATGCCTTACCTAGTTGGCTAGTGTCATCCTAGTTAAGAAAAAGAATGGCCAAATTTGCATATATGCCGACTTTAGGGATCTAAATAAGGCATATCCAAAAGATGAATTTTCACAATAAATACCAGAACTCATGGTGGACATTGCCTCATCTCATGCAGTCTCCTCTTTCATGGATGGATCATCTGGATATAACCAAATAAAGATGGCCCCTGAAGATGAAAGAAACACTACATTTCTAACCTCCATTGGAATCTTTTACTATAGGGTCATGCCTTTCGACATTAAAAATGTTGGTGCTACATACTAATGGGCCATGTTTAGAATCTTCGATGAACACATTGATCATCAAGTTTAATATTTTGTCGATGATCTCATAGCCAAAAGTAAAGAAAAGGAAGACCATCTCTTTGACTTGAGAGTAGTTTTCAAATAGTTAAGACACTTTAACCTCAAAATGAATCCCCTAAAGTGTGAATTCGGAATAGCTTTAGGGAAATTCCTTGGATTTATTGTCCAACTCCATGGAATAGAAATCGATCAGGAGTAAATCAAAGTGATAATAATAATGCCACTCCCTAAAAGCCTAAGTCAACTCAACTCAAATCATTCCAATGTCAAGAAGATGCCAATCATTTTCAGCACTTGTCAAAAAGGATGCCAAGTTTAAGTGGGATGATAAGTGCCAACATGCATTCGAAGACATCAAGCACTACCTGATGAAGCCACCAGTTCTTGCAGTCCCTATTCCAGGCAAGCCCTTGATACTATATATTGTTACATTAGATGACTCCCTTGGCACTTTGTTGGCCCAAACCAATGATGATGGAAAAGAGAATGCACTCTACTATCTCAGTTATCATCTAATTCTTACTGAGGCAAATTATCCACCTATTATGAAAACAATGCATAGCTTTAATCTTTGCATCCCAAAAGCTACATTTACATCATATGGTGAACTTGATCTAGGATCAATCCCTATGTCACATGATGACTTGTTATACGTTGGTCCATGATCTTGTCATTGTTTAATATCACTTTTGTACCCCTCAGTGTGGTGAAAGGACAAGCACTAACATATTTCTTAGTAGCACACCCACTTCATGATGACTCCTCGCTTAGTGATGACCTCCCTGATGAACAAATCATGAACTTAGGGGACACTAACATTCACCGCTGGGAGATATATTTTGATGGTGCGGCTTCCTTTCAAAAGAGAGAAGAACCATGATCCACTCTTCCAGGGAAGGTAGGGGTAGGAATAGCTCTCCTAACTTCAGACCACAATGTGATGAGATTCCCATATCATCTGCCCAATTCATGCACCAACAATGAAGCCAAATATGAGGCTCGATTGCGAGTTAGAGCCATTATGCTATGCATCTAGAATATAAACATCTTTGGGGATTCTTAGTTATTCATCAACTAAATCGGTGGGTCTTATAAAGTTCTAAAGCCTAATCTCCATCATTACCACAAGTACACTATGGAGTTATTGACCCAAATCCAAGAGGTTAACATTTACAAGATTCCTCAAGGAGAAAATGCTATAACAGATGCTTTAGCCAAGCTTTCCAAAGAGTTGGCATGTCTAGAAGATGAGTCCATTCATATAAGGTTCCAACATAGATAAATCTTATCCCTTGTTGACTCTGAACTTATTGAGAGACTCTCTCTTGAAGGAGAGGTTACCATTGCTAAAAAAGATGATGAGTTAGATTGGAGGCAATCATTCATGGATTATCTAAATATAGGAAAACTACCTCAAGTGAAGTCACTAGCACATTAGGTGAAGCAGAGAGCCCATTATTATGCTCTCATGGATGGCACCTTGTACCAATGGTCCTTTGATCATATGTGGTTACATTGTTTGGACAAACATAAAGCTCATAAGATCGTGACTGAGGTACACTCAGGTTTATGCAGAGTGCATCAATCCGGTCCAAAGATGAAAGCCAAGATCAAGAGACTAGGATACTTTTGTCCTTTGATGATTACAGATTACAAGGATGTAGCTAGGAGATGCCACCAATGTCAGGTGCATGGTGTGGTCTTACGCCAACCACCCAACATTCTACATGCTACCTTGGCCTCATGGCCATTTGAGTATTGGGGTACAGACATAGTGGTTCAGATTGACCCTCCTTCTTTCAAGGGTCACTGGTTCATTCTAACTACCACATACTACTTTTCTAAGTGGGCAGAGGCAATCTCACTCAGAAAGGTCACAGCTTAGCATGTGCTCCAATTTTTCAAGAACCATATTGTATATAGGTTCGAGGTGCCTCAATGAATTATATCTGATAGAGGTATTGCATTTAAGAGTACTAAAATCAATAGCTTTTCCCGAGATACAACATAGATTAGATATATTACCATATCATCGAGGAAAATGGCTTAATAGAAGCCTTTAACAAAACTCTCATATATTAAAGAATACACTTGATGATAAAAAGCGATAATGGCATGAGCAGTTAGTTGAAGTCTTATGGGCTTACCGCACCACATATAGAACTCTAACTCAATCTATCCCTTTCTTCTTAGTGTATCGATTTGAAGTTGTTCTACTATTAGAAGTCCAACTCCCATCATCAAGGATAGCTGTGAGTAGCAAGATCATGATGAAGCAGAATGCCAAGTTGCGGTTAGAAGAGCTAGATGGTTTTGAGGAGAGACACCTCCGGGCATACTAGAACCTCAAGTTGTACGAAGCCAAAATAATTCAAGCTCATAATAAATTGGTCTGTCCTAGAGATTTTCAAGTAGGAGAGCTTGTTTTAGTTCTAATGAGTCCAATATTTGCCCATCGAAAGATGGGAGATAAATTTGATCCTACTTAGGAAGGACCTTTTGCTATAGAGAAGGCCTACCAAGGAGAATCTTATCGGCTTATAAATTGTAAGGGAGAGCACCCACTGCTTCATATTAACGGGCTTTGCCTAAAGATATGCTATCCATAAATCTAATTTCAAAACAATTATCAATAAAACTTCTTTTCATCTCAAATTCCATCTCTTCTATGATGAGAAGCATCTTTATTTGTGAATCTGCCATGATATGTTTAAGGTAGGTGTAAGGAGCCCAAGTGGCATCCTATCTATTGTCAAACACAACACCAACACAAACTACGCACAATCACATAAAATAAACACATATCTTTTGTGTCGGCCTACTTTGTTGTGGGATAAAGCCCCATGTGGCACTCACTCATTAGCTACTCTAGGTCGGGCTGACATGTTACCTTGCTAGTGTGTCAGCCTAGTGGTTCCTTATTTAGAGGATGTAAGTTTACAAGATTTCTTTTTAACTTGACCATTGCAAATTGACGTGCACCTTGTTAGTTTGGTAGGCCTTACTGAGTGGCTGGTTAGCTACCTCATGTTGACTTTATTTAAGAAGATGTAAGCCTACACACTTTTTTTTTGAACTAACAATCATGCACTGACTGGGTCGAGTATATTTGAGGCTTAGGATAAGTCCCCTAATGGCTCCTATCCTCCTAACTACTTTAAGTCTAGGTCTAGTCCTTACATGGGACTCCCCACTTGGTAGTCCCCCTAGGTTGGATAGCATATGTCCCACCGACGACAGACTATCCCGATGATTATTTTTTTCTGTGAAGATGTAAGTCTACAAGCCTTCTTCTCAGATTGACTTGCACAAATTGACAGGCACCTTAGGTTGGTTTTTTCTTGTTATGCTAATAGTGACCCACCCGGTGGATACACCACTCATGCAGATGTAAGTCTGCAAGCTTTCTCCCAGAGTTGGCCACTAAATACCTATAGGCTTTCTTTTATAGGGTCTAGGATAAATCGTGTATTAACACCTCCCCTGTGGGCACTCTATTTGGATCACATCCTTAGCGATCCCATTTAGACACTTCACGGGTTACTCTTGGATTGGACAATCCCTTTTTCCTAGTAGCCACTCCTATGGTTGGAGAATCCATCTTAAAGATATGCAGATTCTCCCTTAGTCCAGTAAGTCTAAGATAGGCCTAATATAAGTCTCTTCTCAGTGTGGTCCCTCGCACACCAACAGGTTTCATGCAAACATATAAACAAATTATATATTTTCTATTATGGATTAGGAGGACACCCTCAGTGGTACCTTTTCCCAAGCAGGCGTCCTATCTTTAGGGCAATATTAGCAAAACTCCCTATAAGAATTGCCTGACTACTCTTGAGTCGATATAAGTCCCCAACGACACTCTCTCAATGGTCTCCTTAAGGTCGGGTTCGACTTGTTGTGCCACCAATGGTCACCCTGGCAGTCATCCTTTCTTTAGAAGATGTAAGTCTATTTTGTATTCTTTTTGGCAAGACCGTTGCACATCGACGGCCAGCCTTAGGTAGAACTTGACTTATTGTGCTACCAACCGATCTCCCCAGCGGTTACTCCCCACTTTGGAAGATGTAATTCTACATGCTTTCTTCCTAACACGATTGTTGCACACAAAAAGGCCCCTTGGGTTGGTTAGCTCTATCCCACGGTCGGTAGACTATCCGTTTGGATTTATAAATCTGAGATAGGTTGAGGCTAACATAGCCCCTTCTTAGTGAATTCATCGCATATCAAATCCACTCTTATCCCTAACGGATACTTCCCCAAGCAAACCAAAAAAAAAATCAATAAATTAAATCCACCTTATTCCCTAGTAGATCCAAGCTCATATCTCCAATAAATATACCCTCAACTTATTTTAAACCAAATCATATCTTCTCCCTAGTGGAGTCCCACATCAAATCAAATCAAATTTCTCTTCAAGTGAGTGGACCATGATCACAAATCTAACCAAATCAAATTCTTATCCCTAGCAGATAATCTGAACTTGCTTCCTTAGTGAAAGGTTCATGCACCCATCCTCGACAGATTATAAATCTTAATCCCCGGTGGATCTTCTCTCCCCAATATATATTTGTAATCAAACTCAAACTCTTATCCTCTAGGGATAACCTAAACCTGCTTCCCTTGTGGAACGTTCACATACTCAATCCCTTAAAGGACTCCTCCTCCCTCTCTTATTTCCTTGGCATAAGTTGAGTTGCATTGCATTAAGATCATGATTTTGTCTACGACTCGGGTGTATAGATAGATCAGTTTAGTTAGCACTTGCAATCCTTTAGACATCGTTGATTGTATCGATCAACGCCAATACGTGCGACGTGCCTTATCAGTTGTACCACACCTATTGGGAGTCCTTTTGTTGACCTCACTTTTGGGGTGAGTTCTCAACTTTTTCATCATAGATCTAGGACTCTTATAGACACTAAGAGCTCCTTAGTATTATGAC
This sequence comes from Cymbidium sinense, assembly GCA_021442155.1. Classification (NCBI taxonomy): domain Eukaryota; kingdom Viridiplantae; phylum Streptophyta; class Magnoliopsida; order Asparagales; family Orchidaceae; genus Cymbidium; species Cymbidium sinense. The sequence goes on along the minus strand of CM038232.1, from coordinate 25,243,400 downwards.
ACTTCTAGTGATTAGGTGAACACTTCTCTTAAGCCTAGAGACTTAGAAGGGTTATCCATAAGAATAGGTTATGCCCTAGGGACTTAGGAAGACTTGCCTACCCTATAGCCTAAACTCAATACATGCTTTCCTTCTTAAAGAAAACCTTAAATTCATGTGAAATCCAAACCAAATTTCCAAGACTCATAATCAATCCCATGATCAAATTCAAGCTCAAAATTCTCCATGAACTTTATGATTGAATTCAAAACTCTTTCAAGTCCCTTTGATTTCATCTTATGGACTTAGCCTTAAATTCAAATAAATTCGATTCATTTGATTTTCTCAAATAACAATTCAATCCTTCAATCAAACTATCAAATTCCAATTCAAATCCAACTTCAAATACTTCAATCCCAAAATCAAATCCAAGTTCCAAAATTCCTTCCCTAAGCCATATAAACCATTCTCATAAACTTAGCCAAATCTCCACCTAAGTTATCCCGAACTTGATTAATTTCTTTATAAATCAATTATTCCTTCATTTATATTCACAAATATAAATGAAACCTATATTGAAATGACCAAAACCAAATCAAACTAAATCAAATCAAGCCAAAAATCCTTCTTAAGCCATATGGACCTACCTCCATGAGCTTAACCAAATCTTAACCCAAATCAACCAAAAATCAATTGATTTCTTTATAAGTCAATTGTTCCTTCATTTATATTCATAAATATAAATGAAACCCACTCTTCAATGACCAAAAATAAATTAAATTAAATTGATTTCCTTCTTAACCCTTTTGGCCTACATCCCTAAGCTTGGTCAAATTTACTTCCAAATCATTCCAAACTCAAGTGATTTTCTCATGAATCATTTATATCTTCATTTATATTCATAAATATAAATGAAATATAAATTCAAATAGCCAAAAAAAAATCTAAAATCAAACCAAAATCCAATTTATATCCTTTAAGCCAATTTCTTGGACTTAACCAAAATCCACCTAAACCAAGCCAAAACTAATGGATTTTCTCTTGAATCAATAATTCCTTTAATCATCTACCCAAATATAAATGAAACCTATAATTATTAAACCAAACTCAAGTCAACCCAAGTCAAGCCCAAGTTAGCCCTTTTAGCTTGGAAACTTTAAATGAGCTAAAATCCATTAGACTCCAAATTGATTGCAGCTAAATTTATATTTCAATCATTGGCTCATATATAAGTTCAACTAAACTTGAATTAAGCCAAAATCAAACCAATTGACCCTCTTAAGTCCACCTGACCCAAAGTGGCCTAAAGGACCTTTTTGAGCCAAGTTCTAATCAAACTCAAATTAGATTGAACCAAGCCCATCCAAGCCTCATATCATGATCAACAATCACCCTAGGATGATCAATCACCTTGAATTTCAAACCAAGTCAACTTGGTCCTTTGAAGTCAACCATTAGCCCAAATGAAATCAAAACCCACCATACACCAAATTGATTGAAACCATTGACTCATACCAACTCATGATCAATGACTGAACATGACTTGACCCTCAATTGAGCCAAATAAAGTTCAATTGGCCATTTGACCCAAGTTGACCCAAATTGGCCTAAATGGCCAAAATGAGTCAAATCATAATCTAACACATATTGATTGCAACAAATGGCTCATGTTCATTTCAAATTAATTATTGAATATGACCAAAGCCATAATTGAGCCCAATTTAACTAATTGGTCAACCTGACCCAACCTAGCCTTGACCTAAAGGGTTAAATTGGCCAAAATCCAAATTAATTCCAAATTGATTCAAACCAATGGCTACAATCATTTTCAATTAACCAATTGAACATGAAACAACACTAACCCAACCTATTAATTTATAATCAAATTGGTATTAGCCCATTTGATATATATATATATATATATATATATATATATATATATATATATATATATATATATATATATATATATATATATATATATATATATATATATATATATATATATATATTTAGGAAGCCCCATGGGGTATTTTATTGCCACAAAAGAGGGTTACAAGGTCCTTAAAAGGGGATAAACTCGAACCACGCCAAAGAGCTACAATCACCAAGGAGTAAATCCCCTATCTAAGTACATCCAAGAGTAAAAGAAAGGATAAGAACAATCAAAAGGTACAAGATGATTAACATAATAAGCTAAAATAAGAATAAAGCCAATGCTATGGAGGATGTGGGAATACATGATAATCTGGAGCATACCTGTAAAAGGAGAGAGAATCACCTGCAAAGTTATAATAAGAGGGAGATTAGAACAGTTAAGGTAATATAGACAACAAGTTTGAGGAAAATAACATAATAAGAGTAGGTTAGCAAGGAGTTGTGATAGAGAAGGCTCAGGCTCAATCACATCCTATTGGGGCGAAATATGAGCATCCAAAACTTGAGAAGGGTTACATCACATGAGCTACCAACCAATAGGGAGTGAGATCATCACGACCATCATAGCCTACAAACTGTGAGAGGGAAGCACCAGTTGTTGATATTCTTGTGCGTTATTACACGCAAACCTAATCAAAATCATATCTAAAGTATATAGAGAATTGTTAAGGGCTGAAGGATAGAGAGTCTCATTCAATAAAAGTATCATCAATATATGCATCTTGACCTGAGAATACATTAACATAAGAGAATGAGCCATCTTAGCTAGAATCTCATCAAGTATATCCACAAGAAAATTGTGGGGGAGACAACTTGGTGAAATTTTGCTAATCGGTCAATGAGTCTATAATTATCACCAACCCAATCATATGATATATAAATGAAGCTGTAGTACCAGAAACAAAACACGTGAAGTGGACCAAGTAAGATTGGCACCAAAAGCGGTTAGATAGTAAAGTTAGAGCGGCCCAATAGTAGCATTCACAATTGAGAATCCAGATCAACAATCATCCAAAATAGACGAAAAGGCAACACAAGATAGCTCAACACAGAAATGGACGGGACCAGAAATTTGCACCAAGAAAAAATAGAAGAAGCCCAATAGTGACAATTTAGAAAACAAAACGCAAAAAGGCAACACAACAGAGCTCAACACAGGAACCAGATCAACAATCAACCCAAAAAAGCAAAGAAAAGGCAACAACATCCAAGACAACAAGGGACAAAGCGTCCATAATATCTCTCGAATTGACATCGATGGGGAGTGCACCAACCTATCGAAACTAGGTAGGAATAAAGCCACAGTAAAAGCGATTGGAAATAGGAGGTAAACTGCATAGGCATTCAGAAAACCAAACCCAACTGCCAAGCAGCTAATGAAACATTTGAACCCGCCATACAAAGAATCAACAAATTGATTGGGATGGGTCTCAACATTTAAACAAGTTAGGACTGACTTCCAAGCCAAGAAGAGACTGTAAATTGGCCATAAAACTCCTCAATCAGAGTAGACATGGCAATAATAAGTAGCCAAATAAATAAGGCATAAAAACAGTTATCCTGAAGGCAGCAACTCAGATCATCATCAGGACAGCAATGTCAGAAAAAGCTTTCATAGCATAAGACCCTGAAAATCTACAACCAACAAGGATGAAGCCAATTGAGTTGTCAAGATAAAACAAGGCAAAATCTCCAAGATAAGAGACAACCAAAACAAGAAACCAAAGCTAAATAATTCAATTCATCTAGTATAATCAGAACAATAAATACACGTTTGATAGAAAAAAGGTGAGGGAAACAGCAGCATAATAGGTAGACCAATGACTTGCAATGATAACCAATGACTTGCATGTTCCACATATAGGATGGGAGCACAACAAAGAAGCAATTGAAACAACATCCCAAGTGTTAGCAACAAAAATCAAAAGAAAAATAAAGAAGTTTTCTGCAAGGAAATCGATTCAAAAGTAGCAATATGAACATTTTTTCTTGACACTCACAACCTCGGCAGATGTACAATGATAATCCCTTGAGTAACTCCAAACTCGAAAATGGAAAGCAAGACCAAAAACAAACAAAAAACAGTATTACAAAACTAACACAATTCCTTTCTGCAATGAATGAGATTAGTGTAGACATGGGATAACCCCAAGAAAATAATAGAACAAATGAAGTGATCAAGCCAAAGAAAGCAACCTCATGCATTGGATTAAGAAACCAACAGAAAGGTAGATCATCAAAGTCCCAAAAGCTAAGCAAAATTATAGCAAAATTATAGCAGATTAAGGTACAAGATTAGGAGACAAAGGATAATGTCAGCACCCCAACAGAGACAAATCTGATCAGTGAAAATCAAAAAGCAACCACATAATGAACATTCATATCAGCAGCAACAATATCCCAATTCAGCCCATAATCCTTGGAGAAATACCCACGGCTTACCATAATAAATTGAGAGTATACAAACCATAGGTTAAGATCAAGTAGAAGTTGATTAGTACATGATCGCATAATACTAGCACACTAATAGGGATACTATAGCGTTAAGACAGAGGCAATTAATCGATAAACCAAGTCCACAAACCTCCAAAGTCTTAAAGCGAAAGTGCAGTATAGTACCTCTCTCAAGAAAATGACATTCCAATCCAAGAAGGTAATAAAGACAAACCCAATAGATGGATTACAAGATAAACATTGATGTAAATATGATTCACCACCAAGTGACAAGAATCAAATAAATAATCCGCAATCGAAAGTCACTAATCGAAACTACGCAATTTAAGCCACTAGGATATAAAATAATAAGATGATTCCAAGTAAAGACATCATTACCAAGCAGGAGTTTTAAGATAATAAAGATCCAAAACCAGAACTTGCTAAGACAGTAGCAGACAAGATGGCAAAAAATAGCGGAGGAAAAGCGGGAGGAGGAAGAAAAAATCTACCAACCCAAAGGGATTAAAACCAAATCAACAAACAAATCAACAAACAACCTTGGCAGCAAACCTCCAAAACCCAAGAAGTAATTAAACCCAATCCATTCCAGTACAAGGATTTCAAACCAAAATAACCATTAAAAGAGACTGGGGTAATACAATTTCTTCCCTGCGGAAAGCATTTGAGATTAGGCATTAAGCAAGGATAGCGGAGAAGGTCCAAGCCCAAAACCAACCAAAATCCTTTCAAAGATAAGTGTTGAAACCTTTATGAATTAAGCCTTTAAGGAGGAAAGAGTCCCAAGGAGTGTAAGCATCACCAAAGAAATATTATAATCATCAAAATAAAATTGCAACCAAAGATAATGCACAATAAGCCTAGATGCAACATAGGTAGCAATGCTCCAAGTCATTGTCGGAGAAAGAATTGGATAAAGAAGTTAATACTAAGATCTAAGCCCATCAAAACAGATAACTTCCTCCAGGAATGGTTAATTCTCTCAGGTTTAGAAATAATAGTATCAATGAAATTAAAGTCCCAAGTGGGATTGCAGGTTATACAAACAAGAATAACACAAGGCTCAGGGTTCCAATTCAAGAGATTGATGTGCATAAAATTCAACATCTCATAATATTGTAAATGTCAAAAGTAAATCTTCCAACTAAAGGAGAAGGGATAAAGGTAGCAATTCATGGCAAAGAGCATAAGACAGCAATGATATCTCTAAGAAGTATCCATAAAGAACACAAGGAAACAGGAAACCAAAAAAAAGAAAAAAAGGTGAAAAGGAGAATTAGATTGAGGGGAAGCCCGAATTGTCCAAGTTAACCGCACCATAGTATTTGGGTAATGAAAGTTGATCAAAGAAGGTGATCTTGTAATCGCTCCTGATTTGCAAGGTAATCAAGTTACACCTTCATGCCAAAACATGAGTGATGGTAAAATTCGGTTGAGAGAGAAGAGCCCTAGTTTGCTTGAGGAGGTAGTATAAACAAGTTGCTCATATTGGTAGAGGTCAAAAGGTCAATCAGTAGAAGAGCGTCCACTTCTATCCAAATGTTGAGCCAGCCATTTTGTAGACAAATTTCAAGAGCTTTGTGGACTGCTATAAGCTGATAAGGGATAAAGGGAATTGAGGGATAAGCAAATGCACATAGGACTATACCCTTAGAATCCCTAAAAATGCCTCCACAACTAGAGCCATTATGGGAAATAGAGCCATCGGTATTAATTTTAATAATATGATCAAGAGGTTTTTTCCAAAAAACCATTCTATCGTCATCGATCGACCGGAAGGTTGAGGCCTAATTTATCTACTGATTTACCTTTAAAATGTTTGTGATGAATTAAATTGGCTTTAAACAAGTCACAAATTTTGTTTTTAGTTCTTGCAATAATTTTCATGTGATTCATTCGAGTCCCATGATGTTTAGCTTCATTTCGGTCCATCCATATGAACCAAATAAGAGTAATGGCGATTATGATTTTAATATGACCTTTAATTGCATTGTCAAAGTAAACTTCAAAAAGTTGATATAAAGTAAAAGAATAATTAAAATTGATTGTTAAATAGATCGTCATACCAAATCCAAATTTTGGAGGCAATAGCCACATTAACAAAAACATGGTTAACATTCTCAATATGGGAACAACATTGACATTTAGAGGGTAAATAAAACCCTTTACCCCACAACAAAGAGTCAACAGGAATATAGTTTTTTAGGATACATCAAGTTAGAACAGAGTAAGAAGAGGGGATATTGTTATTCCAAATTTTGGAGAACACAATAGAAGAATCCTGAGTGTCTTTAGTGTGAAGCCACACATTTTTAAGGTTGAAATCCCCATTATGAGATAGCTTAAAGATAATCGATCATGATTGTTAAGAGTGATAGGAATATTAGTAATCATACTTAAGAAAGTGGAAGGAATAGAATCAATCTTACTGTGTTCCACTTTTGGTTCCGAATGAATTAACTCTAATAGCGGAGGTGGAGTGAGTGTAGAGTAAGTTATCAATGGAGAAACCACTCCGTCTTGCCAAAAAAAAGAATTGCACGAGTTTATGCCCCAAAAAATTAAGGATCCCATTTTGAGAACAAAGTCTTCTCCACAGGAGAATCACCCGATTTAAAGAACAAATGAGAGGATGTTTACCACGGCAATATTTAGAAGTCATGAAATTGCCCAAAGACTATTTTTGCTCTAAAGTTCCACCAAAGTTTGTAGGAAAAGGCATGGATAACTTCTTTGATGGATTTACATCCTGCACCTCCCTCTTCAAGAGTACCACAATTATTAGACCGGATGACGGCATTCTTTTAGAGGATGTATTGGTTCCCTAGAAGAATTTGTTTAAGAGGCTCAATTCTGTTATGGTAGAGTTGGTAGGCACAATGGTTTGAAGAAGGTATATGGGCATGGAATTTAGAGTGCTCTTGATCAAGGTAAGCCTACCACGAAAGAGAGTAAATGAAATTCCCAAAAAATTTTGTTAGAAATTTTTTGAATTAGATCATCAAAAGGTGTGATCTTTTTTGGCCTTTGAAAAGCGAGCTCCAAGGTAATTAAGAGGGAGTTGATTTTGCTTAAAATTAGTAAGGATATTTGGTTAAGTCTATTAGGAGGAATCTCAGTTGAAGGAATAAATAGCATTTTCCTTCATTAAGAAAAAGACCACTAACTTTACCAAAATCATTTAGTAGGTTCTTGATGGTTTTAACATGTTGAATAGAACCGTTGCTGAAGATAATGAAATCATCAACAAAGCTAAGATGAGAAATAGGAAACCACCATGAGTTTTAAAAGACATATTAGGCTTATTAGCAAAAAAGATCATTGGCTCCTTGACGTATATTCAATAGTGATGATAAAAGAGAAGGTGATAGTGGGTCACCTTGCCTCAAACCATGGCTAGAAGGAAAGAAACCTATGGACTCACCATTCATGATAACCAAAACCGACATTCTGATACATCTTTTTATAATCCGGATAAAACTATCAGAAAAACCAAACAAATTCAGGATTTGAAAGAGAAAGTCCCATGAGAGATTATCAAAGGCTTTAGCGATGTCCAATTTAAATAAGATGTTGCCTCCTCTAGAATTGATATCAATGTCATGAACCATTTCTTGAGCGAGAAGAATATTATCCGATATTGTTCTGTGTTTAACAAAACTAGTTTGATTAGGGGAGATGATTTTAGGAAGCAAAGGGCTAAGCCTATTATTGATTAATTTAGCAATGAGTTTTGAAAAAGGTGCAAAGACTAATCGGTCTAAAATCGCCCAAGATTGGATTGTTAGTTTTGGGAATAAGGACAATAGAAGTGCTTGAAAAGTATTTGGGAATGGGATTGCCATCAAAAATTAATAAAGATTAACTAAATCTTTTAATAAATGGCCACAATCTTGAAAGAAGTGGGTCATATAGCCATCGGGCCGCAATGAAAGTGAGTGTTCATGTTCTTAAGAGTATTACTAATCTAAGGACACATAGTGAGTAAATGATTATCCTCACCGTTAATCATAGAAGGAATAAGATGGGTGTTTGATAAAGTATCTAGCGGCTTAGAATTTAATAAAGTTTGGAAATGATGAATGATAATCCTTAATATCATTGTTATCGGTTATCCATTCACCATTAGAGTTCTTAATTTTCTTAATCGAGTTTAAGGCTTTCCGTTTATTACAAATGGCATGAAAGTACGGTATTTCGTCACCTCGAATATGTTTGCTATTTTTGATAATAGGTTTCTTCCATGTTTTGATAATTAAGCAAGTTATTCTTGGCAATGTTCAACTCGTTTACTTGATAAAGATCTTCAAGAGAACAAACCTCTTGTTCCATAGCTTTAAGATTTGTGAAAAGATTTTAAAATGTGTTTGTTCCACCAATTAAGATTTTGTTTAAGTTTTTTTAAGCTTAAAATCATACCTTTAATAGAATTATCCGGAAAAAGGGGCCATCCAATTAAGTAGCACTATGTTGGGTCCACATGTTTTAAATCAAAGGAGGGGAGTAGACGGGTTTGGGGATTATTGAAGGAAATCAAGAGAGGAGCATGGTCGACAAAGTTCGCTCAAATGCTCAACAAAGGTAGAACATTGATTGATCCAAAGAGAATTGAAGAGGGCCCTATCAAGACGCCGCCAAAGCCTCGAGGTGCAGTGAAGTTAGACCCAGTGAAACCAATGTCGATCGATTGCAATCAAGGGTCATATTTGAGAAGTCCTCCATGGAATGAAGGTTAGGAGAACATCCTCCTTCTTTCAACTAGCTATGATAGTATTGAAATCACCTCCAACTAATCGGGAAGGTTAGTGAGAAGGTGTAAGTGATTCCAAAGGATGTTCCTACCATCTATTATAAGAGGCATAGATAAAAGAGCCAAAAGCCGATAAGTCACCTAAGGAGATTTTGACATTAACCAATTGGTCAAGATTATCAATAATGGAAATGGTGATGGAGTTGTGCCAAAAGCACAAAATTTTATTAGTTAGATTGAAGAAGAAATTATGGAAGCCAAGGGATCTAGCGACAAAAGCAATGTTAGAAGAATTAATGAAAGGTTCAATAAGAACAAGTAACTTGATATTATGAACACAAAAGACTCTAACCATTAGAAGAGACCCACAACCCGGATATTCCAAATAAGAAAATTAATCATAAGGGGACAACCAAAAGGGAAAAGTAAAAAAAGAGAAAGGAAAGAGAGGAGAGAAATGATGGCACATTACTTGTGTGGGGTGGAAGAAGAGCGAGTGATTCTAGAGAGGTTATTATTAGAAAATTTTGCTTTGAAGGGTTTTTTGTTTTTAACAATTTGAAAGGGTCTCTCAGAATCCAAATTATCTCCATCAGAAAGAGATTGATTTAAGGGTTCCAGAATAGTAGAAGAATCTATCAATGATTTAGAGGAGGGGATTTCACCTTCTTCCGTATCGGGTAGAGTATGTGAAATTGGGATCAATTGGATATAACTCTGAAGGGAAATAGATGTGGAAGTTGTGGCACCATCCGTAATACAAATATCTTTCTCAATATGTTCAAAACCATAGGGTCATTATTGATTTGGTCTATTATATGATTCCCATTCAAATTGTTTAATTGGGTGTCCAATATGAGGCTACCATTGATTTTGAGGATTTAAATGAAGCAAAGGGCTATCGTGAGAAACTGAATTATTACAAGCAGGGGTGAAGTTAGGTAAATTGCCACTGGTAACATCACTATATGAATCCAAACGAGCCAAAATCAAACCTAAACCAAATTAATTGCCACCTGAACTAAATCTCTTCAAATCATCATTTGAACCTAACCCAAGCCTTAGTTTGACCCAATTTAACCAATTGGTCAACCTAACTCAACATGACCCAATATGAACCCATTTGACCAAATGAAGCCAAAACCCATGAAACCAACCCATGACCCATTAAAGGCTGATCAAAACCGACCCAAACCCATCTTGGGTCAACCTAAAATCAGCCCAAACCCATTTGGAGCCAAGTCCAATGCAAATCCTCCATGGATCCTGTTGACCTCATTTTTTGAATGAGCCCTCAACTCCTCCATCTTAGACATAGGACTTCTCTTAGACTTTAAGAGTTCCTCAGTCTTATGACACATCTAGTGATTAGGTGGACACTCAACCTAGCCCTAGAGACTTAGAAGAGCCATAGGAATAGGTCATGCCTTAAGGGTGTTAGAAAATTTCCCCTTTGCTTGAACCACTCCTCACCTTCCTTCCTTCAAGTCAAACTCCAAATCAATCTTATTTGATTTTCTCCAAACTCAAATCATTACCACATGACTAAAACACATGATTGAAATCCATGATTGAAACCCATGATTGAAATTCCAAAATTCTAAATATTTCCTAAGTCCTTAATTTCTCACTTAAGGACTTAGCCAAAATCATGTTCAAATCAATTCAAATTCATGAAATTTTCTCACAACTCATTTATATTCTCATTTATATTCACATATATAAATGAAATGTAAATTCAAATCAATCAAACTAAATTCAAAAATTCAAATTTAAAACTCCAAATATTTTTTAAGTCCGTTAATTTCGTCTTAAGGACTTAGCCTAAATCATCTAAATCAATTCAAACTCATTAGATTTTCTCATAACTTATTTAGGTTCTCATTTATATTCACATATATAAATGAAATATAAATTCAAATCAATCAAATCAAACCCAAAATTCAAATTCCAAATTTAAAATCTTTCTTAAGTCCTTAATCCCTTCTTGAACTTAGCCAAATCAACTTCAAATCAAGCCAAACTCTAGAATTTTTTTCTTCATGATTTAAGCAATTCTTCAATCATGAACCCAAATATAAATACAAACTTCAATCACTTAATCAAAACTCAATTCAAAAGTCAAGCCAAAATCTATTTCATGTTCACCCTTATTGTCAAATGAATAAAAACCCATTTGACTTCAAACCACTTGCAAATGAATTTATATTTCAATCATAAGTCCATATACAAGTTCAACCAAACTCAAATCAAACTTTGACCAAGCCATTTGACCCACTTAGGCTCACTTGACCCAAAGTGACCTAAAGTACCCTTATGAGCCAAATTCTAATCCTAACCAAATTGGATTGAACTAAGTCTATCTATGCCTCTCATCATGATCAACAATCATCATGAGATGATCAATCAATCAAATTGAGTCAAACCAAGTCAAACCTAAGGGTTGACCAAGTCAATACTTAGCCATAATGAAACCCAACATAGCCAAAATCCACCATAGGCTAAATTGACTGAAACCAATGATCTAAGTTCATTCATGACCAATGTTTGAACTTGACCAAGTCAATATTTGAGCCTAACCTAGCCCAATTGGCTACTTGACCCAAGTTGACCCAACTTGATCAAAAAAGTCAAAATGTGTTGAAACTTGATCTAAGCCAAATTGATTGAAACCAATGGACCAAGTTCATTTCAAATCAATTGTTGAACTTGACCAAAGCCTCAATTGGCCAACTAGACCTAACCTAGCCCAATTGACCTTGAACACAACTTGACCTAAAGGGTCAAATTGAGCCAAATTCAAACTTAAGCAAAATTGATTAGAAACAAAGATACCAATCCACTTCATATGACTAACCGAACCTAAATCTACCCATGACCTAGCTCAAATAGGTCAAATGGGTCAAATTAGTCAACTTGGCCCATTTGACCTAAATGAAGGCATATGAACCAGATTCAAACCTAAACCAAATTGAATCAAACCAAAGCCACCAAAATATTTCAAATGGTCATATGAACTTGACCCAACCCTTAGTCTGACCCAATTTGACTAATTGGTCAACTTGACCCAAGCTGACCCATTTTGACCTAAATGGGTCAACATGAGCCAAACCATACAAAATGAACTCTAAATTCAATGAAACATGGCGAAACCTATTTTCTCAACATACCCAACATATTCAAATTGAAAAATTAGCTAAATGTTTAATTTACCCATAAGCCATAGAACAAATTTTGGCCAATTCCACTTAAAATTTGATCAAACCCTCTTCATACCTATTTGATACTCTCCTAATAGGTCAAGTGAACACTTGGGAGGGTGGTGCACCCAACCCAATGGTTTGGGTCAGCCCAACTTGACTCAATGGCCAAACTGACCACTCCCCTTGAAATGGCCACATGGCAATCATGACTCCACTCATTTTGAGCATGGAAAGTTCATATTCCCATTCCTATGGCCAAATTGAAGTCAAGGATAGCTCTAACAGCTCAAACAACCCTTTCAATCTTGGTAATTGGATCAAAATGGCAAGCATATGATCCACCGTCTGATTTCCAAAGGGGGAGATATACTCCCCCTAATTCATTTGAAAATTAACAGAGCCATAATCGATTGAAGCCTAGAGATTCATAGGAACCATTTGTAAGTGATCCTAAGCTTCCTAGAGGGACATTAAAATTATCATTTCTCGATTTTCATCTTTTAAAAATAGGGGAGCTCAATTAAATTTACAACTTCCTCCACACTAAAAATCAGTGCAATTCCCTTTGCACACTCCATCAATGAACCTAATCGAGGTTGCCTAAGTTCTCTTCCAAGTTCTTGAAGCAAGGGGAGATCTAATTCCATCAAAACTGAGCTCAAGCTAAGGAGGAGGTGACCCATAGGAAGGTCCACTCAACCTTAGCCCCTCAAACTTTCACCAAAGCTTCGTCTCAACCAGACGAAGCATCTCTAAGGGAATCGAGCATCAGTGAGGTATGCCAATTTTTGACCATTAAACTCAATATGGTCTGGAGCTTTGTGAAAGAAATGTTAATGGCATGAGATCTTGACCGTTAGATGTGATCTAGGATGCATGTTGATGGTGTGGGTTGAGTTTCATCCCAACTCGAGCTCAATCGAGCTCGGATCGAGGCTTAGAACATGAACGGTCTCCGTGGTTCACAAGCGTTTGCAGGGAAGGATCTCTGGCCGTCCATTTGTGCATTTTGGATGGATAGCTGAGATTAAAACACGCTTTATATCCTATTTTAACCCCTCTAATCCATGGCTTTAATCTCAGTCGTCTGATCCTTGATTGGGTGGCTAAGGGGAAAGCGCGTAGCGCTGTCGCCACGCGACGCTACGATGAGATATTTTAAATATCCAATGGGAAGGTGCCACATGTAAAGGGATGTCATGTTAGCTGCACGTGTGGTACCCATAAGGATTAAGGATTTAATCAGTATTTATTTAATTTTAATTAATCACCTAAACTTCTAAAATTCATATCTCAACATAGAAAATAAAAAATGAAATAAATTGCATTAGAAAGATAATTGAACATAGAATATTCTAAAATTGATTTTGATTAATTTTGAATGTTCTTTCCTTGAATTTGTGTTTTATTGGGAATATTAATTTTCTAATTACCCTTTAATTAATCCATTAATTATTCCCAAACTTCTTGAGTGTATTTTGGGAGATGACTTCTACCCCCCTAATTTTCTTGGGATTTATTGGTGGCTTAATTGGGAAAATTGCTAATTCATATCCTAATTATTCCCTTAATGTAATTAAGGATAATAAAGGTTTGATTAGTGATTTAATCCTTTGTTGAAGTTGATTAAGGTTTGTTTCAGTGAATAGAAGATTTAGGGAATAATTTTGGGGCATTTCTCCTAAGCTATTCCTTAAACCCCAAACCCCCTTTTCTTTCTTAATCCTCTCTTAATTAAGGTTAATTACCCTCTTAATTAATTTCTTAAAATTTTAAAACTTTCCAACTCAATTAATCAACTTGGGGTAGATTCTTAGGTGTTCAAGAGCCTAAGTTCAATTAAGGAAACCAAAATTCAACTCATATGTGTGGGGGTGTTTTGAAATTACTTAAGTTAAACCCATTCACTTAATTAATCATTAATCATTAGCCAAATTGCATTAGGCCCCTTTCTTCCTAGGTGCATTACAAATTTAAATTCCTTGTGAGATTTTATGTCATCTCATTGGCTCATAATTATTTGATTAACTATGCTAGAGTGGTGTAAGTAAGGGGTAATTAACATGCTTAATTCATACCTTAACCTAATCAAAATATAAAATGAATCTAATCATCTAAAAATTGAACAAAAATATCAAACACATGTGGGAATGGATTAGGAATAGCAAACTTACTTCATATTTTTAAAATTAAATCAAATTCAAAATCAAACTAAAATCATATTAAATAAACTTTGATTTGCTTTAAACTTTCTTATTTCATAAGATTGTCTTTAGAAAATAATTATGGTGGATGTGTTTACATGCTTTAATTACTTTAGCTCTTCGCTAACATGCTAAATATATGTGTCATATGATTTCATACATTCATGCTTTTCAAAAATCAAATTTAAAAAATGAAAATGTTTCATTTATGTCAAATTGCATGTGTTGGCTAAAGTAAGAATATGAGTGGCTATTATCACTATTAAATCCTAAATTATTTTCAAAATATATGAATCAATTATCAAAATTAAAAGTGTGTTACTTATATCTTACTTATAAGTTTGCATGTGAGTAAAATATAAGGATGAAGTGTAGGTTTTCCTTCTCCTCTCTTTTAGCATAGTTTGAATAGATTTGGCAAAGTGTATAGTTCAATGGAAAAGAACCTAACATGTGCCTAATTCCATATCCTATTCATTCCTATGCTATTACTTAAGAAGGATACCTATACTTGTACATATAAAATTGTATAAATAAAAATAAATCAACCAACATAAACCTTTGCATTCTTTCTTTTCCATTCATTTCTTTTCTACACATGTTTGTATTTAAAGAAAGTGGTATATTAGTCTGGACAACCCCAGGGTTGTGAGGCTTTAAGTAGCCCTAAGTAGGTCTTGTACCTTACACCCCTAGCTAACAATGGCATCATACTCACTTATGCCTTTCATGCATTCATGTGTGCATGTGAAAATTGGATAAGAAACCCCTTTGCTACTTAATGAAAATCATGCATCATAAACATTCAAATTTTCTTAAATGAATTACTTAGCATGCATCATAAAGTGTGCTAAACATTCCCATTTGTATGTATAGATATGTTTAGGACTCATTCATATGCATGTTATACATGTTGGGAAAGAAGTGAAGTGATGTATGTTTTGTGAATTTAGTTCATTTTATATAATCTTAAAATGCCTTTATTTTTGAATAGGTTTGTTTAGAGCTCATCTAAACTTAGGATTAATTAAAACACATAATAAAATATTCACTAAATAAAACCAAAACATGAATACACTTTAGAAATTACTTAGGTTAGGGAAAGAAAGAGAACTTCTCTTCTCTTTCCCTCTTTATAACTTAGTAATTAATTGTAGGATTCACTTGAATCCAATCAAAACATAAAATAAAATCAACCCAAAATAACTAAACCACTTAAATGAAACCTCCTCTAAGTTGAACATTCTTCATACTTAGAAAATTCTAACTTAAAGCCATATCTAAGCATACCACATAAACCTCTAAAGCACACACATTAGGCTAAGTCACCACTTCTAGCTTTAGGTTAGGATGGTGTGTGGTTTGATGTTTGCTTTTATTTTATAATATATATATTTTAGTCTAGATGTTAGGATGTATGTGTGTAGAATGAATGGTATGATAATCTTAGTCTAACCATTGTTTTCTGCAGGGGATTGTGCTTAAGTAGCGCTGTGATAAATAAAAATATAAATATTTTTCGCTGTGCAGGTGCTTATACCCCTAAGCATAATCCAATAGGCCAGGTGGAATTAGTCACCCATGTGTGGGGTGATAAGTCCAATATACATGCTTGAGATTTTATTTAGCTTTTAATCTCTATTTTACAGATGTTAGCTAGATCTACTTTTTCTTTTCATGTAATTTTTATAATTAAGATTTTGGAATATTTGTTATGGGGATTAGGATAAGCATTGCTCATAAGATCTCATCTTATGCACCATGTGAAGACTTTGGAGCATCCACCTTCCAACCATCTAAAAGAAGGAATCAAAGAAGAAAGAAGAAAGAAGAACAGAAGAATGAAGAGATGAAGATTGAAGACCCCATAATAATGAGTTCCTTGCTTTATTGTATGTAATTTATTTGTAATCTGGGGATTATAAGGGTAGAGCTCGACTGCCCAATTTATTTTTGGGTTTGTGTGGTGGTACCCAACCACATGATGTCTTATTCTTTTGCAATTAGCTTTATAAATTGATTGATGATTTGTTTAGCTTGTGCATAAAGTGGCATCTTTTTCCTAGTTTCTTTCTTGCTTTATGTATGGCTTGGATATGGATTAGGCTCTTAGGAAAAAATAAATCTTTTACCAAATTTAACAATTCAAAATTAAAAATAAAGAACTCATAACCTCATCTAAAGCTTAGGCTAAAATCAAGATAAAAGAATTAGTAACCCCTTAGCTGGATGAGTACTTCTTTTATAACATCATGCACAAATGCATATTATTTTCACTCTTGATTTAGGTTAGTCTCTTTAGGGAGTGAGTTTAAAGAATCTTAATCTCTTCTAAATAAATAATAAATTATCTTGCATAAAGCATATGACTTGCCTACATGAATTTAAAATCATAGGAGGAGTCACCACCCCGTAGTTGTATGTCCAAGCAGTCGAGTGGTTTGTCCTCTCTTGTGGATGTAAACCAAATACCCATTTTTGCCTTAGATTTAGGTTGTGTTTTCAGCCCTCACCAAAGCTCCATAAATTTAGGATCTGAGTTTGCTTCTCCCTTTCATGGGCCATAACCATAAATTCTCGCCTATTAGGCATTTCCATAATCTTGTATTGTGGAATCATAAATCCTAAATTTCCAATGAAAAATTCAACTCAAATAAATCAAATCAATTTCAAAAATGTAAAGCCCAAACATAAGATAGTTTGAGATGCTCGCTAGGTTTCCTTGCATGAGCATCTCCTACTTATCTTCACTTGGTTTCGATAATAAATCTCTCTTTGGCCAATCCCATTTGATCTTCCAAAATAAACTAGTTGATTGATAGTCCTACCTATTGAAATCTTTGGATAATGATCATTTACCTTAATCGAGAGTATTCTTAAGGGATCTCATTCCTTAGGATGTAATTAACTATAGGGGCTTGCCCCTATAGGGAACTTAACAAACCTGGTTTAAAATAAACCTACTTTACTTTTCCATATAAAGTTGAAGAAGAATCTTTGGCATAGATGCAGCCCCATTATCCTTAGGAGTCTTTGTTGAGGTGATTAGGTCCATTTTAGGGTGGTGACTTCTATCTTTCGAGATAGTACACCTCTCCTCAATGTCATACCCGATCACCCTCAATAAGAATATCTGTGGATCTATGTGGTGTCAAACTGCATAAAAAGAAAGAGATGTATATTTCCATCCTCATTTTATCTCACATAGAGTGAAGATGAAAGTATATATTTTATTCTCTAAAGAAATTGAAAAATTTCACCACAGATCCTCTCCCCCCATGTAAGATTTTTCCAAAAATGGCAAAGTCCACTCTTCATTTCACCTTGGCAGTCCTCACTCTTCCAAATGAGGGATCCCTAAACCTCCTAGCCCACTCTAAAGGTGCTAGGACTTACCATGGACCAAAAGGAGGTGAGTTAATTTACCTCCCATGCAAAATGAAAACCAAAGGATCAAAGCAAAGACAATCTGCCCAAATCAAGCTTGGAGCCTCCTTCCATGGGTTTTCCCAATCCATATGAGCCACGTGGACTTGAGTGCATCCACTCCAGTGCTCTGATGGTAGTTGGCTGGACAAAAAATGGAAAGCCATCCCGTCCGTCCACCTCAGTGGACCGAGGGGTATAGCCCCTCGATTCGCACTAGAAATGTATCAATTCAAATCTTGAAAGCTTCTAGAGATGATTTTGAGCCTCCTTGCAATCCCTAGCAAGATTCTAAACTTCCTATCTTTGGCATTTCCTCTTCTCATGTGAAACTAAAATTGGGAGGTCAATCTCGATCCAAGCTTGCTCATCTCTCAACCAAAATTAAATTCCTCTTACACACACCTTCCACGCACGTCATCGAAGCCACCCAAGTCATTTCCCAAGCTCCCAAGCCACCGAAGAAAGGACTTTGATCACCATCGAGCTCCATAGTGATGGAAGTTGATCCACCGAGTGAACCAAGTGGAATTGGCTTGCGTGCTACTCAATAAGGCCACATCTCTACTAGACAAAGCTACCTCCATCGATCCCACTGTCAATCTTATGCTTTGATGAGGTAATTTCTCAAAACCATATAAATAGGAAAATGTTATTGGAGCTTTTCGAAGGAAATTTGCATGTGAGCCCATCTTAGCCATTGGATCCTTGTGGATCCCTAGCGCAAAGGTGTGGATTGATTTTAGAGTGAATTTGAGCTTAGGTGAGCTTGGATTGAGCGATCCATGGTGGATGGTCTCCATCATTCAGTGCTCGCAGAAAGGAGGATCACAAGCCATCCATTTTGTGTGATTGGAATGGACAGCTCTGATCGAATTACATTAGATCCATCTATTTTTCTCCCTTTGCCCCGCGAGTTTGATCTGCATCGTCTGATCCAAGATCGGACGATGGAGATCAATACCACATCCACCGTCGGCTGACTCAGCTCATGAATGTGATAACTTAAATAGTCAATCCTGCGACACCACGTGGAGAGCATGCCGTGTCAGGGTGCCACACGGCGCCGATGAGATTAGGCTTAATTAGGATTATTTAATATATGTTTAAGGCTAAAACTTCCATAATTCATAACTAATTATAAAAAAATTTAAAAATATAAATAATGGCTCATTTTAAAGATATTTAAATGAGGAATCCATTAAAATTATTCTTAATTAATTTTGAATAGTAATTTTGGCTTAATTAGGGTTTAATTAAAATTTTAATTAGCCTAATTACTCCCTAATTAATTAACCAATCAATTTCAAACTTTTTGAGAATGTTTAGGGGATGACCTCTGTCTCCCTTAATTTTCTTGGAATTTATTTGTTGATTAATTAGGGAAATTAATTATTTAAGTCGTAATTACTCTCTTAACATTATTAAGTGATAATTAAGCATTTGAACATTAATTAATCAATAAATTGGACCCTTTAACCACTATTGAATAGTGGGGAGACTTAGGGAATTGGATTGGGGCCTCCCTCCTAATTTTTTCCCTAAGTTTCCTTCTCTTTTCTTAACAAAAACATTAAGAAAAGAGAAATAGATTAATGGATTAATGTCTTGATTAACCTAATTAAAAGGGTAGTTGCATCTAATTTCCCTTAATTAATTCATGGGTAGAGCTTTTAGGTGTTCAACAACTTAAAGAGAGTTAATGAAATTATAGTTAGTTCACATGTGTGAGAAAATCATAAAGTAATTAAGTGAGAATCTTAAGCTTAATTAATCATTGTGAGCTAATTCCATTAGGCCCCATTCATTTCATGGAGCATTGCTATTTACTTTTCATTCATTTGCATATTACATTAGCGATAATCATTTAATTAATTATCTTAAGGTAATATAGGAAAGGGTTTAATTAATTGATTTAATTCACACCTTAACCTAATTAATTATAAAATCAATCAAGCAAACATTTCTCACATTTCTTAAATCAAATCAAACATGAAATTAAAAATGACATTAAGAAACTTTGGTTTATTTTAAATGAGCTTATTTTATATGATTGTCCTTAGGAATTAGTTGGATTGAATGGAATAATATGCTTATGTCCCTTTATTTCTTTCCAGTCATATTAAATGTTGTATGCCACATGATTCATGCATTCATATTTTTCCAAAAATTAATTAAATCAAATGCTTTCCTTTATGTTAAGCTTGCATGTGTTGATTTAAATTAATATATGTATGGTTATTATCATTATTAAATCCAAATCTATTTTCCAAAACTTATAAATGAATGATTATATATGTTATGAATGCTAGTTATAAATACATAGGAGATGTATGTGATTATAGCTTAAGTGTATGAAGTGAAGTTTCTTTTCTTTCATTCATGTATTGATTTATATAAGTAAGAATGTTAATGTGTATATAGCTTGGACATCCCGGGAATATGTGGCTTTAGTTAGCCCCAAGGAGGTCATTTGATTATCTCACTTCCCTGGTTTAACAATAGCATGTACTCCATTTGATTTCATTCTTATGTATTTCAATATTAGAGTTTGGATAAGACTTCACTCCATATGCATACATGTTTCAATCAAATAAAAATATAACTTTTGCAAGGTTTTTCTTCCTTTATTTATGTATACATCCATATGTATTTGAGAAAAGAAAATATTTAGTTTGGACATCCTGGGAATATGAGGGTTTAAGTAGCCCCAAGGAGGTCATTTGATTATCTCACTTTTCTAGTTAACAATGACATGTACTAGCTAATGTCTCTTACATATGTCTATGTATTTAATTATGGAATTAGAACCCATTGTCTTTTATCTAAAATCCATGCATTCATGAATGATTAAGTTGTCGAATTAATTAATCATATGACTTGGAGCTCTCTTTCATATGTTCATGTTTGCAAATTTACATATATTTGAATGTAATGTGTATATAGTTTGGACATCCCAGGAACACGAAGTTTTAGCTAGCCCCAAGGAGGTCATTTGATTACCTCACTTCCTAGTTAACAATGACATTTTAATTAATTTCATGTATTTTATATAAGAATTTAGATAGAGCTTTAAATTACTATGATAAAATAATCCAATCAAATGAAACATCCAAATTCCAAATGCAATGTGTTAAAAATATATTGCATGTATAGGTATGCTTAGGGTTTAATCTTATGTATGCTACATATGATGAAAAGAATTGAATGAAAAT
The DNA here is from genome assembly GCA_021442155.1 of Cymbidium sinense. Lineage (NCBI taxonomy): Eukaryota > Viridiplantae > Streptophyta > Magnoliopsida > Asparagales > Orchidaceae > Cymbidium > Cymbidium sinense. Next base: position 25,222,231 of record CM038232.1, on the reverse strand, counting down.
GTGTCATGTTTTAGTAATTAATTCCAATTAACTTCAAGATGACTTTCTTAGTGAATATGATTAGTTAAAGTGAACCTAGACCTAGGAATAATTAAAATATGTAATAAGTCTTTCACTAAAGAGAATTGATAAATAATTTGTTTTATAAATGACTAAAAGTAGGGATAAAAGAGAGTATTCCTCTCTCTTCTTCTCTTTATAAATCTTAGTTGTTAGGTGTAAGCCAAATGGAACAAAAATAAACATTAAATAAAATTTGCAAATCACTTAAGTCACTTAAAGTGAAACCATCCTTTATAATTAAATCCTTTCATACTTAGAAAATCATCATAAAGCCTAGTTAAGGCATACCACACAAGCCTTAATACACACACTTTAGAAGTAAGTCACTACTTCTTTTTATAGGCGATTGAGTAATGTATGTTTGCTTTTATGATATATTATTTTAGACTGGATGTTAAGGTGTATGCTTCGTAGACTAGATGGTAGGTCGTGATTAGCCTATCATATTTTCTATAAGAGATTGTGCTTAAGGGTGCTTGAAAATAAATATAAATGCTCTTTTTGTAGTTGCTTAACCTTTAAGCATAATTTAAATTAGGGCAGGTGGGCTTGGCTACCCATGTGTAGGGTGCTAAGTCCAAATTATTCATATAACTGCTCGGGTTATTGGGTGTGTTTAGCTAACTGTTATTTTATAGGTGTAGCTAGATTTACTTTTCTTATTTTTAATGTAATTTTGTATTAGGAATTAGGATTAGTGTTATGGGAGATTAGGATGAGTAGTGGCTAGAAGGTTTTGCCCTAGGAGCCCCTGTGATGCCTTTGAAGCAAGCAAATCCAAATGAAGAAATGAAGGAGATATGATGAATGAAGATAAAAAGACCCCATAGCATTTATTCATTTGTAAATTGTAATTATTCTTTCATATATTGTATAAGAGTAGAGCGGCTACCCATTTTCTCTTGGGTTTTATGACTGACCACCATAGACCTTTTATTCTTTTACATTATATTTATAAAAATGCTTGATATTATGTTTAAATTGTGCAATAAAAATAACATGCCTTTTCATAGTTTCTTTATGAATGGTGATTTAATGTATGGCCTAGATTCAGTTAGGCTCTTAAAAATAAATAAATTTTCTACCCCAACTACAACTCATAACTAAATTTTATAAATAATTCATAACCTCACATAAAGCCTAAGCATTAAATCAACATAATTAAAAGATTTAGTAACCCCATAGCTGAATGTTGTATATTTAATATCATGCATTCATATTGTTTCATTCTTATAAAGAGAGGGTTTTCATCCTTGCATGATAGGAGAAGACTTGACCTTTGAGGGTCACCTCTATGGTGGAAAACACCTCTTTCTCTTTGATTTAGCCCATAACTTATTTCAACATACATTCAAATATATAAAATTTCTATGTCCTTTGTCAAAATGCAGAGTCCAAAATCAAATAAAATTTGAAAGGATTTGCATTAGACTAAGTCATTGCTCATACCACTCATGCTCTAGTCTCTTAGGGAGTGGGTCTAAGGACTTTAGTTTCTTTCTAAATAATAACAACCCAACTATCTTGCAAAATCATATGACTTGCCTACATGATTTTAAAGCATAGGTGGAGTTAGCTGGAAGTAACTCCTAGCAGTTATAAGTCCAGTAGTCAGGTGGTCTACTCTCTCTTGTAGAAGTAAACCATATACCCATCATTGCTTAGATTTAGGTCATGTTTTATCCTTTGCTGAAGCTCCCTAGATTCAAGATCTGAGGTGGTTATTTCATTCAGGCTACAAGTATAAATCCTCATCTCTTATGCATTCTCATAATCTTGTATTGTAGGATTATAAGCTCTAGCTATCTAATAAAAAAAGTCAACTAAAATAAATAACTCTCTTCAAACTTCAAATATATAAAGCCCAACTATATGACAGATTAGAATGCTTATTAAGTTTCCTAGAATCGTAAGCATTCTCTACTCATCTCCTTTAGCTTCAATAATAAATCTCTTCTTTTTTATCTATCTCATTCGATTGTCTAATATAGCTAATTTATTGATAGCCCTATCTTCAAAATCTTTAGAGACAATAATTGCTCAGTTTAATCGAGTATTCCTAAGAAATTCACCTTCCTTAGGATGTAATTAACTATGGGGGCTTGCCCCCATAGAGAACTTTAGAACCCAGTTTAATATAATCCCTACTTTATTCATCCATGTAAAGTAGGAGAAAAATCTATAGTATATTCGAAGACTCATCATGCCTTAGGAGTCCTTATTAGGTGATTACGTCCATTGAAGGGTGATGTCTCTATCTTTCGAGATAGTACTTCATACCTCAATATTATACCCAATCACTTCAATAAGTACACCCTCAGATTTGTGTGGTGTCCCCCATACACATATCCAAAAAAATAAACACAACAGTGTGTGATGGATCCACTAAGAAGGAACCAGGGGGCTTTGGCCTATCTTAGATTTAAAAATCCAAAGGGGTAGTGTACTATCCATAAGGTAGGGCTATCCAACCTAAGGGTTTCCTTTCAGTGTGCAATGGTTGTGGTAGGAAGAAAGCATAATAGACCTACATATTTCAAAGCGAAAAATAATCGTTGGGGGTGACCCATTGGTAGCACAACAAGGCAAACTCGACCTAAGGCAACTATTGAGTGAGTGTCACTAGGGATCTTACCTTAGCTCAAGGGTAGTCTAGATCAATTTCATTTTAATTTTATTTAATTTGATTTGATTTAATTTGGTGTGTTATGTTGTGAACCCTGTCGGTGTGCGATGGACCCATTGAGAAGGGGCTATGTCAGCCTTTACCTATCTCAGATTTAAAAGTCCAAAGTGGTAGCCTACCAACCACAAGGTAGGACTATCCAACCTAAGGGTTGCCTTTTCATGTGCAACAGATGTGCTAAGGAGAAAGTGTAGCAGACTTACATCATCCAAAGCAGGGAACAACTACTAGGGTGACCTATTAATGGCACAAAAAATCAAACTCGACCTAAGACGACTATTGAGTGAATGTCGTTGGGGACTTATGTCAGCTCAGAGTAGTCAGGATAAATTTCATTATAATTTGATGGCCCACATTGGTGTGATGGACAAAGAGAAAGGGCTATGTCGGTTCTATCTTAGATTTACCGATACAAAGTTGTAGTCTATCGACCGAAGGGTAGGACTCTACAACCTAAGGGGTTCCTTTCAGTGTGTAACGATTGTGTTTGGGAGAAACCATAGCATACTTACATCTTCTCAAAGAACAATCACTGGGTGACTGTGATATCACAATAAATCAAACTGCCTAAGGCCCATTGGTGTGCAATCATGTCAAAAAGAATGAATGTGACTTACATCTTCTAAAGTGGATGATGACCTATTGGTAGTATAACAAGTTAAACCCGGCCTAAGGGAGACTACTGAGAGAGTGTCATTGGAGACTTATCTCAACTCAAGAGTAGTTAGGCAATTCCTATAGAGAGTTTTATTGACTCTGCTTTAAGGATAGGATGCTTACTTGGGAAAGGTGCCACTAGGGGCATTCTCCTAATCTATAAGAGCATATATATTTTATTTGTTTATATGTTTAAGTGAACCTTGTTGGTGTGGGACCACATGAAGGGCTATGCCGTAACATATCTCAAATTCACTAGACCAATGGAGAATTTGTGCATTCACAAAATAGAATCTCTAACCACAGGGGTGGTTACTATAAGAAAGGTGGACTGTCCAATCCAGAAGTAACTTGGGAAGTGTCTAAATGGGGTCACGAAGGATGTGATCCAAATTAAGTGCCCATAGAGAAAGTGCCACTACGGGCATTATCTTGATCCCTAAAGAAAATAATGTCTGTAGGTGTACGGTGGCCAACTCAAGGAGAAAGCATAGCAGACTCATATCTTCCATGAGTGGTGTATCCACCGGGTGGGTCGCTATTAGCATGGAAAACACTAGCCAACCTAAGGTGCCCATCGGTGTGCAAGGATCAGTCTAGGAAGAAAGTGTGTAGACTTATATCTTCCTAAGAAAAACTATTCACCGGGATAGTTTATCATCTGCTTGATAGGTATTATCCGACCTAGGGCTGCCCGCAAGTGTGCAATATTGTGCTAGGAAGAAAGCATAGTAGACTTACTTCTTCTAGAGCAAGGAACAACAGTGACGACCATTCGCACAGAAATTGACTCAAAGGGACTACTAGGAAGTCACAAAGAAGGACTAGACCCACATGAAGTAGTTAGGAGGAAAGGAGCCAGGGAACTTACCCTAATCCTTGAATATACCACCTACCCTAATGCTTAATTGTTAAGAAGAAGGCTATGGTGTTTATTTTGGAGATGTGTATGGGGGACACCACACAAATATGAGGGTGTACTTATTGAGGTGATCGGGTACGATATTAAGGAATGGTGCACTATCTTGAAAGATAAATATCACCACCCTACAATAGACCTAATCACCTAATAAGGACTCCTAATGCATGATAGATCTTCGAATATACCTGAGATTTTTCCACTACTTTATGTAGATGAATAAAGTAAGGTTTATATTAAACTGGGTTCTAAAGTTTTGTATGGGGGCAAGCCCCCATAGTTAATTACATTCTAAGGAAGGTGAATTCCTTAGGAATACTCGATTAAAGTAGCAATTATCACCAAATATTTTAAATATAGGACTATCAATAAATTGGTTATACTTGGAAAATCAATCAGGATAGATAAAAAAGGAGAGACTTATCATCAATGCCAAAGGAGATGAGTAAGGAATGCTCATGGTATTAGGAAACCTAGTGAGAATTATAACATATCCTATGGTTAGGCTTTATATATTTGAAATTAAGGAGAATTATATGTTTGAGTTAAAATTTTATTTGAAGGCTAGGACTTATAATCCCACAATACAAGGTTATAGAAATGCTTAAGAGGTGAGGATTTATGCTTGTAGCTTGAAGGAAATAGAAACCTTAGATCCTAAATCTAGGGATCTTTAGCGAGGCCCAAAGCACATCCTAAATCTAAGCGAAGATGGCTATATGATTTAAATCCACAAAAGAGAGTAAACCACCTGACTACTAGACTTATAACTGTCTAGAGTGGCAGGCAGCTAATTCCTCCTACACTTTAAAACCATGTAGGCAAGTCATATAATTTTGCAAGATAGTTGAGTGTTATTATTTAGAAAAAGACTAAAGCCTTTAAACCCACTCCCTAAGAGACTAGAGCATGAGTTGTATGAGTCATGACTTAGAATAAAATCTTTCAATTTTTATTTGATTTTGGACTCTTCATTTTGATAAGGGCCATAGGATTTTTATATGTCTAAATGAATGATGAAATGAGGTCATTGGCTAAATCAGAGAGAAAGAGGTGTTTTGCACCATAGAGGAGACCATTAAAGATCAAGTCTTCCCCTATCGTGCAAGAATGGAAATCCTCTCTTAGCAAGAGTGAAGTAATATGAATGCAAGATATTAAGCATATAATATTCATGTAAGGGGTTGCTAAATATTTTAATTATCTTTATTTAATGTGTAGGCTTTATGTGAGGTTATGAGTTATTTAGAAAGTTTAGCGAGTTGAGGGGTAGAAAATTTATCTATGAGCCTAATCTGACAAGTCACACATTAAATCACCATATAAGTAAGAAACTAAGAAGAGGCATGTTGTTTCTATTGCACAATTTAAACATAACATCAAAATTTTAAATAAATCTAATGCAAAAGAATAAAAGGCTGGTGCGGTTGGGTGACATCGTACAACCCGAAAAGAGAAATGGGTAGTCGAGCTCTACCCTTATACAACCCAGTATATGAAATAATAATTGCAAATTTACAAATGAATAAATGCTATGGGGGTCTACAAATCTTCAACTCTTCATATCTCCTTCATTTCTTCATTTGGTTTGCTTCTTTCAATTTGATGGGCTTCAAGGAATCACATGGCACCTCAGGATTAAACCTTCTGGCCAATATTAATCCTTAGCCCCCATAGCACTAATCCTAATTTCTAATACAAAATTACAATAAAAATAGGAAAAGTAAATCAAAATACAACTACAAAACATGTGTTAGCTTAACACACCATACAACCCAAGCAGTTATATGAATAATTTAGACTTAGCACCCTATGCATGGGTAACCAAGTCCATCTTGCTTAATTTGGATTATGCTTCGGAGTTAAGCGACCTGCAAAAGGAAGCATTTATGCTTATTTTAAGCACCCCTAATCTCCTGTAAAAAAACATGATTAGGCTAATTACATTCAACATCCAGTCTAAAATAACATATCATAAAACCAAACACATCACTCCATACCCCCTAACATAAACTAGAAGTGGTGACTTAATCCTAAAGTTTGTGTATTAAGGCTTGTGTATTCCTTAAATAGGCTTTATTATAATTTTCTATGTATGAAAGGTTGTTTAATCATAAGAGGTTAATTTCACTTTAAGTGAATTAATTGATTTGGAAATTTTTACTTAGTGTTTTCTTTTATTCCACTTGACTTACTCTTACCATCTAAGTGTTATAAAGAGAAGAAAATAGAGGATTACTCTCTTTTATCCATACCTTAGGTCACATCTAAAGCATATTAATTAAATGAATTCTCTTTGGTGAATGGATTATTTCATATTTTAATTAATCCTAGGTTTAGGTTAACTTTAAATAATCTCATTCAATAAGGAAACTTAAGATTAATTGGAATTAATTACTATCACATAACACATGTTTATTCATTTCTTTCCATCATATGTAGCATGCATATGACTAAGTCCTAAACATATCTATACATGCAATATGTGTTGCACACTTAAATGATGAATATGAATAAGTATATTTGAAGTTTATATTTTTTTTTTCTTTCGATTGAATTATTTTATCATATTAATTTGAAGCTCTATCTAGATTCTTATACAAAAATAAATAAAAATGAAATTAAATAGGTACATGCCATTGTTAACCAGGAAAGTGAGGTAATTAGATGACCTCCTTGGGGCTACTTAAAGTCTTGTATTCCCGGGATTTCTAGGGTAAATACCATTTTCATTCAAACACATGTAAATTTACATACATGAATGTAAGAAAGAGAACATCTAATCATATGATTAATTAATTCTATCACTTAAACAATTCCAAATGCATGTATTTTGGTAAAAGAAAGAGGGGTTATAACTCCATAATTAAGTACACATACATGTATGAGAGACATAAGCTAGTACATGCCACTGTTAACCAGGGAAGTGAGGTAATCAAATGACATCATTGAGGCTACTTAAAGCCTTATATTCCTAGGATGTCTAGATAAAATATTTTTTCTCAAATACATATGAATGTATACATAAATAAAGGAGAGAAAACCATGCAAATGTTGTACTTTTATTTGATTGAAAAGGTTTATGTAGATGGTGTAAAATCTTATTTAAATTATAATATTGAAATAGGTAAGAATGAAATCAAATGGAGTACGTGCCATTGTTAAACCAAGGAAGCGAGGTAATCAAATGACCTTCTTGGAGCTAGCTAAAACCTCGTATTCCCGGAGTATCCAGACTAAATACCCATTAATATTCTTACTTACTCAAATCAATATATGAATGAAAGAAAAGGGACTTTACTTCATACACTTAAGCTATAATCATTTACATTTCCTATGTATTTATAACTAGCATTCATAGCATATGTAATCATTTATTTATAAGATTTAAAAAATTGATTTGGATTTAATAATGATAGTAGCCACACATATATTAATTTAAATCAACACATATATGCTTGACATAAGGGAAATCATTTATGTTTAATTAATTTTAGAAGAAATGAATGCATGAATCAAGTGGCATACAATATTTTAATATGATTGGAAAGAAATAAAGAAACATAAGCACATAAATTCATTCAATCCAACTAATTCTTAAGGACAATCATATTAAATAACCTTATTTAAAATAAGTTGAAGTTTCTTAATGTCACTTTTGATCTTATGTTTAACTTGATTTAAGAGATGCGAGAAGGGTTTGCTAATTCTAATCCCATTCCCATATATGTGAGTTAATTTGATTTAATGGAAGGCAATTAGATTAATTTTATGGATTGATTAAGTTAAACATCAATTAAATCAATTAATTAAACCCTTACCTATGTTACCTTAAGATAATTGATTAAATTATTATGAGCTAATGTAATATGCAAATAAATTTAAAAGTAAATAACAATGCTCCTATTAAATGAAAGGGGCCTAATGCAATTAGCTCATAATCATTTATTAATTAAGCTTAAAGAACTATTTTAATTATTTTTATGATTTTCTCACACATGTGAGCTAATCATAATTTCATTAAACCTCTTTAGGTTCTTGAACACCTAAAGCTCTACCCATGGATCAATTAAGAGAAATCAAATTTAATTAGATCTTTAATTTAATTAATCAAATGATTAATTTTTAATTATTTTCTCCTTAATTGCCAAAGTTAATTAAGTATCTTTTGAAATGAGATGGACTTAAGGGAAAAGGTTGGGAAAGAGGTCCCAACTAATTCCATAAGCCATACATTTTATCAAGCATGATTTAATGTGATTTGAATTTTAATTTAGCTAATTAAGTCATTAATTAATTAATTAATCATTAATTAGCATTTTGGTTGAAAAGAGAGGGAAACTTATGGAAAAGATTAGGAGAGAGACCCCAATCCAATTCCCTAAGTCTCCCTATTATTCAACAATAATTAGGGAGTCCAAATAGTTAATTAATTACTATTCATATGCTTAAGTATCCCTTAATTAAGTTAAGAAGGTAATTAGGGCTTAATTAATCAATTCTCCTAATTTAGCAAGTAATACATCCCAAGAAAATTAGAGAGGGAGGTCATCATCTCAAATAATCTCAAAATTTTGGGATCAATTACTTGAATGATTAGAGAGTAATTAAGTTTATTAATTTTTTAATTAAAACTATTGAAAATATTTTATTAAATTTTAAAATGAGCATTTAATTATATTTTTGGGATTTTATGATTTTTATGATTTTTAGAAATTTTCAACTCAATCCAATTTATATTTTTAGAGTAATTGATAAAATTTAATTTTACTAAAACTCAAGTTAAGCTCAAAGTATTCAATGAAATTTGGGGATTTTGGGATTACTTGTAATTTTTTGCTAAGTATTTTATTTTATAAATTTTGAAGCTTGAGGCAATTTAAATAATTTTAAAATCATGAAATAGTGATATTCCACTTAAACTAGTGAGCACCACGGCAATGGCCGCACGACGGTCACGGATTTCACGCGTGGCAAGATTGATCGACCGCCAAGTCACGTATCGATTGATTGGTGCATTTTCATGAGTGATAAAAGTTCCCATTCCACGGGATCATGCTCGGACAGTCCAGATCGAGCCGAATGATCCAGTGGACAAAATTGGGTGATTTTGGCTTCTAATCTCAGCCACCCGTCTTCCTAAATGGGAGAGCTAATGCTTCATCTTCCTCCCAATGATATGACCATGTGAACAATAAAATGTGGTCCAAACCACTCGATTTGGATTATTTAAGCTCGATTTTTCAACGATCTTCATCAAAAAATGTCTCAAAATGTGTGGGGATGATGTAAAATAGAAAATACAAGGGTAATCTAAGAGAAATTCCTAAAATCATGCATACATTACCACAAATAAAGTTCCTTAAGGGCTAAGGTTAGATGAAATTACCTCGCTGGGGATGGTTTTTGGCGATGGTGAAGATCCAAGCAACCTCCTGGGTATGTGAGGAAGCCTTGAAATAAGTTTAAACATCTTCTTTGCTTTGGAACGTTGTGATCACCAACCTTCACTGCACCCTCGCCGGAATCCACTTAGCTTTGATATTTTTCAGTCCAAATGGCTCAAAGGAAGTAGGGAAGGGATGTTCTTTGCTTAGGGAAGCTCTTGGGAACTGAATGAATGTAGAATCCTAAGGTTTGAACCCTATTTTCTCCTTTCAAGTGGATGGCCAAAATTTCCCATCAAATGATGGGATTTGAGTAGCCCTAGCCTCCTTAGAGTGGGCTAAGAAGCTAGGTAGGTCCCTATTTGGGTGATGGGTGGTAGCCAAAGTTGATAGGAGTTTGCTCTCTTTGGATAAGATCACATGTGGGATGGTATTTCAAAGAGGGAATACCTTGGGTTTGGCTCCAATTGGATTTGGGCTGATTTTGGGCTGATCCCAAGTGAGTTTGGGTCGGGTCTAATCAGGTCCTAATGGGTCATGGCTTAGTTTCAAGGGATTTGGCTCAATTTGGGTCATATGGGTCACATTGGGTCAAGTTGGATTAGGTTGACTAATTGGTCAAATTGGGTCAAACCAAGGCTTAGGTTAGGTTCAAATGATGATTCAAAGTATTTTGGTATGATCAATTTGATTTAATTTGGCTTAGAATTTATTTTGGCTCATTTGAAATTAAATGGGTCAAATGGGTCAAGTTGACCAATTTGACCAAAATTGGCCAAATTGGTTTGGGTTATGGGTTGATTTATGTTCAATTGGCTAATTGAAGATGAATGTAGCCTTTAGTTTGAATAAATTTGAATTTAATTTGGATTTAGGCAAAATTGACCCTGGCTCAATTGGGTTTAATTGGTCAAATTGGGTGTAATTATGGCTTTGGTCAAGTTCAATAATCAATTTGGAGTAAACTTGAGCCATTAGTTGTAATCAATTTGGGTTAAATCATGATTTGACCCAATTTGGCCCTTTAGGCCAATTTGTGTCAACTTGGGTCAAATGGCCAATTAGGTTTGGTTTAGCTCAATTGGTGGTCAATTCATGTTCAATAATTGGTTTTAGGTTGACATGGACAATGGTTTCAATTAATTTGGTGTAGGATAGGTTTTGGTTCATTTGGTTCATATGGGCTAAAGAGTTGACTTGGACAAATGACTAAGTTGACTTTGTTTGCCCCAATTGATTATGATTGATCATCCTAGGGTAATTAACAATCATGATTGAAGGTTTTGGTAAGCTTGGTTCAATCCAATTTGGGTAGCATTAGAAGTTGGCTCAAATGGGTCCTATAGGTCAAATGGCTCCAATTGGTGATCAAGTCATGTTCAATAATTAGTTTTAGGTTGGCATGGAGCAATGGTTTTAATTAATTTGGTGTAGGATAGGTTTTGGTTCATTTGGTTCATATGGGCTAAAGGGTTTACTTGGTCAAATGACTAAGTTGACTTGGTTTGACCTAATTGATTGCAATTGATCATTCTAGGGTGATTAACAATCATGATTGAAGGTTTTGGTGAGGTCGGTTCAATCCAATTTTGGTAGGATTAGAAGTTGGCTCAAATGGGTCTTATAGGTCACTTTGGGTTAAGCGAACCTAAGTGGGTCTATTAGTTTCATTTGGCTTGAATTGAGTTCAGTTTGGTTTATATATGGATTTAGGATGGGAATATAAATCCAATTGTAATTGATTTGGATCCCAATAGGTTTTGGTTCACATGATATTTTCAAGTCAAAAGGAGCTAAGTTGGGTTGACTTGGGTTGACTTGAGTTTCTTTTGATAGTTGTAGTTTTCATTTATATTTTGCTAGATGATTGAAGGAATGATTCATTCAAGAGAAAATCCATTGATTTTAACTTGATTTAGGTGGATTTTGGTTAAGTAAAAAAAAAATGGCTTAAAGGGTATAAATTGGTTTTTGGTTTAATTTTGGATTTGGTTTTGGCTATTTGAATTTATATTTCATTTATATTTATGAATATAAATGAAGATATAAATGATTCATGAGAAAATCACTTAAGTTTAGAGTGATTTGGAAGCAAATTTAACCAAGCTTATGAATGTAGGTCAAAATGGCTAAGAAGGGGAAACCAATTTAGTTTGATTTATTTTTGTTCATTGGAAGGTGGGTTTCATTTATATTTGTTAATATAAATGAATGAATAATTGATTTATAAAGAAATCAATTGATTTTTGGCTGATTTGGTTAATAATTGGTTAAGTTTATCGAGGTAGGTCCATATGGCTTAAGAAGGGTCTTGGTTTGGTTTGATTTAATTTGATTTGGATTTGATCATTTGAGTATAGGTTTCTTTTATATTTGTGAATATAAATGAAGAAATAATTGATTTATAAGAAAGTCAATTGATTTTGAGATGATTTTGGTGGAGATTTGGCTAAGGCTATGAAGGTGGATCATATGGCTTAAGAAGGATTTTTGGAACTTTGAATTTGGTTTTGGGTTTCAATCATTTGAAATTGAGTTTGGATTTGGATTTGATAAATTATTGATGGATTGAATTAATCTTTGATAAAATCAATTGAATTGGAATTGGCTAAGGCTATGAAATTTAGTCATGAAGTTTATGGGGAATTTTGAGCTTGAATTTGATTATTGGATTGATTGTGAACTTGGAGATTTGGTTTGGATTTAGTATAAATTTGAGGTTCGGTTTGAAGGAAAGTAGGTTGGGTTTAGGCCATAGGGTAGCAAGTTTTCTAAATCCCTAAAGCATATCCTATCCTTCTAAGTCTCTAAGTTTAGGTTAAGTGTTCACCTAATCACTAGAAGTGTCTTAGGACTAAGGAGCTCTTAGTGTCTATAAGAGTCCTAGATCTATGATGAGGAAGTTGAGAACAAACTCCAAAAGTGAGGTCAATAAAGGTGTAGTAGACTTACATCCTCTTAAACATAGCCATCATGACGGTAGCTTACCAACTGTGTAGTAAGGCCTACCATGCTAACAAGGTGCTCGTTAGTGTGCCCGAGGTAGGGGCTGCTAGAACTGGTTGTATTTTCAGGTAGTGCTTGATGTCTTCAAAGGCATGCTGACACTTTTCATCTCACTTGTACTTGGCATCCTTTTTGACAAGTGTTGATAATGGTTGGCATTATCTTGATAGGTTGGAAATGAAGCATCTTAGATACATCAACTGCCCTTGGAATGATCTGAGTTGAGTTAGACTTTGAGGGATGGTAGATAGCCTTGATCTTCTTTGGATCGATCTCTATTCCTCAGTGTTACATTAAACTCAAGGAATTTCCTAAAGCTACTCTGAATGCACACTTCAGGGGATTCATTTTAAGGTTAAATTATCTTAACCATTTGAAAACTACTCCCAAGTCAAAGAGATGGTCTTCCTTTTCTTTACTTTTAACTACTAAATCATCAACATAGCATTCAACTTCATGATGAATGAGTTCATTGAAGATCTGAGTCATGGCCCGTTAGTATGTAGCATTGAAATTTTTATGGCAGAAAGGCATGACCTTGTAACAATAGATTCTGATTGGGATTTGAAAAGTAGTGTTTCTTTCATTCTCAAGGGCTATCTTGATTTTGTTGTAGCCAGATGAGCCATTCATAAAGGAGAATACTACATGAGATGAGGCAATGTCCACCATTAACTCTAGTACAGGAAGTGAAAATTCATCCTTAGGATATGCCTTATTTAGATCCCTAAAATCAATGCATATATTTTTCTTGAGATGACGCCAACTAGGTAGGATATTTTTCTTCCCTGATAAAGCTGGCATCGATTAATTTCTAGATTTCAGAAGTGACCTACTATTTAATGTTTAATCACATGCATCTAGGAGCTTACTTGATAGGGTTAGCATTAGGTTCTATTGCTAGTTTTTTGACTCCTACGTCTGGAGATAAACTGGGCATTTCTTCATAATTCTATGTGAAGCAGTCCTTAAACTCAGCTAATAGCCTAACTAAGTCATTGGTTTCTTCTTCATCCAATAAGGAGCTGATGTATATTAGACGTGGATTATCTTCAGTTCCTAAGTTGATCTCTTTAAGTTCATTGATTGTTGATCTGATCTCTTCTTTTAACTCTAGTGGTGCCTCTTGACTTCAAGATCATTTGGGTCATCTGAAGTTTTTAAACATACCTCCTCATAAGAGTTAGCATGATTTGAGAAGAATCTATCGAAATGAGTGGTGATGACTTGGCAATGGTTGTCATCTGACCCACTATGTCATCCTAGTCCTAGTCTTGATTAAGAATATATGCTTTGGTTGTCCCATAACCTTTTAAAGTAATATGATCTATGTTTAGACCAAGTATGTGGGATTAATCCCTTCTTTACTAAGTTAAGAACACAAGGCAAATACCAATCAAAAGACAATTATATTAAATCTATATATGAATTATCCTTAAGTTCTACATCAACTTCCTGACTTGAGGATGATGCTCCCAACAAAAACCTCTTTGGCTTGACATCTGTTGATGACTTGGGGGCCTCCTTAACTACCTAACCTTCAACTTTCTAGAAAGAAAGTGAGGTTAGAGCTAAGGTTCCCAACTGCTATCTAACTATTATACATAATAGTAATTTAGATACATTCATGCTTTGCTTGGTGGCTTGGTCTTCATCACTGTCTTGCTCGAATGTCACCTCCAAAGATACCCGCTGAGAGGGGTTGGTTGGAATGCTCACCACATGAGACTCATCCTTCGAACTGGACTCTAAGTCTATGTGGATAGCCAGGGTATTCTTGTGAGTTGGAGCATAGCTCATATTGGGTGGGAGGAGGTATTCCACCTCGCCTCTAGACTTGGCTCTTCCTCTACCTAGTGGGTTGAGTCATCCACCCATGTGTTCATATGGAGGAACAAACTATGGGTAGAATCAATATATGGCTCTACTTCTTCCTCGGTGTATGATTCTTGCTCACTTATATTTTCATTTTTTTCCCTTTTTCTTTTCTCTTTCTTTTTCTTTTTTTCCTTTTTCTTTTTATTCTTTTTCTTTGGTTTCCTTTTCTATTGTTTTTAAACTTTCACCAAGTTCATGAGAATAGACTTTTTGATTTGGAGGAAGATAGTAGGCTGCGTCCTCATATATCTCGACCTCTCTAATTGAGAATGGCTTCATGTCTCCTCTGACACAATACTCGATTCCACCTTTAGAATTTGATGCACTGATGTAAAGAGGATGGAACAATGTTGTTTCCATGTATCCAAGGCTTGAAAATCGGTGAAAGATGTATCTGAATTGATTATGTAGAACTTAGCTTACGTCTTGCTATCTCTCTCGACAACACTATAGAGCTAAAGCCCTCGCCTTGTTGTTCATCTCTAACATCATCATTATCTCCTGTTCGAGATATCAATCTTTAAGTAGGCAAGGGTCTTTGACTCATAATGTTGACTAATGCACCTAGATCAACTAACACCCTGAAGAGTCTAAATCTTCCCATGCCCACTGTGATGTAGAGGCGATGGTTGTGCTCGATTGTCCCCAATAAAAGGTCTTCATCGGTGAATGTAACTTCATGATGTTCTCTTGAATGACATGCCTCCTCTCTAATAGCGGTCACGAAGAGCTAAGCATGGAGGATCAAGATGCTTTTTGACAACCCGAGTTCTCATGTCCTCCACAAGCATATCTTTAAGTGGAGCATCTTGTGGAGGGGCTTCTTGATCACTAGAACCAATGATTTATTTACCCTTATCGTGAGGTGCTACCCTAGGAGGTAGAACTTTGCCACTGCGGAGGTTGACTTTAGTGACTTCATGAGATGGTTTAGTGGAAAGTTCTACCTACTCATCAGGTTCACCTATAGCTTCTCCTTTGGGATCATCAAAGTCAGATGACTCCAAATCAATCTCAATGGGTGAACCCAAGTGATTTAGGAATGAATTTTAATTGAAAATTCATTTCTAAATTAGAAGAAGAGGATCAATCGGAACTAGAGTTATTATTATTAATTAGACTTGGAGAGTTTTCTAAAGGAATAAAATTAGAAGATAATCAGTGACACAAATATGTCGAATGAGCTTGCTTCATTGATTTCTTAGATTTGGATGGAGGTACAAAGTAGAAATCAAGAGTAAAGTAAGCGGTGAGATTTAGCACTCCTTGATAATGCACTATTAAAAGAAGAGCGAGTTGGAGGAACTGTAGCTGTAACTATGGGAGGAGTGTTGGACTCGGTCAGTGGTTGTGCTACTGTGTTATCTCGGACAAGTGGAGGCTGCTGCTGGGATTCTACCTCCTTCAAGTTATTCTTAGCAACTTGCAAACCTTCCTTAGAATTAGAGGTTTGAGCTACCTCGTGCACAAGAGTAACTTTCTGATCTTAAAAATGATTTTCTTGGAGGTTCAGGATAAAGAGATATCCCAACCTCTTTTATCTTAAGAGCTGCATGGCATCCCTTTCCTTTGATTACATCAATTATTGTTTCTTGATTTTATCTTTTGATCTTGAGTCGGAACCCACATTTCAATAAATTTAGTTATGTTGAATGGGGTTCAAATCACATGGAGATATTTATAGAATTCATCGAGGAGCTTTTGCCTCGATGTTGGCTTCAATTGTTGATTTTGAATTGTCCTTTTGAATTAGAACACTCATTTAACAATTTTAGGTATGCTAAATGGGGTTCTATTGGAGGATTTATGATGTGAGGAGAGACTTTGCCATATGATTTTGATTTGGAACCCATACTCAACCAATTTAGGTAGGTTGGGTGGGGTTCAAAATTTGAGGAGAGATTTTCTTGGAGATATTTTATTTTGTGCATCTTGTTTGAAAATATTGATGATTTGATAGAACCTCTACTTAGCAAATTTGAGTATGCTAAGAAGAGGTTGTGATTGTGTTTAAAATTTTTTATAGAATTTCTTCGCTTGTGATGAGTGAAATGTTGATTTGAAAATGGGGATTCTTACTTAACAAATTTGATATGTCAAGTAGAAGCCACATGTGTTTGATTTATGTTTGAAAAGGGGAATTTGGTATGTTAGATGAAAGCCAAAAGTGATTGATATATGTTTTGCTTTTCTTTTGAAAATGGAACTCTCACTTAAGAAATTTGGTATGTTAAGTGAAAGCCCAAATGTGATTGATATATGTTTTGAAAATGGGACTCCCACTTAACAAATTTGATATGATTTGTGTTTTTCTTTTCTTTAAAAATGGGACTCTCACTTAACAAAATTTGTATGTTAAGTGAAAGCCCAAGTGAGATTGATTTAATTTTTGCTTTTCTTTGAAAATGGAACTCTTACTTAACAAATTTGGAATGTTAAGTGAAAGCCCAAATGTGATTGATTCATGTTTTGCTTTTCTTTGAAAATGGGACTCTCACTTAACAAATTTGGTATGTTAAGTAAAAGTACAAATGTGATTGATTTATGTTTTGAAATTGGGACTCCCACTTAACAAATTTGATGTGTTAAGTGGAGGTCAAATGTGACATGGAAATGAGGCCCTCACTTAACAAATTTGGTGTGTTAAGTGGGGAGCCAAATATGTCACGAAATGAGATTCTCACTTAATAAATTTGATATGTTAAGTGGAATCAAATATGATTTATGAAATTAAGACTCTCACTTAGCAAGTTTGACATGTTAAGTAAAAGTCAATTGTGTCATGGAAATGAGATTCTTACTTAACAATTGTAATATGTTAAGTTGGAATCAAATGTATATAAAAGTGAGATTCTCACTTAACAACTTTGATATGTTTAAGTGGGAATCAAATGTACATGAAAATGAGATTCTCACTAACAACTTTGATATATTAATGTGTAAATAACAATAATATGTAATCATGACAAAATAAGATTCTCACTTAACAACTCGATATATTATGTGGGAATCAAATGCAACATGAAAATAAGATTCTCACTTAACAACCTTGACATGTTAATTGGGAATCAAATGCACATGGAAATGAGATTCTCAATTAACAACTTTGATATGTTTAAGTGGGAATCAAATGTATTTGATGTGCTCTCTTTCTTTTTGGAAAGAGAGGGGAAATCTTTGTTTGACAAATGTGGCATGTCAAATAAGATTCCAAAATAGAGGTAAAATTCATTTAACAAACCTTAAGTATGTTAAATTGATTTCAACGATATGTTTTGATGCCATGTATGTGATTTCTTGATTTTGAAAAGAGAGAAACTTTGACTCTAGCATATGTGAAATATGTTGAGTAGACTTTCAATTTTATGTTATGATTTGAAAATAGAATCTTCATTGAACAAATTTGAGTATGTTGAATGAAGGTGGCTATTTTCAAAGGAGTGCTTTTGGAAAGTGTCATTTTGTGAAAGAATTTATTTTCTTAAATTTTATGATGAATCTCACCTCACCAAGTTAGTGGTAAGGATGTTCTAGATTTTTATTATCTCTCCCTTTAATGATAAATTTTGTTTTTTCACCTATTGAGGAGACCAATTGGAGTTTCAAGACCTACACGGAGTGAGGTCCTAAAACCTAGGGGATGTTGGCTAACTTTGCTTAAGAATGAAATAAGCTAAGTGTCAATGGAAGGAAAGATAGTCTCAAACTCGCATAAAATGCAAGTCCACTATCAATGTTTGAAATAACAATTGTCTACTAGAGATGGAGAGAAGAACCATCCCCAACGGAGTCACCAAAAAAATCTATGGTGTTTATTTTCGGATTCATTTGTCTGTGTATATATCAGGGACACCACGCAGATCTGAGGACGTACTTATTAAGGTGATCAGGTACAATATTGAGGAATAGTGTACTATCTCAAAAGATAGAAGTCACTACCTACAATAGACCTAATCACCTAATAAGGACTCCTAAGGCATGATGAGTCTTCAAATACCAAAGATTTTTCTCCTAATTTACATGAAAAAGTAAAATAGGGTTTATTTAAACTGGGTTCATTAAGTTCCTTATGTAGGCAAGCCTCCATAGTTAAGGGAAGTGAATCCCTTAAGAATACTCTCGAATAAAGTAAACGATTATTATCTCCAAAGAGTTCAAAGATAAGACTATCAATAAATTGGTTGTATTTTTGAAAATCAAATGAGATGGATCAAAATGAGAGAGTTATTATCGATGCTAAAGGAGATAAGTAGGGAGTGTTCATGATACTAGAAAGCCTAGTGAGCACTCCAATCTATCTTATGATTGGGCTTTATATATTTGAAATTATGGAGATTTATTTATTTGAGTTGAAATTTTATTAGAAATTTAGGACTTATAATTCCATAATACAAGATTGTGGAAATGCCTAAGAGGTGAGGATTTATGCTTGTAGCCCCAAAGAAAAACATCAATCTCAGATCATAAATCTAGGGAGCTTTGGCGAGGGCCAAAGCACGACCTAAATCTAAGGAGAAAGTGGGTATATGGTTTACCTCCACAAGAGAGAGTAAATACCCAACCACTGGACTTATTACCACATGGAGCAACCGCTAACTCCACTTATACTTTAAATCCATGTAAGCAAGGCATATCTTTTGTAAGATGATGTTGTTATTATTTAGAAAGAAACTAAGTTCTAAACCCTCCCTAAGAGACTAGAGCATGAGGGGTATGAATAATTACTTAAATCTAATATGATTTTTTATCAAATTTCATTTAATTTAGAACTCTTTATTTTGACTCAAGCTATGGAATTTTGTATGCCTAAATGCATGAGAAATTGATTATGGGCCAAATCAAGAGAGAGAGAGAGAGAGAGAGAGAGAGAGAAGTGTTCTTCCATCATAGGCTCTTAAAGGTTAAACTCATTCTATCTAATAAAGATGGAAGCCCTCTCTTAACATGAGCGAAACAAGATGATATGCATGATATTAACCATACAACATCTGCTAAATATTTTATTATCTTGATTTAATACCTAGGCTTTTATTTGAGATTATGAGTTGCTTTAAAAGTTGAATTATGAGTTATTAATGGGATAGAAAATTTATTTTTATCCTAAGAGCCTAATCGCATCCAAGCCATACAACAATCACCAATAATAAATAAACTATGAAAAGGCATGATATTTTTATTGCAGAAGCTAAACAAATCATCAAATAATTTTATAAAACTATCATAAAAGAATAAAAGTCCGATGCAGTCGGGTACTACCGTACAACCCGAAAAGAAATGTGGGTAGCCGAGCTCTACCCTTATACAACTTGGGTTACAAGAAGAAAAATAACAATTACAAAAGATGAAATGTTATGAGGGTCTTCACTCTTCATTCTTTATCTTCCATTCCTTCATTTGATTTGATCCATTTCTCTCTTCTTTTTGGCTTGATTTGGATATGCTTGCTCCAAAGGCATCACATGATACATAAGACTTGGTCTTATAATCAATGCTCATCCTAATCCCCATAACACTCATCCTAATCCTAATGCAAAATTACATTAAAAGAAGGAAAGTAAATTTGCAATGCTCCTAAGAAATGAAAGGGGCCTAATGTAATTAGCTCATGATTAATAGTTAATTAGGCTTAAGGATCTTAGTGAACTACTTTTATGATTTTCTCACACATGTGAGCTAACCATAACTTCATTGTCTCCCCTTTTGGGTTATTGAACACCCAAAGAGCTACCCAAGATTAAATTAGACAAGTTCTGGAATGATTATGATTTCAATTTAATTAATTAAGCCATTTAATTAATGAATTAAACCAATAATTAATCCCAAATTAATTGATTTCAAGTCAAGTGAAGTGAACTTAAGAAAAATAATGGGAAAGAGGCCCCAATCTCATTCCCCATGTCCATTCACTATCTCATAATGATTAATATTAATTGATTTTTTTATTTAGAATATAAATTAATCACTTAATTAATAAGAGAGTAATTAAAGCTAAGATAAGCAATTTCCTAATTAACCAATGAATAAATCTCAAAAAATTATGGGAGGTAGAGGTCATCCCATTAATCAAACTTAGAAAGTTTGGGATTAATTACTTGGGTAAGAGAGTAATTAAGCTAATTAAGTTTTAGTTAAACATAAATTAAGCCTTAATTACTATTCAAAGTTAATTAGAATTAATTTTAAATTAATCTCCTCTAAAATATGTTAAAATGAGTATTTATTTATATTTTATGGATCTTTCTATAATTAGTTATGATATTTCAAAGTTTTAGTTGATTAAGATAATTTTTATGAAGTTTGTTAATTTATTTTATTAAAATAAATCACTTGAACTTCAAAATTCAATATCTTGTCAATCTAGAATTGATTTTATTTGAAACTTTTGTAGGTAGATTTTAACTTCAGTTTCAATCTGAAAATTTCAACTTAATCTGAAGTGTATTTTTAGTTTAATTAATGAAATTTGATTTTTACCCAAATTTAAATTAAGCTCAAACTATCCAGTAAAATTTGGGGATTTGGGTTTATTGAATTCCTCTCAGAAAATTGAATCCAATGAGTCCTTATTTATAATTTGTCATTAAGTATTTTATTTTTTATCAATTTTTAAACTTTTACGTGATTTAAATAATTTTTAAAATAAAAAAATTTGAATTTTCTCACTTAACCCAGTCAGCACTGTGCGCGGCACTAACGTGGCAACACAGCACCACGCAGCATTGTGCGATTAGATGCATATACGTGGAGCCATGCGTTGTTGTGTGGCGGCGTGCAAGCGGAAAATGTGATATCGTGGAAAATAATGCGTGGTTCGATGGCCGTCGATCATGGATCGGTAGATCCAATCCTGAGATCAAAGAGGTGAAAATGAAAGATCTAGGTTGATGAGCCCAATTTGTGAATCATGAGATCGGATAATTGTTGTGCTTATTTGGAGAAACTAAGAGAAAATAATGTTCACCCGAGAAATTTTTACAAAATTTTTAATGAAATCTCACGTGAATGGGCTCATTTTCATGGCTATTTACACCAAAAAAACTCTACTTCGTATTGGGATCAAATAAACTAAAAAATATGAGGTTAATCTAAGAGAAATTTCTAAAATCACAAGAAAATTATCACAAAAAGCAAGAAATCCTAAGGTCGGCTATGGGTTTTTGAAGATTACCTCATCGGGGATGATTTCTGGCGATGGTGATGATCTGAGCACGCTTTTGAGTAGGGGAAGAAGCCTTGAATGAGCCTAGACCCTTGCCTTCACTTTGGAATGATGTCTTCTCCAATCACCATCACTTCCATGCTGAAATTCACTTATTTTTGGTATTTTTCACCCCCAAAATCAAGTGGGAATCATTGTTGGTTGGTTTGGGAGCTCTGAGGGATGGAAATGAGAGTGGGAGGAGGAGATTTCAGCCTCTAATGCCTTGTGTTTGATTTTGGCTAAATTTTTTTTTATTTTGCTTAATTTTGGCTCCAAAATGAGTGTCATTTGGCTTGGCGTGATTGGGAATGGAAGGGAATCATCCTAAGTGGCTCATTTTGGTTAGCTAAGAGATGGAAAGTGGCTACCATGAAGAACAAATGGGTGTCCTAGCAAGGGGAGGTGGGAGTCATTCATGCCAAGTACTCCAATGGTGGAGGTGAGGAGAATTCACCTCCCCATGATTCATGGCTACCCCAACCATCCCTTGGGTTAGATGATCAGTGTCCTTGGTGGCTATGTGGACCAATGGATGAGTGCAATTGGCCAAAAAAGAGAAATGACCACTTGGGAAAGTATCTTCTCTCATGAAATGCCCTTGATCCAAGGGCAAAGTGGTCATTTGACATTGAATTTGATTTGTGTAGATTTGAAATGAGTCAAAAGTGAGTTGGACCAAATTTCATGTCATTTGAAGTTCATTTGGTTTAATTTGGGTTAATTTTGCCCATCTAGGCCAAATTGGGTCAAAAAAGATTAGATTGATTAATTGGTCAAATTAGGTCAAACTAAGAGTTGGGTCAAGTTTAAATGATTATTTAGAGTATATTGGTTCAATTGGTTTCAATCAATTTGGTTTAATTTTGATTTAATTTGGATTTGGCCAATTTGATCCTTTAGGTCAATTTGGGCTAATTTGACTAATTTGACCAAATTGGCTCGAATCATGGCTTGTTTAGGTTTGGTTGATCATTTGGAATATATTGTAGGCTTTGGTTAAATTCAATTTGGATTTGATTAGGCTTAAGGTTGATTTGACCCTTAAGGTCAATTTGGGCTAAGTTGGGCTAGGTTGACTAATTGGTCAAATTGGGCTCACTTGAGGCTTCAGTCAAGTTCAATAGTAATTTAGATGAACTTGACCATTGGTTGCAATAAATTTGGCTTACGTTGCAATTTGGCTAGTTTGGGTTTATATGGGTTAAAGGGTTGAGTTGATTAATGAGCTAGGTTGACTTGGTTTGTCCCAATTCATGACAATTAATTAACTTAGGATGGTCAACAATCATGACATGAAGTTTGGATTGGCTTAATTCACTTTGATTTGGATTAAATTTGATTTTGGTTCATGTAGGTCAAATTAACCACTTTGGGTCAAGTGAGACAATTGGGTTTAGTTGGCTTGATTTTGAGTTGGGTTTGATTTGGTTGAGTTTATATATAGATTTGAGATTGACATATAAAATCAATTGCAATTGGTTTAGGTTCAAATGAGTTTTGGCTCATATGATAATTTCAAGCCAAAAGGGTCAACATGGACTTGACATGGGTTGACTTAGGTTTGGTTTGATAATGATGGTTTATGTTTATATTTGGGTCAATGATTGTAGGAATGATTGAATTATGAAGGAATCCATGAGTTTTAAATTTATTTGGGTAATATTTAACCAAGTTCAAGAATTTGGCTAAAAGGGCTAGAATTGGGAATTTGATTTGATTTGGGTTTCAATCGTTTAGAGTTTGGAATTGATTTATGGTTTAGAATTTTGATTTGAATTTGACAATTGAGAAGATCAATTGGATTGGGGTTGATTTGAATGTAGTTAAGGCTAAGTCCATAAGATAAAATCAAAGGGCTTAGGAATGGATTTGGAGTTTGAATTTAATCATGGGTTTCAATCATTTGGAGTTTGGAAGGTATTTATGGTTTGGAAATTTTATTTAAATTTGATAATGGAGAAAACCAATTGAATTAGAGTTGATTTGAATTTGATTAAGGCTAAGTCTATAAGATAAAATCAAAGGGCTTAAGAAGGGATTTAGAGTTTGAATTTAATCATGAGTTTCAATCATTTGATAGTTGGATTCGATTTTGGAATTTTTATTTGAATTTGAGGTTTGGTTTAGAAGAAGGGAACAAGGATTGGGTTTTGACTATAGGGTAGGCAAGTCCTCCTAAATCCCTAAGGCACAACCTATTCATATGGCTAACTCTTCTAAGTCTCTAGGGTTAGGTTAAGTGTTCACCTAATCACTAGAAGTGTCTTAAGATAAAGGAACTCTTAGTTTCTATAAGAGTCCTAGATCTATGATAAGGAAGTTAAGAGCTCACTCCAAAAGCGAGGTCAACATCTTCGAGCTCTTCTAACTGCAACTTGGCATTCTACTCCATTGTGATCTTGCTACCCATAGCAATCCTTAGTGATGGGAGTTGGGCCTCTAATGGTAGAACGACTTTGGACCCACTAAAGAGAAAAGAGTAGATTGAGTTGGAGTTCTGTATATCATTCGGCAGGCCCACAAGGTTTCAACTAATTACTGATGCCACTATTATTTGTTATCATCGAGTGTCTTCTTTAATATTTGGATGAGAGTTTTATTGAAGGCTTATGCCAAGCCATTTTCCAACGGGTAATAGATGGTATAATATCTCTAATCTATGTTGTTTCTCAAGGCAAAGTTATTGATCTTGGTGCTCTTAAATGCATTGTCATTATCAGATATAATTCATCGAGGTACTCCAAACCTATATACGATATAGTTCTTGAAAAATTGGAGCACATGCTGAGCTATGACCTCTCTAAGTGGAATTGCCTCTGCCCATTTGAAAAAGTAGTCGGTATCTGCTATGTTGGTACTCCAACACTCAAATGGCTATGTCACCAATGTGGGATGTATAATGTTGGGTGGTTGGTGTAAGACCACACCATGTATCTGACATTGGTGGCATCGCTACGCCCATGCAATGTAATTATCATGGCGGTAGTATCCTAGTCTTTTAATCTTGGCTTTCATCTTCAGATCGGATTGCTGAGCTCCACATATTTAAGTGTACCTCAATCACGATCTTGCGGGCTTCATGTTTGTCTAAACAACGTAACCACATAAGATTGAAGGACCACTGGTACAAGATGTCATGCATGATAGTGTAAGAAAGTGCTCTCTGCTTCACTTGATGTGCTAGTGACCTCTCTTGAGGTAGTTTGCCTCTATTTAAGTAATCTATGAATTATTTCCTCCAATCGAGCTTCTCGTCCTTTCTGGCAATGGCAACCTCCCCTTTAAGAGAGTATCTTTGAATGAGTTCAATATCAATAAGGGGTAAGACTTTTCTATTTTGGACACTTATTGATATAGACTCATCTTTCGGACATGCCAACTCTTTGGCAAGTTTGGCTAAAGCACCTGCTATTGCATTTTCTCCTCGATGAATCTTGTGAATGGTAACCTCTGAGATTTGGCTAACAACTCCATAGTGTACTTGTGTTAGTGATGGAACTTAGGCTTTAGAACCTTGTTGGACCCAATGATTTGATTGATGACTAATTGAGAATCCCCAAAGATGTCGATGTTATGGATGCTTAGAGTAATGACTAACTCTAGATCAATAATCAAAGCCTCATTGTTGGTGGAAGGATTGGATAAGTGATATGATAATCTCATCACATCGCGATACGGAGTTAGGAGAACTACTCTTACCCGTGCCTTTCCTGGAAGAGTAGATTTTGGTTCTTCTCCTCTTTGAGAGGAAGTCACACCATCAAAGTACATCTCCCAGTGTTGAATATTAGTGTCCCCTAAGTTCATGATTTGTTCATCGGGGAGGTCATCACTAAGCGGAGAGTCAACAGGAAGTGGGTGTGCTGCTAAGAATTCTATGAGTGCTTGCCCTTTCAATGCACGAAGGGATACGAAAGTAATGTCAAACTATGACAAAATCATAGACCAACTTTCCAATTATCCAGATAGCATCGGTCGTGTCATTAGATCAATCCATAACTTTCAGGATACAAAGATTAAAGCTAGGCAATGCTTCTCAATTAATGGATAGTTTGCTTCAGTAGAGATTAGATGGCAGCTAATGTAGTAGAGCGCATTATCTTTCCCTTCGTTGCTGGTTTAAGCCAATAAAGCACTAAGGGAGTCATCTAATGTAGCGTAAGTATGAGCAAACGACGATAGTTTTAGCGGTCATCATCGGTGCTTGATGTCTTTGAAGGCATGCTAGCACTTATCATCCCACTTGAACTCACCATCCTTTTTGAAAAGTGTTAAGAATGGCTCGCATATTCCTGATAGGTTAGATATATGCCAACTGCCTTTGGAATGATCTCAGTTCAGTTAAACTCTTAAGGGCTAGCATTTCTAATATTGCTTTGATCTCTCTGGATCGATAACCCATGGAATTTCCTAGAAGCTACTCTGAATGCATACTTTAGTGGGCTCATTTTGAGGTTAAATTATCTTATCCATTCAAAAATTACTCTAAAGTCAAAGAGATGGTCTTCTTTTTATTTACTTTTGATTACAAGATCATCAACATAGCATTCAACTTAATGATGAATGAGTTCATCGAATATTTGAGTTATAGCTTGCTGGTATGTAGCACCAACATTTTTATGGCCAAAAGGATGACCTTATAGCAATAAATTTTGATCAAGGTTTGAAAAGTAGTGTTTTTCTTATCTTTAGGAGCCTTCTTTATTTGGTTATATCAAGATGAGCCATCCATGAAAGAGAATACTACATGAGATGAGGCAATATCCACCATCAATTTTGGTATCGATAGTTAGAAGTTCATCTTTTGGACATGCCTTATTTAAGTCCCTGAAATCAATGCATATGTGAATTTGGCCATTCTTCTTCTTAACTGGTAGGACATTGGCCAACCAGGTATGGTACTTTTCTTCCTGGATAAAACCAGCATTTATCAATTTCTTAACTTCAAAAATGATCTGTTGTTCAATGTCTAATCGCATGCATCTAGAAGATTGCTTGATAGGGTTAGCACTAGGCTCTATTGTTAGTTTATGGACTACTATGTCAGGAGATAAACTAGACATCTCTTTATAACTCCTTGTGTAGCACTCCAAAAACTCAGTTAATAGCTTAACTAGGTCATTAGTTTTAGTTACTTTCAACAAAGAACTAGTGTATGTCGGATGTGGATTGTCTTCAGTCCCCAGGTTGATTTCATTAAGCTCGTCGATAGTTGACCTAATCTCTTCTTCGAACTATGGTGGTGCAACTTTGACTTCAAAATCATCTAGATCATCTGAAGTTTTTAAGCACACCTCCTCATATGAGTTAATGCAATTTGAAAAGAACCTATCAAATTCTAAATGATTGGTGATGATTAAGTAGTAATCATCATCATCGACTGGACCCACTGTACTAAATCCTAGTTTCGGTCTTGATTGAGAGCTTTTTTATTTGTTCTTCCATATTCTTTCAAAATAATCAGACACATCCTCAAGCATGTGGAATTAATCTTTACTTTGCTAAATTTAGAACACACGGTGAGTACTAATCAAAAGGTAATTCTATTAAATCTTTATATGACTCATCCTCAAGTTCTAAATTGACTTCTTGATTTGAGGATAATGCTCCCAGAAATAACCTCTGAGTCTTCACATCAGTGGATGACTTGGGGGCTTCCTTAACTACCAAACCATCAACTTTTTGTGAGAAAGTGGGTTAGAGCTAAAGTTTCCAACTGATGCCTAACTGTTTCACATATAGAATTGGATACACTTATGTTTTACTTTGGAGCTCGGTCTTCATCGCTATCTAGCTTTAAGTGTCACCTTCAAGGAATCACTGGTGGAATAGGCGTCCCATATAAGACTCATCCTCTAAACTATATTCTAAGTCTATATGGATAACAGGTGTACTCCTGGTAGATGGGACATATCTCGTATTAGGTGGCCAATAAGGAGAATTTCCACCCTTGGGACTACCTCTGAACTAGCCTCTTCCTCTACTTGGTGGAGGTCGGGTCACCCTACCCATATGCTCGAATGGAGTAATGAACTATAGTGGAATCTAATATCAGGCTCCACTTCCTCCTCCAAGTCTATTTCTCGCTCCCTTTTATTTTCTTTTTTCATTTTTTTCCTTTTCTTTTTATTTTTCTATCTCTTTTTCTTTCTCGTTTTCTTTTTCTTCTATTTTTGAACTTTGATCAAGGTTTCAAGAATAGAATTGTTAATTTTTAGGGAGGTAGTAGGCCGCATCTACATATATGTCAACCTCGTGAATTGAAAATGGCTTGAGATCTCCTTTGACATAGTTGGCAATCCTACCTCTCATAAACTTCATACACTGAGGTAGAGAGGAAGAGATCGTATTGTTTTCATGCACCCACGGTCTTCTAAGCAAAGTATTGAAAGACATATTTGAGTCTATAATGTGAAACTTAGCTTCAGCCTTCTAATCATCTATCTCCAAATGCAACACTATGGAGCCTAAGGCCCTCTCACTTTATTCATTGAATCCTCTCAACATCATTCTTTCATTTTGGAGTTTGGATATGTTGATCCTCAAGTAGGCAAGGGTTATTAGACTCATAATATTGATTGATACACATAGATTAACCAATAATCTTGATAGTTTGTGTCTACCAATATCCACTATAATGCAAAGAGGGCAGTTGTTCTCGGTTATCCCTAGAAGTAAGTCTTCATTGCTGAATGTAACTCCTCGAGTGGCATGCCTCCTCTTCAATAGTGGTTAGCTAATCCAGGCATATCTCAGGATCAAGTAGAGCCCTGATTATAGATTCTCTCATCTTTAGATAAGATAAGGGCATCGTATATGCTTAGCTTAGCTAGCAACTTTCTAAGGTAAGCTAGGATGTTGTAATCAACTCTAGCTTGGTCCTCCACAAGCATATACATAAGTGGACCATCCTGCGAAGGGGTTTTCTACTCACTAGAACCAATGACTTGCTTACTCTTATCCTGAGGTGCTATCCTAGGAGGTAGAACTTTGCCACACGTAGGTTGACTTGACTTCATGTGATGGGTTGGTGAAAAGTTCTACCGCCACCTCTACCTTCTTCTATGGGACCCTCGGAGTCAGTTGACTCCAAGTCAATTTCAATGGTTAAACCCAGTTGATTCAAAAAAGGAAATTCCAATTATGAATTAGAAGAGAAAGGATCAGAATTACTAGAGCTATCATTATTATTTAGACTTGGAGAGTTTTCAACAGGAATAAAAACAAGAGCATCATAAGTGGATAATATGTAAGTAGAATCTACTTTCTTCATTGATTTTTTTTTTTTGGGTGGAGGTACATGGTAGAAATCAAGTAAAGGAAGTGGGGTAAGGGTTTTAGTGCCCTTATTTGCTGATACAACACTCCTGCTCGAAGAAGAGCTGGATGAAGTGCTAATACAATAGTGGAGGAATCTGGACTTAGATGGTGGTTATGCTATTGGACTATCTCGCAAGTGTGGGTGATGCTACTGCTAATCTCCTACCTTTTCCGAGTTATCTATGAAAACTTACAAACCTTCCTTGATGTTGGAGATTGGAGCTTCCTCAAGCACCTGGAATGAGAGTTTCTTGATCTTAGAAATAATTTTTTTAGAGGTTCGGGATAAGGAAATATCCCAACCTTCTTTTATCTTGAGAAGATCACTAGCATCCCTAAGGATTACTCTAACAGAACTAGATGGTTGTTCTAATAAGTATTACTTGGGGATAACTATAGCACCCAACTTGTAGCTACGCTCAAGCCAGTCCTTGAAGGTGATGCAATCCTCTAAGACATGGCCTAACATGTGCTGGTAGGGGCAATAGCTAGGATCATCTCTCTTGCCCACTTCCTCCAGCCTCTTAGGCTCTGATAGCTGGAAATCAGGTTTCTTTATTAGATATTTAAAGATTTTCTAGACTACCTTCTTCTTGAATTAATAGGGCTTATTTAATTTTTCCAGAAGAGTGGGTGGATAATAGCTACATGGCAGTGAGTATGAATACCACTGCTATATCTACTACTGAGGAGGTGGTGGAAATGGTCGTTGAGGTGACTATGGTGGCTAGTATGACGATCGAGGTGGTGGTAAAGGAGGTGGCAATGGAGGTAACTAAGCTTGGGGTTCTCTCAAACTGGACTCTAACTGGCTACTTCCCCTTCTCTACTAACACCACTACCCCTAGCTTCTTTTTAAATACTATGGCTTGGTCTTCGATTGGTCCCGGAAGGTAACTATTTTGCTTCCTCTTGCATTAGTTGCCTTGTTGATTAATTTCTCAAAGGTTTTAATTGTAAAGCCCTTGAACATGAAAGTATGGATATTCTTAATAAGAATCTCTATGTCATGTTAATCAGACAGTTATGGTTCACATTTCATACTAAGGTTACACCACTAGAGAATGTAATCAACGTGGGGCTCATTGGGATTTTGCTTTGCTACAATGAGGTCACCTATAGTCACCCTCTGCTGGGCTCAAGAAAACCTCTTGATAAAGAGTTGCTCTAACTTAGAAAATGTATTCACTGAATAGTTGGGCAGTTTGGCGTACTAGTCAAATGTAGCCCCTAACAGACTACTAACGAAGAGGTGAAAAATAAGCGCATCACTGTAATCGACATTGTAAGAGTTAGCTCTAAAATGTGCCATGTGTTGTCATGGGTTCCGACTGCCATCAAAAATCTTGAAGGAATGTGGCATGAACCACTTGGGGTACTAGACTACATCAAATTCCTCCGGGTAAAGTCTACCCTTTGGAACGGATGAACTACCCCGGGCTTGCATCAATGCTTCCCTCACCTGTTGTTCCACCATCTACTTGATGTATTTTTCATGCACGAAGGTACTGTCTATGACCTTCCTATGCAAATGACCACTTTCTTGATCTACGGGAGAGGTACTCTTGTGAGGTTCCAAGACATGCAATAGCTCAGGCCGCTTGGCCTCCATAGGGCTAGGATATGGTGCTGAAATTTGGCTCTGAAGTGCTAGAATTGCAGCTAATAAATCTTCCACCCTCTTTTCCATCTTATAGATATGAACATCCTTTTGCTTGAGCTATTGAAGGGAGTGTTGGGTTGAATAAATGACATTATCTTCCTCAATCACAAAACCTTGCTGACTCTGATGGTCTTGGTGGAGGGATCCTTGAGTATCGACCATATGAATTCCTGTGAATCCTCAAATAGGTCATCCTCATCGAGGTCATATCCACCCTCTTCCGACCGAATGATCACTCTCAAGAAGTTTCTTCTCCACAAAGTAGTCTTCTAGGATATAATCTAATGAGCGATCTCCTACTCTTGGTACAAATATCCACTTACGTGCTGCTCATCGATCATGTATCGAACTACTACCTACTAATAGGACTCTATTAGAGAGGATCAACTATCATGGGGACTATACTGGTATCCCCTCTTTCCTCTGCTACTTTTGGTGGCTGTGGTGGTGGCACAACCACGACACCGTTGGGTCGCCACTCTCTCTTTATCATGGCTAAAGTCGAAGGTCAAATGGAGAGCATGACCTCACCTTAGTTTGTGGAATAGACGGAGTGGGATCCTTAGGCTGCAGCTGGATCACCAATGGGGATGTCCTCTCCCCGGATGCAGACTTTTGGACTTTGGTAGGGACTGTGGAAGGAGGGACTTGGATGGGGAACAGAGCGGTGTGGCTGTGGATGAGGAATGGAGCGATGTAGCTGTGGACACACCGACTATCCTTCCACTGGAACCCTCCTCCTGTGGCTAGTGGTGCAACACTATCTTATTAGTGTGATCTCTGTAGCCCACCCAGAAAATTACAAGGGTGGAGGCAGCTAGCTGCTCCTCCTCCTCTCCCTCTTGCCTGCTTTGCAACTTGATCCTTAGTGGATCTCTTCCTATGGATCATCATTGACACTCACAATCATGACCTCAAATCAAATAATGCTTTGGACTCATGTCCGTAGGCTCTAACTTGGAGAAGAACTATCCCAAGAGGCATAGGGCTTCCCATCCTTGGGTACCAAAAGCTAGTGGTGGAGGCGTGCAACAATACTCCTCCTCCTCTTCATCTTTGAGAGATGGTGGAGCTGCCACTCAAAGTGGAGAGGTCTCATGGAAATAACCTTCCCTTCTCTTGTTTTTTTTGCTTTCTTGAGAGGTGACAAAATGAGAAACACTAAAGTTGAGGAATTCCCTTCAAGTACCATTGTGGGGCCTACAACTGGGACTTCAGCAAGTGAGAGTGGATGAGTGGAAACACATCATGCCACCACTCTCTCTTGGAGGCGGGTTAAAGTAACCTGGCCTAAATCAAGTGAGTGGTGGTCATGGTGTGTATGGCCTGATCCAAGGCCAAATTCACAACCAATGAGAAAGAGAAGTTAAACTTGTTGGAAGCCATAGTAACTGAACTGAAGATGTAGAAGGAACTAACTGTTGATACCTTTGCATTTGTTGAAACATAACTAACTCATACCCTTTCTTTGATAGTTATCTTCAAATATTAATTTTTGATTTTTGATTTGAAATTTTGAACCCACACTTAAAAAATTTAAGTATGCTAGGTGGGGTTCATTGGAGAGATTTTTTAGTGTGAGGAGAGACTTTTCCATAAAATTTGATGATTTTGATTTAGAACCCTCATTCAACAAATTTAGATATATTGAGTGGGGTTTGTTCATTTGGAGAGACTTTGGAGATAAATTTGTTTTGTTTTATCCTTTATTTAAAAATTTTGATTATGGTATCTTTATTTAGCAAATTTATGTATGATAAATGAGATTCAAATGTATGATTAAAAATAATTTTAAAAAGATTTTGTTTGTGAGGGTTATTTTCATTTGTTTGATATGTTTGATTTGATTTTGAATTTAAAATGGGATCCTTACTTAACAAATTTAGGTATGCTAAGTAAAGCCCAAATGTGTTTGATATTTTTGTTTTAATTTTAAAAAAAGGAAAACTTTTATTTAACAAATGTGGGTATGTTAACCAAAGTTTAATTTATTTTATGTTTTGTTTGATGATGGAATTTTCTATTTGACAAATTTGGGTATATCAAATGGAATTCACATGTATTTTTGATTTTCAAGATTTTGGAAAAGAGGAACTTTACTTAACAAATGCAGGTATGTTAAATAGAATTTGATTTATTTTGATTTTTCAAAAATGGAACTCTTATTTGACAAATTATGTCAAATGGAGTTCAAATATGTTTTGATTTTTGGTTATTTTTGTAAAAGGGAATTCCACTTAACAAATTTGGGTATGTTAAATGGAATTGTTTTTAAAAAATGGAATATTTATGTGATATATTGCTTTTGAAAAGGGGAAATCTAACTTAGCACATGTGGAATATGCTAAGTGGAATTTTAATTTTGTATCATGGTTTTATTTGAAAATAGAATCTTCATTCAACAAACTTAGGCATGTTGAATGGAGTTAACTATTTTGAAAAATGTGCATTTTGAAAATAAGGATTTTAAAAATTTTGATCTTAATTTTTGAAAGGAACTTGTATATAACAATTGTCGATATTGTTAGATATGGTTTGGTTATCTTTATGCCTTTTGAAAAACTTCTTATAAATTTTGTGCAAATCTTTTGTCATGTGAATTTTGAAAAGTTGTATCTTGCAAAGGGTTTATTTTCTTAAGTATAGGATGAACCTTGCCTCACCAAGCTAGTGGTAAAGAGGTTCTAAATTTTTAGTCATCTCCTTTCATTAGTTAATTTTATTTTTTACCTATTGGGGGACCCAATAGGGGTTTCAAGACCTACATAGAGTGAGGTCCTAAAACTTAAAGGATGTTGGCTAGCTTTGCTTAAGGATGAAAGAAGCTAAGTGCCAATGGAAAGAAAGATAGTCTCAAGGTTATATAAAACATAAGTTCACTATCATGCTTAGAGATAATAATTTTCTACTAAAAATGGAGAGAGAATCATCTCCAGCGGAGTCACCAAAAAAATCTATGGTGTTTATTTTTGAATATATGGGGAGGGACACCACACAGATCATAGGGAGTACTTATTGAAGTGATCGAGTACAACATTGAGGTATGATGTACTATCTCGAAAGATATAGGTATCACCCTTCAATGGACCTAAATTACATAATAAGGACTCCTAGGGCATGTTGGGTCTTTGAATATACCAGAGATTTTTCCCTTACTTTATATAGATGAATAAAGCAGCATTTATATTAAACTGAGCTCTTAAGTTTCCTATGGAGGCGAGCCTCCATAGTTAATTACATCTTAGGGAATGAAATTCTCAAAGAATACTCTCGATTAAAGTAGACAATTATCATCTCCAAAGATTTCAAGGTTAGACTATCAAAGGATTGGTTATGTTTGAAAAATCAATTGGAAAATTTCATGGAGAAGATTAATTTTGGAATCTAAAGGAAAATAAGTAGAGAGACCTCACGATACTAGAAGGCTTAGTAAGTGCTCCAATCTATCCAAGGGCTTTATATGAGTGAAGAGGATTTATTTAGGTTGGGTAATCTAAATTGAGCTTAAAATGACCTAAATCTAAGCAGGACATAAGTGTTTACCTCCAGAGAGAGAATAAATCCGACTTAAAGCTACAGCAGGTGGACGCCAATTAACTCTACTACATTCAAAATCATGTAGTCCGTCTTATGAAAGTGCGATAGGTAGTTTAATTGGAAAGAAACTATCCTAAACCCACTCCCTAAGATACTAGAGTATGGGTGAATAATGAATAATGCATGCATATTTTTAAGTTTTATTTAAATTTTGACACTTCATTTTGACAAAGGCTTTAAGATTTTTATATGCCTAAATGCAAGATGAAAGTTGATTGTTTGCTAAATCAATGAGAAGGGGGTGTTCTCCAGCACAAGAGATGCACTCACAAGTCAACCATTCCCTTATCGTGCAAGGATGGAGATCCCCCATATTCAAGAAATGAGGAATATGACATGCATGATGTGAGATACAACCATACAACTAAGGAGTTAATAAATCTTTTAATTATCTTATTTAAAACCTAAGCTTTATGATGAGATTATGAGTTGATTAAAATTTAATTATGAGTAATTAGTTGGACAAAAAAATTATTTTATCTTAAGAGTCTATCGCACACATGCCACATATTCAAACATCAAACATTAAGAAACTATGAAAAGCATATTGTTTTAATGCGCAATCTAAAGAAAACATCAATTAAACATGTATAAATTGCATAAAAGAATAAAAGACCTATGGTTGGGTTCTGTCGTACACCTTAAAAAGAAAAAAAAGAGTAGTCAAGCTCTACCCTTATACAACCCAGATTACAAAATAATGCATGCTATGGGGGATCTTTTCTTCTTCAGTTCTTCATGTCCTTCTTTTCTTCTTTTTGATTTGATTTACTCCAAAGGCATCACAGGGCACCCCAAGGACTAAGTCTTCTAGCCACTACTCATCCTAATCCCCACAAAAAAATCCTAATTACATTTTATATGATAAAGTAAATCTAACTACACCTGCAAAGCAGAGTTAGCTAAATATACATTTAATTTCAAGCAATTATATTTATAATTTGGACTTAACACCCTACACATGAGTAACCAAGCCCACTTGTCCTAACTTGGATTATGTTTAGTATCATAAACAACCTACAAGCACAATATTTATATTTATTTTTATAATGGCCCCTTAAGCACAATCCCTTGTAGAAAATAATATTAGACTATCAATGGCATAACATCCAGTCTATGATCCACATTCCTAATAAAAAGTCTAAAACATTACATCACAAAACAAAACACTCCATACAATCAACACATCGACCAAACATAATTCTATGGTCAGTGACCTAGTGTTCTAGTTTGTGAAAAGAGGGCTTGTGTGACAAGACTTTACTAGGCTTCTTTAGTTTAAGTTTCAATTTAGAGTTTGAATTTGTTTAAATGTTACCTTTGGGTGATTTCAATTCAAATGATTTAATGATTTATTTTCCATTTTTATTTCACTTTTATTTGGTTAAAGTGATGATGCTTAGGTTTTCAAGAATGAAGAGTAGGATGAATTCCATTTTTTTAATCAAACTCACCCTATTCTACATCCTAACTCCTAAATCTTCGTCCTAAAAAGTCTAACTAAGATTTTTAAGTATCTTAATTAGTCCTTTAATCTCATTTAGTTTGTTTGAATTTGGAATGATTCTTTTCTTTTCTTTGAAATTTAGATTTTATTTGATTAATGTTTGTTTGATTTGATTTAAATTCTAAAGTTGAAGTTTGTTTAATTTCATGTATTTTGATTGATTAATTTTGAATTAGATGTTTTGATTTAATTAAAATTTGATAATTTAATACCCTTTAAATTAATATATAATTCATTTCTTTTGGATTTTAATTTAAGACTTTAATTTCATATGATTAATATCAATTTGATGTTGTTTAGACTCATTAATTTTATTATTTTATTTAAGTTTGGTTTAGATTAGTGAATGTATTCTAATTAATTTATGATTTATTTGAAGTTTAATGTGCTCTTTTATTTAAATTCCAATTAAGGGTGGGGGTTTGATTTCTTAAATTTAGACATTTAGTTTATATATTGATCATTTTTTTGGTTTGATGATTAATCTCTTATCTTAGTTTAATGGGTTTGTTTTGTTTGAGTTTTATTTAATTTATTTTGATATTGATCGGAATTTGGGATATGATTTGGAGACTTTAGAGTTTAGATTCAATTTTATTTGTATTTAATTTGGTTATGGTTCATTTATTTATAGTTCGAGTAGATTAAATGAATTGCAAGTTTGTTTGATTTTAATTGAGTTTGATTATTTATGATTAGAATTTTATTTTAATCTCATTCATTTATCTCGTTTATTAGAGTTTGGTTTATGTTTTGATTTTTTACATTTAATAGTTAATTAGTTTATCTTATTTAAGTAGGTTGAATTAGATTTAGTTTGATTATGTATTAAATTGATGAGAGTCTATCTTAATTTAATTTAATTTGATTTGATTAGCTTTATTAGTTTATGGGTTTGTTTAGGTTCAATGTGATTAACTTAATTATATTATTAGTTTAATTAAGAGGTGTGATTAAATTAATTATTAGATTAATTTAGTGTTTGATTTAAGCTTAATTTAAGAATTAGTTTTAATATTATTTATTTAAATCAAATTGGTTTATTAAAATAGTGGGTTAAAGTTATTATGTTTGCATTAATTAGATGTTTAATTAATTAGATTTGATTAAGGATAATTCAATTTTAAATTGTTAGCATAATTAAAGATTTATTTAATTTGAAATTAATGACTTCATTGCCCACATGTGAGCGATTTGATTTAATAGATTTAATTATGCATTTTTTTGCTTAAATTTGATTGACTAAAGGATTATTATTATTATTGTTGTTGTTATTTGATTAGATTAAGTAAATTAATTTTTTATTTTCTTATTTCAATTAAGCTTGATTATTTATAATTTGAGTTTTATTTGATTTCATTCATTTATTATGTTTATTGAATTTTATTTAATATTTTAATTAAGAATTCATGTTTAATTTAGTTATTAGGTTTATATATTTAATGATTAATTAGTTATCTTATTCCAAATGGATTAAATTAGATTTGATTTAGTTATATATTAATTTGATTAAGTTCACCTTAACTTTATTTGGTATAATTTCATTAATATTAAATGATTAGGATGAATTGGATTTGTAATTCATTTGATCTTTTAGTTTACATGAAGTTATTTAATTGGCTCTGTCTAGTTAAGATTTAATGCTTAATATGGGTTTAATTATATTAATTTGGTTGGTATAGTTAACTAGGTTGATTACTTATGGATGGAAATGTGAACTTATGTAATTAAAAGTTTGATTATTGGATGTTTTATTTAAATTATTTTATCCAAGTTGAGTTTAATTTTTTTTTAAGTCTTTCTTGATTTTTTTTTAATTTAATTTAGTTTTGTTTAAGTAATCAATTAACTTAATGTGACATTTCATTATGAGTTTAGTTAAAGATCTATCTTAGTTGAAGGATTAAATAAGTTTAATTTGATTGGAGATTAAAGTTTCATTAATTTGTTTAATTATGAGTTTAATTTGAAATTTAATCATTTAATTGAGTTTCATTAATTTAATTAGGTTTAAGTTTATGTTTAATTTAATTTCATTTGAAGATTATGTGATATTTTTTCTGATTTTAGGTTTGATTAACAATCATTTAAGTGTTATGTTATTTCTCATTTTTTATTTAATATTTAAATTATTATAAGTTTAGCTTTAATTCATTCTTTAATTTATTAAATCTTAATCTTAAGTGTTTATCTTAAGTTTATTAAGCTTCAGAAGATCATATCATTTTCTTAATGATCTTAGATGTTAACTAAAGTGATTTAAGTTCTTTTGAAGATTTTAATAATTTTCATAAAATTTATTAATTTATTTTACTAAAATAGACAATATGAGCTTCAAAATTTAATATCTCTCAATCTCGAAGTTATTTTGACTTGATATTTTTATGGTAGGTGTATTTTAACCTCAGCTTCAATATCAAAAAATTTTAGATCAATCTAGTAAGTATTTTTAGATTTATTAATAAAATTCAATTTTCACTAAAATTTAAATTAAGCTCAAACTACCCTATATAAATTGGGTATTTTGAGCTTCTTAGATTCCTCTCAAAAAGATGAATCCAACAAGCCCTTATTTGTAATTGTTTATCGAGTATTTTATTTTTTATGAATTTTTTAATTTTCATAGAATTTATATAATTTTTAAAATCTGAACATCCGATTTTCCACTTTAACCGCGACGGCGATCGTGGTCCGCATGATTACGATTGGGTCGCATGGTACTAACGCTACATTTGAAGTTGGAAAGCACGGTTTCGCTCATACCGTCTAATCATGGATCAGATGGTCTAGATTTAATTGCACGATCTATGGGACGAAATTCAACTAGATCCCCTTTTAGTCACAGCCGTCCGTCCCTATAAAAGAGAGATCAGACGGCTGTTGTGTGTCTTCCTCCTAAGTGATGAAAATGACGTGTCAAATGTCCGAAACACAAAAAACGAACACTGGGAGTCCATTTTGGGCTCGATTTTGCGTCGATTCTTCCCGTAAAACTTATATTTCCACATTGGAGTCATATAAAATGAAAGATGCAAGAGATATCTAAGGGATTTTTCAAAAATTGTGCAAACATCATCATAAACAAGAGATCCTATGGACGGCTATGGGATTTGAAAATTACCTCGCTGGGGTTTCCGGTGGCAGAGTTGATACAAACAAGCTCCTAGATGCGAGACGAAGCTTTGGAATGAATCTGGACTCTTGCCTTACCTCGGAACGTCGTAATCACCAACCTCCACCGCACTTCGCCAGAATCCACTCAGATTTAATGATTTTTTGTTGAAAGGAAGTGGGACATGGGTTTCATTGGATGAACACTTTGGAGAGTAGCTAGTGCGAAATTAGCTCGTTTGGGTGCCTCTTTTCCTCACCACTTAATGGTGGCCAAAAATCACCATTAAGGGTGATGGGAGGTGGTTGGGTGGCCATGGGGGATTGGAGACTTTAAATTTTAGCTTCAAAAGTCTCCTCTTGTGGTTGTCAGGTCAATGTCATTCAATGCAAGAGATGAGGAGTGAATGAGGGGAGTTTTTTTTGCAAGATTTGGTTTTCTCCATCTCTTTCTCTCTCTCTCTCTCTCTCTCTCTCTCTCTCTCTCTCTCTCTCTCTCACTTGGTTTTACCCAGCTATAGAAGTTGAATTTTCAACTTCTTACATGATGATTTGAGTGTTATTATCCCATTTGGGCTTGATTTTGAATTGGGTCAACTTATGTTGACCCAAATGAGTTAGGTTGGGTTCAAGCAACTTGACTTGACTCATTAGCTTTGGATTTGCTTTAATTATATTTTATTGATCATTTATGATAGTTTTGATTGATTAATTTTATTTAATTTGGATTAATTTTGAATTTGACCCAAGTTTGACTAAGGTTTGACCAACTTTGACCAAAATTGGTTTAGTTGATTTATGTGATTCAATTTGATATTTTATGTTTAGATTATATTTCAATTATATTTTATGAATTATTTGGAATATTCTGGTCAATTATTTGGATTAATTTGGCATGGATTAAGATTTGACCCATTTTGAGTTCAAATGGGTCAAATTGGGTTCAATTGAGTTAAATGTTTTGTTTGACTCAACCAAGATGTGTTTAAGCTCTAATCATATTTGATTAAGTGATCATTGTGATCTAGAGTAATTGGTTTCATTTGATTTGATGTTAATTTTGATTTGAATCTATTTTAACTTAAATTAGGCTTAATGGGTTAAATGATCCAATTAACTGACTTGAGATCTTATTTGATTTAGATTTATTTATTTTTATATTTAAGCATGTTCATTTGATGATTTTGAGCCTTCATAATGATTTAATTTGGAAAATTTTTGGTTTGTTGACTTTTGACATAATGGGGCCCACATGGGTCAACTCTAGGTCAAATGACCTCTTTGCCACTTTGAACCTCATTTGAATTTATTTTTGAGTTCATTTATGTTTATGAATTTATTTTTTGCTTTTAATTTGATTTAATTTTGTTTTAATTTAATTTTACCGAACAAAATAATTTTTAATGAACAAAATAAAGCAATTTATACATCTCTTTGGGATTACTTTCAGTTGTAAGTACTGGCTATTACTTTAAATGATGGGTTTGCTATTTAGCTATAATTATGTCTCCTTACTTATACTTTTACTTTATCGACTTTGGGCTGGGTTTGCTTTGAGAAGCGGTTATTGTGAAGAAGCTGGTGTGAAAAGCTTGTTGAAGGTGTGATTCTATTTGAAAAACTCTGTTTAGAATTTATTGTGCTATGGCTGTTTGTACAAAAATTATTGAAATATCCCTGTGGCTATATAAGTTGAATAAATTTAAACAGAATGAATAAAAATATGATAATACTATAGTCATGTCAATTAATAAATTACAACAGATTGCACATCACTTAATAAAAAATACCTAATTAATAACACTAATATTTAAAGTACAAGTACAACAACTAGTGCGATCAGAATATTAAGCCTAATATCTTGTTGATCAAATCTTTTAAAAAAAATTTCTATTGCTACCCTCTTAGCATGATCACTATTTGATGTGTCACCCTCGTATTCTTCAATCCATGAAATAGTTGCAATCATCTCCTATTCTATTTCTTGGACACCTGAAAAATCTTCTTCCATAATTTCCTTCCTATGTGAAATGAATAATAACATTGCAAATCACAGTTGCAATACACAACTCTAGACTCAGCAGAGCTCCTTGAATTCATATTTCTTGATAAAGTAAATTATGTAAGTAATAAAATTATTAATATGATGACTAGTGACATTACAAAATATTTTTTAAATTAAAATGAAAGGGAAAAATATTTATTTCCCCAAAAAAGTGATAGATATTTCATTAAAAAAATTAGAAGGGTTACAATTATTAACAAAAAAATAGAAATTTGACTAACTAAAAGTAGTTAATCATTGCAAGGCTCTGCTGTATACAAATACCTGTAAGAAGCTAAAAAAGACAAGCAAACATAAAAAGATACATTAAAGTAAATTATAATGGCTTAGGCTCAGTGAAAGTCTATCCCATGGAGCAACATTATATGTGAGCATCCAAACTTTAAAAAGAAGGGTTACAATCTCATAAAATGCTACCAGTCTTAATGATAAAAAAGTAACATCAACGTCATCATAGCCATTTCCTTCACTATCATGGAGAATCGACCACCAAGTAGGCTAGATACCACATAAGTAGGCAGGAACAGATGTGAAGAACCCAAGTAGCTGAAACAAACAAAACCAACCGAGCCGGTAACCACGATAACCAACCCACATCAGGCAAATTTAAGGAACCAAAGCCAACCACGACTGATTGACCCAGTCAGGCCGACCGGTAACAACCTTTCAAGATACCAAACCAAGTCACCACCACCCTTGGTAAAACAACAGCCACTAAACAGCCTTGTAGTAGCCAACCGAAAATAAGAACAAACCCAAAACCAAGAAATGCTAACTCAGGTAACTAAGAACAAAATAAAACAATAACCAAAACAAAACAAATAGCAAAATAAAACAACAGACAACTGCCAACCAACCCAACTAGGCAACCACAAGGAACCAAGCGATAACACAACTAACCCATTGACCATATGAGCCAACAAACTTTCAAGATACCAAACCAAGTCACCACCACCCTAGGTAAAACAACAGCCACTAAACAACCTTGTAGTAGCCAATCAAAAATAAAAAAAACCCAAAACCAAGAGATGGTAACCCACAACAGCTAACCAGGAACAAAACAGAAGAAAATAGCTAAAATAAAACAAAACCAACCCACCACTAACCAACCAACCCAGGCAACACAACCAAAAACCCTGAATAACCACGATAACCAACCATGACCACCAACAACCTTTCAAGATACCAAACCAAGTCACCACCACCCCAGGTAAAATAACAGCCACTAAACAACCTTGTAGTAGCCAACCAAAAATAAGAATAAACCCAAAACCAAGATATGCTAACTCACACCAACTAACCAGAAACAAAATAGAAGCAAACAACTAGTGTGGGAAAATAATTGTGCAAGGATATAGAAGAGATAGAAGAGAAGCTAACAACATATAGCCAATAAAGGATGACTTTTTATCAATTAAAAAATCATAACAGCATACCTTAAACAATTAAATCCATCAATCAATGTAGTTCATATTCATGCCTTAACAGATATAGAAGAGATGTTGAACCATGCATACAATCATGCATATTACAACAATAATTCATTTACATCGTATACAAATCCATTGAATCCATAAGAATCGTAACATATGAAAAGCTGAAGCTACGAACACAACAATCATTCATTTACACACACACACACACACACACACATGTGTGTGTGTGTGTGTGCATGCTTTTGTCTGTAATGTTGAGAAAAAAGTTCACCAGCTTCCCATGCATAAAATAATTTGCTAGAACAAAGGGCCAACAAAATTTAGTATATTACTATCATCGAAGCTACAAAGAAGATGATTAGGTTACAAAACTTCTTGGCAAAACTTGTCAAGGGCCAACAAAATGGCAAACTTCATTTTCATAGAATAAGTGTTATGCAGCTTATCCTGACAGGTAGTTTTCCTCATCTATAGTGGATATGTTTTTTATAATGTACTAAAAGAAGTCCAATCAATTTCAAATATTCTTTGCACACTTCTAAATTGATGGAGATAGCATAAGATTCATGTGTGTGTAAATTTTTATGCATAATCGTTATCACTCATAGCATGAGATAGATTTGTTCACAAAGTTTAAAGTTATGTTTTGTAAAATCCTTTCATTGAAGTCAACAACAAGAACATAAAGAAGTATTAAATTTTTGTAAAATTGCATATGAAATATTAGGTCTAACTCTAAGGACAACAAGCATAAACAAACTCACATAAAGTAAAATATCATAGGCATCACAGGCTTCATCATACATGAATATTCTAGGATAACATAAAGCTCGGTAACATGCATATCTTTTGATTATAATGATAATGACATGAGCTTATAGAAAAAGAAGTGTATTAAATTCTAATTAAAATCATTTGCAAGCATTTAATAACAAAAGACACATATAGTGCTTGAATCTTCTATCAACACAAGTTCTTAGGAGGGGATAGATGTATAATGTAGTGAGGATTT
Source organism: Cymbidium sinense (assembly GCA_021442155.1). Lineage (NCBI taxonomy): Eukaryota > Viridiplantae > Streptophyta > Magnoliopsida > Asparagales > Orchidaceae > Cymbidium > Cymbidium sinense. The sequence goes on along the minus strand of CM038232.1, from coordinate 25,178,723 downwards.
AACACAAGGCCGTAGTTTATAAAGAAGGCAATCAAACCAGTACTCCTATGTTCAACCTCTTGCTTCCAAGTAGTCAATCTTATCGGTATATCAACAAAAATCATTGCACAGTAGAAAACATTGTCAACAGGGTCACCATGTATTTAGGGGAAAATGTGCAATCCTCAGCATTCAAGTATCCATGTATTTAGGGAAAAATGTCATGAATAACTTATTGATTCGTAATAGCCCCTTCAAGTAGAAAACATTGTCAACAGGGTCACCATAAGTAACAAAATAATACATTAACTGAACAAAACTTGCATGGACCAAATTAACATTGTCAACAAGCCTGAACTGAAGATCAAATTTTTCATAGAGAGGTCGAAGTATGATTTCCTCTCTACCTCATGGGCACTTAGCACAAAATAATCTCTCACCTGTTCAAATAACAAAAGCTCAAAGGAGAGATCAAATACGATGAGCTTCAAAGATTTGTCGGAAATGGATGCTTACCTTCACAGATGATGGAAGACGGCAAAAGAGAGATTAGAAAGAAGAAAGTCGGCAAAATACTGATATGGAAGAAGCCACGACTCTGATCAGTCAATGGGAGAAACGAAGAAGCAGCGAGAAGAGCTCCACGGGAGAACAGAAGAGCAGACGCATGGGAGAGTAGAAAGAAACGCATCGAGAAGAGCACGGTGGGGTAGTTTAGATAAATTTCCCGCTGACTCCCCGATCCGAGTTTGAGCCATGATGATTTTACAAATTGCGGAAACAAATGGCAGTGGTGGTTTAGTCCACAACAGCGGGGCCCCAACGGCCCTTTGTTTGTCAACGGTACCAAGCTTTACATGTATATACATAATTTGGAAGATGTTTGCATGTATAAGGCAAAATTTAAAAAGAAAAAGTGTATTTATAAAAGTCATTTTCGCCCTAAGTAGCTCTGAAATAAATTTTATAATTGGTTGTGCTATGCCACCAGCCTATAATACTTTCCTGTTAGCCCACCCATGATCCAATTAATAGAAAATGTATTAGACACGATCCATATATATATATATATATATATATATATATATATATATATATATATATATATATATATATATATACAATTGAGTAATAATTAGAGAATAAAAATAATTTACACTTATTTTTAATTATATTCTTTATAAAATATGAAATAACATAAACAATATAAAATAGCCAACACATAAAATTGCTCACCACTTACCATCACAAGTCTTTTTTTTCATAATGTCACAAAATTTTTATATTTTTTAATGATGAAAGAATAATTGCTTGTAGAGATTTCAAGCACAAATTTAAGCATAGCATGCACAGTCTTGATCGAGATTTTGAAATTATGAATTGAGTATAAATTTGGTCTCATTATCAAATTTTGAGCTTTTATAGTTTAAATAGCATTATTAGCTTTCGGGGTTAATTTTAATGACTTTTAATTAAATATTACACAAGTGATGACCCGTTAAGGAAGGCCTATATCAATAACTCTAATTAAATAAAAAATATCATGTAATTCAAGGGTATAAATATTTTAAATAAAATAAATATAATATAAAAATTAATTTTGAGAATAACTTGCACTTGCACACATGATATAACTCTGCACTACCATATTTATTTACTTTTAAAAGTTTTGTTATCTTCATTTGATGAATCTATATTATGGTCATTACATTCATCTGTTAAATTTAAGTATATCTTATTTGAATCAAATGCTTCAATAATTTTTCTATATCATCTGTACAGTAATCATGTAAAATTACTATCTTATTCAAAATCATATTAAAAATCACTATACATGTCCTAATCCTATCATTGTTTTAATTCACTTTGAAGTGAGAGAAAATCTTAGTAAAACTCATAAAATAAAGATTATTTTTTTGTACTTATGTTCATTTAATAGCTTGATTAATTGATCAAGCATTACTTGTACTACTAATAAATGAGTCCTAGGAATTAATTCTCTTAATAGTTTTTTTTTATCTATATGAATTCATAATGGATGTGATTCTTGGATCTCTCATTTAAGTATATGAACAACAAATCATTTCTTTTAACTTTTTTTTTTGCTTAAATTTGATAAAAGGAATAAAATGCCAAGACAAGATGATCATTTTGATAATCTATTGCTCATTGATAGAGAATTAATCACCAAAATATTTGGAAAGGAGCTTCAAATATATTAGCCTTGAAAAATCCTTTTTTGGCATCAATCAATGGAGACGTGATACAAAATACCCACTCTCTTCCACCTTCAAAAATCCTTCAAGGACTTTCTAAATCATTTGGAGTAAATTTCTGCAGCTTTGTTGTGTTAGCATCCACTAAAATAAACCTAATGATTTTGAGACAATAATTCTAAAGTTAATCATCATGAAAATTTATTAGAATTGCTCTGATCAATTTGATCTTTTTCTTAATAATATTATGTGTGTGGTATAGTTTGATGTTATAGAGACTTTATTGTTAATTTGTATTTGTTATTAGGGTGTGTATATCTATGTGTCAAATTAGAAATTTTGAAAATAAATTTAGAATTATTTGTATATCGATTTCGATAAATTTATAGTCAATTTAATCGCTTAAATGAGACCAATCTAATGTCACTAAAATCAATCAAACTCAAGCCCAAGTGAGCCCAAATCAAACACTTAAAGAATGATTGAAAATTTTTGGACATAGATTAAAAAGACAAATGAACTTTGAATTATGCATACTTGTAGTCAAATAAAATGTTTCTATGAGAAAAATCAAATAAGCAAATGATCATTCAATTAACAAATAATTAAATAATTAAACACTTAATTGATGAATGAATGATCTATAATCAAAAGAATTAAAACAAACCTTTGTATAGAGTGTTTTAAAAATCTTGACAAAAATAATCACATTGTCACTCTTAAAATTATAAATTTTATGTTGCTATAATATACTATTATGATGTACTATGATCTACTCTTCATAATCTAGTACCTATGTTTCTAACTCAAAAATAAGAGTTTTATTCAATCTTTAATATAAAAAGTTGTAAAACTTAAATGGATGGAGTTACAAAGTCTGAAAATGAGAGTTATTAAAAATCTCCATTATGAAGATTTATAAATATTAGAGGAGTGGAGTTATAAAATTTAATGGAGTTATATTAAAAAATTCAATTATGAAGAGTTATAAATATTAGAGGATTGAATTTATAATATTTAAAAATATGAGTTGTAATGAATTTTTATCATGAAGTCTTATATGATATGATCTAATATTATAGTGTGATATGTGATTAACTTTGTATAGCTCAATTTTTTTAAGGAAAATTTACATATCACACAATTCTTATGCATTTACATATCTAATATCTAAAGTTAGATATTTACTTATCTAATATTTTTCTATGATTAAAAAGATGCATTTCACTTTTAAAAAGTGAATGATGATGATATTTTTGATGTGATATTGAAGATTGGGGTGTTATATATATAAAAATTAAAGTTTAGATATTAGATACATAAATACATAAGATTTGTCTGATATGTTTGTAAATCTCCTATTTTGAAATAGCATTAATTTTAGACTAAAAGAGTATGATGCTTAAAAATAGGATTAGGCCCACTAAAAGTTCATACAATAAAACATGAGTCTCGATGCAATCTATATATTAGTCACTTTTTAAATTAAATTCATGAGCAAGTATACTTTGACTTTTGTAAATTTATAGTTAAATTGAATATTTTAATGAGAAAAATTTAATGATATCAAGAATGATTTGGTTCAGTTCCAAATGAACTCAAATCAACCACTTAAAATCTAATTTAAAATTTATAATATTATTAAAAATAAAATAATTTTAAAATTTTAACATATATTCAAAATGAGCATCTTGATCGAAGCAATCTAACAAGCTTAATATTCCTTAATCATAATATTATCAATGAACTTAAATACTAAATGGATGAGATTTTATCAAAAGAATTAATATAACTTATCTGATGAAGTGGCATAAAATTTTAGCCAAATTAAATAAAATGCACTCTCAAAAACTATAAATATGATATCATTTTTCACATAGAGGGTAGATCATTGTGGTCATTCTTTAATATTATTTTAATATTACTAGCTATAATCATATGAGGTCATGTTTATGCTTTGTACTTTTGTTGGAACATTTGAGTCAATTTAATGACAAATTCTCACAAATAACATATATACAGGCTTTAAGTTCATAACTTCTTGATTGATAGCCTAAGCTCTTAACCATTAGGCTAAGATATTACTTACATTGCCTTGTAATTTATAAACCTATCTTCTTTAATTTAGGGGAAGAGCGGATTTTTATAATCTCTACTAATAAAGTGAATCATTTCAAATATTCTAGGCTTTAGTATTTTTTTTTTCAAATTTCTCATATAAAAATGATGGCACATTTGAAGTTCCAATCTTCCATCGGTGTGTGTGTATGTGAGCGCACACAAAATACTCTTATAAAATTGTTGACCTTCATATGTGTGTCATAAGTCAAAGTCAAGCCTATAAATCGAATTCGGCGTTCAGAGGTGCAGTGTGCAAATTGAGGCTCAAAATGCACTGGGTGTCACTGAAAATGGGTCAATGACCCGATGATGAGCATTTTCTGCATTGACATCGAATTGATCGAATATAAATATTACAAAATCTAACGATCAATCGATTAAGCGCCGAGCTATCGATAATACGTTAGTCGAAGGCTGACGATATCGACAATCTCCGTTCAAAAAATTGATTGTGCCGTTAGTTTTGAAACATCACAAACTATCAAATGAGATGTGCTCATGGACGAGTTTGAAGCGAATGTCATGATTTGATGCTCAAATCTGAAATCGAATACCAAAATCAACTCAAATGACCTACGATCGATGAACGGACTTCGCCATCGCGTTCAGAATGTCAAAATTGGTCAAAATATAAATATTGTATGATTTGAGAATCACCATGCCGAGTCATCAACTGCGTATGTCAGTCGAGGAAGGCGATACGAAACCAAAAGACCTCCGTTCAAATTGATTCGCGTTAGATGTCAAATAATCATCAAATAGATTATTCTAATTGGATAAGTGCATGAATGTCGAGATAGCGGCGATGCGTTTGAAATTAACCGCCAATTGAACCCACTTTCACCCAAACCACCTGTATTTTACCAACTGAGCACTATCACAGGGAAGCTGGCCTTGCATATATATATATATATATAATATATATATATATGATATATATATATATATATATATATATATATATATACTGTGAGTTTACCTACAGAAAATTCACAATTAAAATTTTTTAATCAATTTAAAATCTCTAAATATCATAAGTTTCACTCAAATGGCCCAATCTGCCCGCCTCTTCCCACATGCAAGCTTCCTCCGGAAACGTCCCTCTTTTTTTCCTCCTTTTCTCTCCAAAAGAAAATAAAAGGAACCGCACAAGCTTTCTCCATTCCCATGTTCCAGCTCCAACCCTGCACAGGTAATTCCCCTCTCCCCTCTCAATCCCTCTCTGGCTGTTCCCCACCCATTTCCTGCGGTCCTGCAGCTCCACTCCATCACTGCCATTGATGTGCCCACAGTCCCACTGAGACCTGCCTTGCTTCTCCCTGCGTTGTCCATCTGCTGCTCAGCAGCCCATTTCTGCTGCATGAGCCCACGATAATCCCACTGCCTCGTGCATCATCTCAATCGCTAGCCTCCTGTGTTGCTCTACCGGACCGTTCCACCGCTCTTCCAGCATCCGACCCGCCGCTGTTAAACTTTGGCCCATGTCCAGCCACTTCCAGTGCACCTCTAGTCCTGCTCATGAGCCTGCTTCCTGTGACTGCAAGTCAGGCTGGACTGCTTCCTGCAGCCTGCAGCTGACCCTGTCGACCTGCAGCTGGGCAAACGCTTCCTCGTCCGCCGTCTTCAGAGTCCAGCCGGCCAGTCCAGCCCATCCGAAACCTCCATCCTGTCCTGTAGCCTGGCCAAGAAGCCTTCTTCCTGAGTCTCAAGCCGTCTACTTTCACTTCACCAGGTGGAAGAATTATCTGCTAATTCTCTCTCTGCGACTTCAGCTTTTATCCTTCCACTTGCTTTCACAAGAATCGAGGAAGAACATCATCAAGAATTTTCTTTTTTCACTTCTCACGCATTCCTCTCCCTGTACTGCTCACTCCAAGAGAAGCAACACCATCAAGAGGTGGGTTCTTCTCTTGGTTTTCGCATACCAACCTGTTCCCCTTTACCGCACTGCAAGCAGCCAAAAATGAGAAAGAACATAATCAGAATCGATATATATATATATATATATATATAAGTATAGCCAACATCCGTGCTTTTATTCGCCTACCAAATTTTGTCTAATTTCTAAACTAAGAAAAAAAATAGGGGTAGGGGGAATGAATATATATTGCATTTGTCTTCTTTTTTCAGTTTGAAGGTCACGTGGCTCAAGAGGGCACGAGATGAAAACCGTGGTGTCACAAGACACCGCCATACTCAAGGGGCATGAGTAATAAAATAATGCAGCCCACATGGGATGACGTCGGAGGTCAAAATTTAGACTAAAATTCGGACTTAAGCAAATTCAAATGGAAATTACCTAAACTTAAGTCAAACAAAAGAATATATGATAAATATGAAGATAAATGTTAAATCAAAGAGAAATATGGGGAGAGCACTTAAAGAAAATTTTGAAAAGAATAAAACACTCATTTAAAATGCAAGTAAAATTTGGGGAGGCTAATATTAAACTCACAAACTCTAATAGTGATTCTCTAAGGCTTAAATTGAAGTAATGAGTGAGTTCTCTTTTCTTGTAGATTCCTCAAAATTAAACAAGCTTTAATGGAAATTTGGGGAGACTAATACTAGACTCATAACAAACTTACAATAAACTTAAAGTCTAAGGATGAATCTAAATTTGGTTTAATAACTCTTATATGAATATGGAGGTGATTACTATGCTAACTAATAAGTATGAGTATGGCTAAAACAATAAATACTGAAATCGGTATAACTTATCAAAAGTGATATAAATTGAACATAATCAAGTTGGGAGAATTACAAAAAGCTCAATAAGTAAACTAAGCGCAAGTGATCTGTAACTCTTTGTATAAGCAGACAAAAGATAATACTAAACCAAAATCTACAAAAATCATAGAGCTTCCTTCGATCAATTAAGGAATTTCATTATAATTATGATTTTTAAAATAAATGATTTTATTAACTAGATGAAATTAGCTAAGTTATAAACGCTCATGTGCTTCTGGACATAGAGATTTCAAGGCAAATTTTGATGTCTAAAAAAGGTCACAGAAGTTAAAGTTAGTTAAATGAAAATCTAAAATAAATCTCATAATTTAAAACATAAAATTACCTAAAATTACTATAAACCCGATCAACACCAATGCTTAAATTCAAGTTGAGTATGATGCTGGTTGCTTCCGATTTAGTCTAGACGTCCGTTAATAAAACCTAAAACCTATATAATAAAATTTCAAATCGGAAACATCTAAAAATCGATTCTCAAACAAGAGATCTAATCCTCTGTTAGCAATTAAACAGAGTTGACAGGATCTAAAACTCTTAAACATATTTAGATTAATCAATTTTTTACATCAAATTAAGTAGCAATCTGAAACTGTTTAAATGAGATTCCATCATTAAAAGCTTAAATCAAACTCAATCCATCTATCTTCCGCAACTGTTTGTCGGGGGTGATAAATTAAGAAAATTTTAGCTCACAAAGGAGCTAATGTCAAATCAAGTGTTCTTCTATGTTCACTCTCAATCAATCATTCAAGAAGTGACGGTCCGTGTCCTCCATCAGCTTGACCAAGATGCTCCACGAAGCTACGATGAGTCCTTTGACGGGGCCAATCAAGCTTCATTATATTACGATCATGACCATATGTATGCTCCCAATGGCTCGCCAATTTGAGTTGTGAATCAGGTATATTGATAGGCAAACTCTACAACTGGGTTAATTAAGTCTGCTCTAGATAAACACCACCAGTTTAAGGCGATTTCTGATGATGTAACCAATGTGTTTGATGAGGATCCTTCTATCGTTGGGTTGACTACCTCCTCTCGACTAAGTAGACAGGGATGACCGCCTTGATGACTAACCAGGATCTGGGATCACGCCATCATTCCCCAACCATCCGGTTTAAGCTGAAATGATGAATTTTATAATCTAAATTCTGAAACTCTGCATGCTACTACTATATGTTATGCATTGAGCAATCTAAACGACTAGCCTTAATCGAAAGTTCTCTATCACTTATTGGGAGGGATAATTAACTATAGGGGCTTACACCTATAAAAAACCTGGAACCAGATCTAAAGTCCTCACCAAATGAGGATAAAATCTCTAGGTAGTGTCTTATCTACTATTCCATCTGTCTTCTGAAAATTACACTGACACATTTAAATCACACTCTCTTCAATATCAATAATTGTTGATAGGTCAGTGGTGAATATTCGGAGCCCACAAAAATTAGAACATAAAATTAATTTTCAACAATTAGAATTTTGTGGCACATAGTAATTGAAAATTTGAGTAAATTTTGAGTTGGCCAATGTACTAAAAAGTAACTTAAGTTATAATAGATCTTAAAATTCCTTTAAAATATAAAATTATAATAAATTTAAAATTTGTATTATACATACTTAAGATTTTTATTTGACGACTTTAAAATTAAAATGTGTTAAAAAAAACAAAAACTGAGGTGGATAGTTTCTTAAATCCAGAGGAAAGACCTTATAATTAGACAAAAGACTTTGTCAAGCGTCACATTCGCTCATCAGAAATACTCTGTTTCCATCACATGATTAAGTTAAAAAATAAGTTATAAGATCATAAACTTTATTCATTATTAAAAAAAATATTATCTTATCAAATATTAAAAATTATCTCAAAAATAAAAGCCTATTTTTGAATAATAACAAGACGTAGATAACTAACTGAAAGAGAAAATATTACGTGTAGAGTATGGATTTAACTCTACATCTAAACTTTAATAATATAATGTTATGTGATAATCGATTAATACATAATTATTATATATTAGTTATAAAGTGTTATGTATAGTTGTAATATTAACTATACGATAATATACAATATCTATGTACACAATAATATACAATACTTCACAATAAATACACAACATTTTATAGCTAATATATAATAACTGTGTATTTGATATTGACCTCCAAATATAATTTCTAGATCTAAACTCCACATGTAATAAATTTTCTAACTAAGAGAGTATTCTAAGCTAATTTTTTCTAAGGTTACTGAACAACCTCGATTTGCTATAAAAGAGCAAATTGTGCTCATCACCGTCGTGTTATTCTCAACCCTAAAAAGATTGAATAGAATAAATAATAATAAAAAGTTATAAGATCAATAGTTTTATCAATTAATATAAATAGATTTTCTGCCCTATTCATTTGAATAATTTAATAATATGTTTGAGATAGTTATAACTTTTATAAAGCTGATTATAAATAGTTGTAGGAAAAATAGTTTTTTGAAACAAATATTATGAGTGTTGCAAATATTATTATTACTATTATTATTTTTTGAAAAATTCAAACTACAGCATTTTGACCACCATACTCAAATAGCTCTGGTTCTCCAAAGTTACTTCTCATCATAAAATGATTTGAAAAATAACCAAAAAACTAATAACCAAATGTAATTTTGATTCCTTTCTAAAATGAAAAATAGCCACAAAGATGATTATAAAATAACTATAGGGAAAAAGTTTTTTGAAAGAAAAAAATATTATGGGTGTTGCAAATATATATATATATATATATATATATATATATATATATATATATATATATATATATATATATATATATATATATATATATATATTATAAAGTTTTAAAACTTCTAATACATCAAATAACTCATTCTCAAAAGTTATTTCTCATCATAAATTTTTTGAAAAAATAATAAAAAACTAATAAACCAATTTATGATTGCTTTCTAAAAGATAAACAATAGCAAAGATGTCTCAAACACACACTAAATTTGAAATAATTTTTTTTTTTTTATTTTGAGTGTTGAGCCTTAGGGCAAATTATTGTTAGAAGAGTTAGAGAGATTAGTACGTTTTAAATGCTGGTCTTCATTATGATGGAGGGCCCCTCGACCACTAGGGCATAGGCTCAAGCTCAATTCAATTTAAGCTTATGGGACTTTTTCTCTAATTTTTTATATAAAATTTCTTATTTTATGATATATTTTTTTATTTTTTATGTTTTGAATAAAAGGTTAAAAAAAATAATTTATAGTAATTATGACATGCATATAATTTATTTGTATATTTTACATGGTGTGTTAGGCTTTTCCACAGAGTATGGACTTCTTCATAAATGAATAAAAGACAACAATTAGAATTGATGATTACAATAAATAACAAGTGTTGAGTTGCTCTTTGGTTGAGTATTTACATTATAGCTATGAAAGACTTCATCAATGAAGGTTGTGGAATTTTAAGAGCAGTGTTTAAATTATTATTAAATTAAATAAAATCCTTCGCTGTTAAATAAAATAGTAGAAGTCTAATTCAATACAATTTTTTAAAAAAAAATGTAAACAGATTTAAATTTTAAATTAAAATTAATCTTCGTCATTGACAACTATTGATTGAAATGGTCGAATGTGGATTAAAAGAGTTGAATTCAAGCATTAATAGATTTTAGAACACCTTTTAAAGTTGATTTTGTGTTATATATATATAGAATGATAATTAGTGACATTTTTAGTTCTTTATCAAGATTTTAATTTATGTTCCAGGTTAAAAGGAGCTAATATCGAAATGAAAGAAATATGACAATCATGCAAAATCAAATAGCAAGTGGTGATTAACAACATTTCTTGAGTTCAAGCTTCCATTGAATCCTTACCTCATAAATCTCATTTCCTCCCCCTTACGATCTCTAGCAGATGTCATAGATTGTAACGATCACTACTAAATTGAGATAATTAACAACTTATTATTTAACTACAATGTTGTTGCAAGAAAATTTTAGTGTAGAATAAATCTTCACGCCTTAGCTTTGTTGAAATCTACACAGCAAACATATATTTGAAAAGAGAATAAAACTCTATAATTTTTTTAAAATCCTAGAAATAGGAGAAAAAATCACGCCTACCCCAATAAAATGCTCATTATATATCAACTTTAAGTACAAAGTTTGAATCTTCCGATAATGGAATTACAAAATTGCATGTAAGAAACCTTGATAATGAACTCCATAATCGTTTACAACATCGTAGTAGTTGAATAGGTTGTTGGTGTTAGTGATGACGAAAATAGGCGGTGATGACGATAGTGATGATGAACTTGAACATTTAGCTCTCTCCCAACTCTCTTCAAAGTTCGCTTCCTCCTCCCTCATGACAAGAATGGGGTCCTATTTATAGGATTATGAGAGGGTATTTTGGTCATTGTAGCCTAAATATCAAAACATCCATGGTTCATTATGATCATTTGATCATAGATAGTGTTTTTAGTGACTTGATCAATCAAACGACCTTTGATTTGAGTGATCTTAAGCTCATTGGATTCATCTCGTCGAGCCGCTCAATTTGACTATAGGCACGTCAAATTTGGAAATCATTTGATTATACAGTCAATATTTTGAAGTTTTCATATGTAGCTTTTGGGCTTGATTTGAGCTCATTTATTGATAGCATTGTTGAACTTGTTTCACGAGTCATTTAATTTGATTGTATACATGCTTTAATATCAAATCTATTTATAAATTTTAGAGGGATATATCAAATATAATCATCATATACTTCTCACATGAAGGATTCTAGCAAATCAACCTTATTCATTCTCTATTCACCTAAGAAAGGACTGAATTTAGACAACAATCTTCATAGATATGAAAAAAATGGCTAAACTTTGTAAAGAGATAATGAAGGATCTAATAATGCTGAAAAAACTTTGATGCTTGTAGTTTTCTTTAGTGATAAAGTTACACATGTTATGACTATTGATGGCTATCTCATCATTATTATACCTACAGGATATTATAGCTATGGAACATCTTACATTACTTCTTTTAATTTGGCAAGAATATGAGGCTTAGATTTCACATTAAAGGAGATAACTTATGCTTTTCAGTAAGCTACTCAAATTACAAAGCTACCTCTACTATTAGTTATGTAAGAATATTAATGTTGAGCTTTTGGTGTCTCTAAAAAAATAAACACTGTTTATTTGTTATTTATAATTTTATTAAACATCATGATTTTGAGCTTAAATTTTATTAAAAAATTGATGAAAAATCATCGAGATTGTAAATAAATGTTTCTTATTTTAAAAACACACCTACAAAGGTTAAAAGTTTGATTAAAATATTACAACATAATGATGTACAAGTTATAAAATTATTGCTCTAATATCATTTATCATTACAACAAACATGATATAATCTCTATATCATAATACACCATATTAGGTCGAGTATAAAATGAGGATTTATTTAAAATTTATATATTTTTTATATTTTTTAAATTGTACAATATAGAGCCACTATACTAAATTATTAATAACAATATGAAGGAGTAATAGTATATATATATATATATATATATATCTATATATATATATATATATATATATATATATATATATATATATATATATATATATATAATTAAAATCAAATTCACAACGGAAATAGTATAATAGATTTAAGCCAAATATAATATGCAAAATTTGATTTCATCTATCCTATAAAACAATCTTCAATGAGAAATCATTATCTCTTAAACATATCATTTTTCAAAAAAATTTTACATTTAACCTAAAAATTTAAACAAAAGGTTTTACAAAAACTTTAATTAAAATTAAACATAGGGTTTATCTTCTTTTACTCTAAACTTTCTTCTTCTTAGTAATTAATCTTTATGAAGAAAAAATATCTTACTCTTGTTATAAAATTAATTATTTAAGCAAGCTACTCATAAATATTTGATAAACTACTCTTTTGACCAATAGAATTTAAATACTTAATTAATTATTAAATTATTAATTAAATAATAATTAATATGAAACATACTTCATAATTAATTATATTATTTAATTATTTATTTTTATATATAAAGACTGATTAGAAGAAACGCATTCTCACGAATGAACCTCATAGTGGTGCCGAAGACTTTTCGGCCAACATGAGAATGAGGATGCATAGGACTTCATGTTGGTCATCATAGTGATAAGATTCTGCTAACTCCATTACAATATATATATATATATATATATATATATATATATATATATATATATATATATATATATATATATATATATATATATATATAATATATATATAATTTTATTGCTAAAAAAATTACAAGTCCTTGGAGATAAATAAAATACCATAAAGAGTACAAACATCCTAGAGTGAATTCACTAACAACCACACAATAAAAGAAAAGAAACTACCAAGGAAAGCAAAAGATACACAAGAGCAAAAAAATAGCCAACAACAAATGTTGAGGCTAAGAAGTTTATACCTAAAGAAATGACCAATAAGAACATCAAACATCTAGAGAAAAAGTTAGCACCTAAAATGATATGAGTTAGATCGATGGAAGAAACATAAAACTAGAAAAGGAGAGTGTGAAAAAGCTGACACACTCACACCACTTGGGCACAACCATGTGCATCCAAAACCAAAGGAAGGGATACGACAGGCAGCTACCAACCAAAGAATGGGTGAAATCAACCATCCATCATAGCCTACAAACCTGGGAGACAATCTATCCATTGGAAGAGAGTCTGTGGCCCAAACGCAGTGGTATACCAAAATATAGCAAGGCCGATACATACCAGGGATAGAAAGCCACACAGATACAAAAGATAAAGGGAAGACAATATTTCTTTATCAACAGGAAAGCCCAAATAGTGCCAACAGATATCAAAATGTCAGCCCACAACAACCCACCCATATTTCATTCCATAATGACAAAATTCCAGCGGTCGAGGATAAGTAATAGCATCCAAGTTCAGACAAGCTTGCATGAATGCGGTAGAGTGAAATTAGCCCAAAGATCGGCTCTCGAAAGTCGACAATTTGGGCTCAATCGAAGATCGACTCAAAGCAAAACGATTTTCGAGCCGTAAATGTGGCTCGAATTTATTTCAGTCGACTTAGAGCGAACCATGGCTCGGCGCGCGAGATCGGGGTGGGCTGACCCGTCTGCGGCAAGCCCGAAAATAGATCGCCGTCCGATTAATTCGACGGGCGAGATTAATTCCCTAACGAGCCAAACGAGCCGGCTCGTTTGCATTTTCGAGCCGAACGAGCTGGCTCATTAGCATTTCAAGCCAGTTCATTTGGATTTTGAGCCGGCTCGTTTCATAGTCGAGCCGGATCGAGCTCGAGCTCGATTCGATTCGACTCTGCTCGAACTCGAAACTTTCGAGCCACAAACTGATTTCGAGCCAAATTACCGATTTTCGAGCCGACTATGGCTCGGCTCGAAATCGGCTCGAACACACCCCTAAATGCAGCCAGCTATAAATGGTTCCAAAAGAACACAGCATACCAGAAGTTGTGAGAACATCCATACAACAAAACCATAATGATATTGTAAAATACTGGTCGAAACAAGCCTAAAGCTTCCACAATAGGAAATCTTAAAAGCAGAATCCTTAGTTAACCAAACAGTAGCCAACCGCACAATAACAAACAACAAACCAGCCACCATAACTTCCAGTGCGAAAGCCACAAAGCGAGCCCAACAGAAAATGATATAGGAAATGTCATAAAAGTAAGCAGACCACAAGAGAAAAGAGGAGACTCACCAGTGGGTTCAATAGAGAAAGGTGAGGGGATATAATCCCAGGCATTGAAGGAAGAGGACAATGCCAAATAGGAGAAAATTTAACCCACATATTAGGACAAGAAAAGCTATCCAGCAGTTGGAGCTACAACAAGTACCAGCCTTGGAAAACAACCAGAAGAAGCCACCAAGGGGATACATAAAAAGCGCATGAAATACAGAAAATGAAACAACAATAGCAGCATAACCCAAATAGAATAGTAAAATAATCCAATCAGGACTAGTCAGCAACACCTAAATGCCATTCGAACAGTGAGGGGACAAAAGCAACACAGAAGCCTAAGATGAGAGGCTAGCCGCCACCCAACCAAACAGTTGAAACAACCAGGCAATAAAATAAATTTAAATGTTTCTAACATAGGGCAAATCCATTTTATCTAAATTCACAAGCCCCCGTAAGAAGGAAGGAATATTATCATTGGAGAATAAATTCACATAAGAGGATTTTGCACCCCAATTAGCAAGGAAATCAGCACAGGAATTACCTTCTCGATAGGTATGAGAGATATGGTAATCAAGGGTGGCAAGAAGCCTCCTCGTGTGATTAAGTAAATAGAAAACTTCAGCGTTGCCATGAGCTCCCGATTTTAATAATTCCAAGAGAGCATCAATTTCAAACCAAATTTTCTTGAATCCTTTCTGAATGCAGACAAAAATTCCATAGTGAAGATCATAAAGCTCAGCAAAAAGAACATAACAGGGTCTTAGAGGAATAGCAAATGCGACGATCACCTTTTCTCTATAGTCTCTTAAAATCTCTCCACAACCATAAAGGCCATTAGAAACTGATCCATCAGTATTGACCTTAATGACATGATAATTAGGCTTTATCCAATATATAATTTTATGAAGTATACTCAAACTCAAAAGAGGGGAGATTAATCCCAAGGTTAAGAGCCAAATGTTTAAATCCTTTGAAGCTAGAGGGAGTAAGGAGGTCAGCTTTATAAAGAGATGTAATTTTACATTTAGTTCTAGCAATAATACGGTGAAAGTTCATAGGAATGCCACGATGTTTAACATCATTTCTTTCCCACCAGATATACCACAACAGAGTAGTAGCTAGCACACCTTTGACATGACCCTTGAGTATAAGAAAGAAAATTTTAAGAAGTTGCAGGATAGAGGGATCCATCAAGAGGAGAGTATTTAACATACTGTCATACCATCTCCAAACCTTAGAAACAATAGGGCCATTCACATAGACATGATCCACAGTTTCAATGTGAAAGCAATATTGGCATTTGGAGGGAAGATGGAAACCTTTGTTAAGGAGAGAGGCATCAATAGGAATGTAGTGCTTTAGAATATGCTAAGTCAGAACTGAGAACGAGGAAGGGATAGAATTAGTCTAGATTTTAGTAAAAACTAATGATTCTTGAGTTTTAAGTCTAAAAGCATGCCAAACATCCTTGAGAACAAATTCTCCAAAGGAGGAATTTTTAAACAGGATTTGGTAAGATTTGTTAGATGTTGGATTAATATTAAGGATTTTGTTAACGATCCCATTAGGGACATTGGAAACTAATTGAGCTACATCCCAAGTGTTATGCATAATAAAATGACTAATCTTAAGCCTCTCAGTAGAATGAGTATTTAGTAAAGAGTCAATAGAACCCAAACCCACCAATATCTGCCAAAAGAAGGATGATCCCAATTCACACCCTGATCGATTCTCAGACCCACTTAATATTACAATGTCTTCTCCACACCGAAGAATCCCCAGGTTTGAAAGGACAAATGAGGGGGTGTTTCCCCTTACAGTATTTGGCTTGCATAAATTGCAACCAATAGCTATGATTGCTCATAATATTCCACCATATTTTTTATGAGAAGCATTTAACGGAGTCTTCTAAAGTTTTACATCCTATACCACTTTCATTCAAAGGCCCACAACAGTTGTGCCAGCTATCCCAATGTATTTTTTTGGAAGACGAGATAGATCTCCAAAAGAATTTGTTAGTAAGTCTGTTAATCTTTTTAATGATAGAGGTGGTAGGCACAATAAAGGATAGCAAATAGAAAGGCAAGGAACAAAGAATACTTTTGATCAGGATAAGTCTAGCGCCAAAGGAAAGTAAATGAAACTCCTAAGAGAAAATTTTCTTATATATTTTCTGAATAACATCATCAAAGAGGGGAGATCTTTTCATTCCACGATATAAAGGAGTACCCAAGTACTTAATGGGCAGAATTTGATGAGCAAATCCCATAATATTATTAATGGCATTGATCCTAGATGATGAAATTGACAGACTAATAATAAAACAACTTTTGTCAGGGTTAATCTTCAAGCCACTTTTCCTTCCAAACAAAGTAAAGAATTTACATAACTTTTTAATATAGGAGGTAGATCCATTGCAAAATATTATGAAATCATCAGCAAAGCTAAGGTGGGAGATGGGAAATCCACTCTTAATTTTGTATAACATGGTAGGCATTTTACAAAATATCTGCTCAAGGCTTTTAGAGAGATATTCCACCGCAATAATGAAAAGAGCCAGGGAAAGGGGATCCCCTTGCCTTATCCCATGGGAGGAAGAGAAGAAGCCATGGATCTTGTCATTAATAAGTAATGAAAACTAAGAGTTCTCAATACCATTCTTAATTAGTGTAATAAATTGATTGAAAAATCCAAAAAGAGGTTAGAATTTTATAAAGAAAAGTCCAACCAATGTTATCATAAACTTTGGAAATGTCCAGCTTAAAAATTAGGTTACCACAACGAACCTTAGTATTTAAATCATGAACAATTTTTTGGGCTAATAGAACATTATCAAATATAGATCGACCTTTGACAAAACCAGTTTGGTTAGGGGAGATAATTTTAGGGAGCAAACTGCTTAGTCTTTTGGTCATAATCTTAGAGATGAGCTTATTGATAAGGATACAAAGACTAATAGGCCTAAAATGACTCCAAAGTTCAGGGTTATCTATTTTAGAGATTAGGACAATGGAAGTGCTAGAAAAGTATTTTTAGAGGATACTCCCTTTAAAAAATTCCAAAACAGCTTTAATCAAATCTTCTTTAATAATATACCAGCACTTTTGAAAAAATAGGTAGTAAAGCCATCGCACCAATCAGATTCATATTCTGTAAATGGAAGCTATTTGACTGGAGGGTAATGAAATAAGCATATTGTTATCTTCATTAGAAATGATCTTAGGATAACTTCAGCCCGGATAACGATCATAGTTCACATTTTCATTAAGGAGCTCAAGAAAGAAAGAAATGCAATCGAAGCTCCTTATTCGCACTAGCTATCATCATTAGTTTTAATTTTCTTAATGTGGTTGAAAGCCTTTTTCTTTTTAACCATTGCATGAAAATATTTGGTATTTCTATCTCCATCAGATATTCATTTTAAAGAAGCTTTTTACCTTCAATAAATCTCATCCATGTCTTGGTAACATGTTAACCTATCTTTGGCTTGGTTTAATAGGACAATTTTGGAAGGGTCTTTAATGGAAGCATCTTCTAAAACTATAACCTCATGTTCTAATTCTTTGATATTGGTAAAAAGATTTTTGAAGCAGTGTTTGTTCCACCATTTGAGGCATTATTTAAGCCTTTTTAATTTAAGCCACAATCTCGCCATCCCTACAATAGAATCATTAGGATGGAGAGGATCGCCTCAATTACTAGCAACCACCTCCAGAAATCTATCGTCCATAAGCCACATATTTTGAAACTGAAATGTAAT
The DNA here is from genome assembly GCA_021442155.1 of Cymbidium sinense. Lineage (NCBI taxonomy): Eukaryota > Viridiplantae > Streptophyta > Magnoliopsida > Asparagales > Orchidaceae > Cymbidium > Cymbidium sinense. Next base: position 25,160,118 of record CM038232.1, on the reverse strand, counting down.
ATGAGAAAAGGGGGTATCCGCACTAACCTTGACAGAGATGAGGAAAGGGGAATGGTCGGATAAGGTTCTACTGAGATGTTCAACAAAAATAGCTGGAAAAAAATTGATCCATAGATCATTAAACAGAATCCTATCTAATCTTTGAACCGGACCACCTCAAATTCAGAAGAAAGGGGTTCAGTATCATCATGGCTCCCATTACAGAATGTTCAAAGAAAAGGTCACTCGAATGGAGATAGTCACAACGGAACAACTTTGAGGACATAAAAACTGTGCTATGCCAAGCTCTAGTTCTTGCTATGTCTAATTTTAAAAAACCGTTTCAAGTGGAAGTTGATGCCTCCAGTGTAGGCTTTGGTGCTGTTCTCACACAAGAAGAGAAGCCCATCAAGTTTTTCAGTGAGAAGTCAAGTTTCACTCATCAAAAATGGTCAACATATGAACTCGAGCTTTATGCTGTGGTGAGGGAGCTCAAGTAATGGGAGCATTAATATGGTTCATCAAGAATTTGTTCTATATAGTGATCACAAATCCTTGCAATTCTTGCAATCTTAAAAAAATTTAAACTGTACGCACATTCGATGGGTGCTATTTTTACATAAATTAAGTTTTGTGATTTAACATAAGGCTGGAAAGTGCAATAAGGTGGCTGATGCCTTTAGTGGAGGGTCTAATCTGCTTGTGGCTGTTTGATCTATGATAACTGGTATGGAATCGCTTCAAAAAAATATATGAAATTGATGAGGACTTGCTGAACATTGTAAGAAGTGTCTTTTAAACAACCCCATAGCAGATTTCACTATAAGACAAGGTTATTTGTTTAAGAGTAACTAACTGTGTAGCCTGAAGACCTCTCTTCTCACTCAACTAATTAAGGATATGCAAGCTGGTAGATTAGCAACCCACGTAGGGTTGTAGGCTTTGAAGGGCAGCAACTGGTTGGTATTCGATTTAAAACTTCTGACCAGCTTTAGTTAGCGCTACTTTCCCTTTTGCCTATATTTAGATTATAAATAATGTTTTTTTATAGATTTACGTACATACAACAAGTTTGAGATATTTATGAAATGTTGATTTTTTATAAAATAGATTATGAAAAAAAGGAGATATCCCCATCAAAATTTTTTTTTTTTTTCAAATTTTAATTATGATCTCACGGTTTTTAAATTTCATTTGTAATTAATGAGTTTAATATATAATAAATTAATAAAAAAATTATGTTTAACTCAATCCAAAATTTAAATCTCATCCTGATAAAAAATTTAAACAAGATATTCTTAATCTATTTTTATTCTCAAGATAAAGATATCAAATAAGACAATTATTTGCTGTAATTTAATTTACATTTTATTTGAAAATAATATATGAGAATAAAAAATTATTTAGAATGAACATAATTTTCTCATAACTCCATGATAACACATCAATTTCATCTGACTTCCTTGATCAATTTATTCCAATTCCATACTTTAAACTATCAATCTGGCGAAAATGGCGATCGCCATTCGATGATGCGAAGGTGGTCGCGGAGACGCATGGCGTTAGTTTTCGGGCGGTGGCGGAAAATCTGACGAATTGACCCTATGGACGGGCTCCATACGCGGACGATATATCGAACTCTTCTCCGAGAGGCGACGGCGGTGCTCCTTAACTCCTATAATAGCTTAAGCTTCCCCTACCCTACGCTTAGCGTGATCGGTAATATGAATTTGGCTCTGCTTGGCTCTCAGAGTGAAGCATTAATGAAGACGCTGAGATTCCGGCGAGATAACTCCGGCGTTTCCTGCCATTCAATGCTCACCTACAATTTTACGCCTTGTCATTGAGGATAAGCGGTGATCAATTGACTTATAAAAAAAATATTCGTAGCTGAACATAAAATGTGGAGAAGTGATGAGTGATGAGTGATGAGTGATGAGAAGTGTATTATAGTATAATTTCTAAAGAACATTTAGGATTGATATTTGTCAAAATATTGAAACACATTCAATTATTAGTTTAAGTTTATTTGATTTTGAAAAATTGGTCTATTTTGATTCAAAGATGACTACCTTAAATCAAAATCATTTGATCATGATTCAAAGTTGGCATACTTGAAATTAATTTGAAATATAATACACACATATATACATATAAATATATAAATATATAAATATTCATGATTATATAATAAAGAATGATTATATATATATGAATAATATAATTTTTAAAATGATATGTATTGTAAAATAAATAATAATATATTTTTTTCAGCAATTCTATGCTAACAAATCTTTTCTTGTGCTTTATGGTCATTTTCTTCAAATCATAGTTGATTTATCACCCTCAAATAGTGAATACTATTTACTCTATGAGATTGTGTAAGATCTGTGTGAATTATTATAAATTTAATAATAATAAATCATATATAATATCATCTAATTAAATAAGTATTTTATAAATTGATTTAAACTTCATTTTTTTACACTTTTAAACTTTTTTATTTTTTACTAATATTAAATGGATTTTAAAAATTTCATGCTCTATTTTCATATACAAATTACAGATATGTAAAAACTTACTATAAATTTTATATGTTTTAAGCTTCTTAATTATCAAAATATTAGTTAAGTATGTATGAAAGATTAATTCTGAAGCTTTAATGTTTATAAAAATATATATAAAAAGTTATATTTTAATTATATTCATTCTTCTTAGAAATTTATTTTTAAATTTATTTCATTAAAAATTATTATCATACTAATATTTTATAAAATATAAATATAAATATAAATTAATATAATAATTCAAAAATTATAGTATTAAACATAAAAATTAGAAGGGAAAAAAATTATTGAATTTAAAATCCGAAACAAGTTATTTATTCATAATTCAATTGTTTTAAGATAATTATTTTAATTGGTACAATTTCTAAAAATATTATAAGTATTGGACAAAAAAAATCTTATACGTTCAAAATTTAAACCATTGTTTATTACATATTATTTTTCTAAATCTTAAACAATAAATTTATTATCTTTGTTTAAAACAGAAAAAAATATATATGAATTTAATAGAATCATAAAATTTAAACATTCATTCTTTACTCACTTTACCCTTCTCTACTTTCACTTCTTACATACCTTTATGTATTTCCCAAATAATTTAAATCTAATATAGAGCTTCTTAATGGAGAGGATTAGGATTGCAAATAAATTGAAATAAATTAAGTCGACCTGAGCATATGCTTGTTCGAGCTCAAGCTCATTTACCAGTATCGAGCTGACAAGCTCGATTTGAACTTTTAGAATTGTGTTCCAGCTGGAGCTCATTTAAAATAGTCCTGTTCAAGCTTGGTTGGAATGTGTTCACAAGCTCTATTTAGATTGGGCATATTGAGCCTGTTAACAAGCATCCTTATCAATGCAATAAATGAGCTGCTTGTTGAGAAATATACACGAGTTGTATCAATTAAAGCTTATTAAGCCTAAAAAATAAAAACAATTAAATGATAGTGTCCACAAACAGGCTTAATCAAGTGTTAATTGAGCTCCTCAATGAACTTGTTCGTGCACATTAAATGATACTATTCATAATCATAAATGAACTAAATAACAAGCTGTCTAAATTTATTCATTTAGCATTCAAGTATTTATTGAACTGTGGATATCATATAAATTTAACATTTGACTCCTCCTAAATTTAATACTTTTTTTATTTGAGATAATCAAAATAGTCATTTATTTGTCCTAAAAATTATTTTTATTTTTTATTTTTATTTTTATATATAAATTTATCCCTCTTAAAAACTGAGGTTATTTCAGTTTACGCAAACACTGCATTTATTTGCAGCCTGAGTTGGCATGGAAGGCCCATTATGATCCTCGATGGAACCAACAGTGCAGCAAGTCGGGATAGCCATGGTTGGCAACAACGGTCTCGTCTTTCGCACAATCGATCGACACGTGACTTCAAAAATGTGATTTTCGGGTGAGCCGAGTGGCTGGGCTTGGTCGATGTCGAAACATGGATAACAATACTTGTTAGAGTGGAGGTTTATGTGTGTGGACAGTTGGGGGGAGATTAATGTTGCGTCTTTATTTAATGACTTTTTGGCAAGATTCTCTTTTGATTTCAATTTTAACTATAGTAAAATTAGCTTTGGGTATACTAGTAATGATTTTTTAATCAAACTGGATTTCAAAATTATTTGATTGGCTTTTATGTTAGCATAATTCAAATTTTTAATAATATATATATATATATATATATATATATATATATATATATATATATATATATATAGATATATATATATATTATATTTATCTTGAAATAAATCTAATTATGTTGAGGCTATAATTTTAAAATTTATTGTCAAACAATTTCTTAATGATATTGTGGGTTGTATAGAGAGGGAGTGATAACTTAAGAGTTTAATATTAATTGTTCCTTGTTGATTTCAACTTGAATGTCTAAATGGGACAAATCTAATGGCACGAAAAATAATCTTATTCAAGTCTAAACCAGGTCATCAAAAAATTTACCCAATTAAATATAAATCTCTCTATAATTTATATACTAGAAACTTTCAAAATTAAATTCATGAACAAATGGACTTCTATTTTATCTATTTTCCAATCAATTTGAATATCTCAATGAGAGAAATCTAATAGCATCAAATAAGATTCTATTCCAAATGAGCTCAAATTAAACACTTAAAATATATTTAAAAAATTGTGATATTAATTACAGAACAAAATAATTTTCAATTTTTGCAAAGTGAGCACTTTGGCGGGAGGAATCTTACACGTTTAAGATCATCCAATTATAATATTTTCATAATACTTAAATAATTAAAGATTAAAAGAATAATATATAATCAATATTGATATAAGTTATATGACGGAGTGATTTAGGATTTTGATCAAATTTACTAAAATATAATCTTTAAAGTTATAAATAGGATCCCATTCCTCACATGAAGGAGCTTGAAGTTAGACTTATACCTACTGTTAGCTAATCACTATTATTATTCTTCAATACTTCTTAAATATTATTAGCTAAAATCATAGGAGATTGTGCTTGTGTTTTGTACATTGTAAACTTGTCTTCTATATTTGAGAAAGAAAATAAATTTTAATAATCTCTATCACCAAAGTGAAACATTCCATTCGGTCCAAGCCTGTTATTTTGTTTTAGATTTCCCATGTAAGAATTCTAGTATCTTTAATGCTCTCTGTTTTCATCTATATGTTTGCATAATCTTCATGAAAAAAAAAAAATTTATGATACAAAATTTTAAAATTAATTATCAAGAATCATTACATAGGAATTAAAATTTATATCAAAATATGGAACATAATAATTTTATAAAAATAATTTATGAAACAAAATTAATGATAGAAATATTTGGGCCTAAAAATCAAGGCATTTCATAGAATCCAAATAATAGATTAAATATTTTTAATTTGGACTCTTTATTTAGAGTGATAGATTATACTTAATGCATTGATCCCAACTTAACATTAGTTTTTTATCAAACTGACTGTGGAGGTGGCTTTCTAGCTTTGGTAGCTTGTTCAAAGGCATATGTTATTTCAATTAATGTAAATCTGAACCCACAATCCCATAAAGAAATTCCAAGAGGTATACTAGATTCACTGTCGAAAAGCAGACAATCCATGGTCGTCTGGGAACACCACAACATCTAAATTGTTCTCTTTCATTAGATCCTTCAATCCCTCGGAGTTGGACATTCTTTTATTGCATTTTCTCTTACACCTATCCCATTTGTTTGTTGTGATGCCAAAAAGATTATTTGCCCATATTCATCCATCTTTTCCTGTATGAATTGATAATGAATACAGATAAGGTTCCATATAAGTTATATTTAAGTTGATTATATTATAATTAAATGGGTAATTGTTAATTACCTCAACCCAATGATTCTTTTTGAAGGCTATGATATCTTGAAGAGATCGTACAGGGGAGGATACAAGATCTTTGAGGTAGGCATTTAGTGAAAGTTTGAACTCGGCCAATAATGAAATTGCTTCACCATTTGCACTACGATTTTGCATAATTTTCATATTCTTCAGTTTAAGATTGTCAATTAAGATAGCTCCTTTTAATCTATAATGAGGATATTAACTTTAATTTTGAATTTAAATTTATTGACATTTTCAAATATGTTTATTTAATGCTCGACTATTTAAATTATTAACATGCTTTTTATTTAATTAAAAGAACCATATTGTCCCAAAATGTACAAAACTCATAAAATAAAATTTTTTTAAAATTGTAAGCTCTTAGTAGACTATTTTTTTAATCTATTTTCATGACAATGGATTTGATTCATAGATTTCTCATTTTAATATAATAATAGAAATGTATTTCTTTTAAACTTTATCTCAAATTTGATAATGGAGTAAAATGCTTGGTTAAGAAGATCATTTTGATGATATATTGCTATTTGGTAGAAAATTAAATCACCTCATTATTTGAAAATGAGTTGCAAATGTATTAGCCTCCAAGGATCCATTTGGGTATGCAAAGAAGTGTGAAGAAACCCACTCTCTTCTCCTTCAGCCCATCCTCTTTCAAGGATTTTTGGAATCCACCATTTGGGATAAAGTTCTCTGCAGCCTTTGTTGCCTCAGCATCTAGTGGATCAAATCTTGCGATTACATCCAAAAGCATCACTGCATCTGCCATCATCTGTGCCATTGGCCCTATTGTTTGTAGTCATGGAGAGATGGACACCATCCCAGATCGGTTCGTTAGGCCCACCATAGGCTTGATGCCCACCAGTTCAACCTGCGGGGGTGATGGCAAAATCCAAATCTCCAAGTGAAACATCGCTAGATTTGCCACAACTATGGTGACTTCTAATCCCACATGGGCCTTTTGCTGTGGTGTAAGGATTTTGACCTTTGTCCCCCTCGTGGACTCCACCCATGGGATGCTGCTACAGATCAAAAGTTGTCCCACTCACTCATGCTTGCTTTGCCTCGAATAATGGCACCAGCTTTACGGAGGCGTTAGATGATGCCGGTGTCGCGAGGAGTGATGGAGCCTAGGAGGGCGAAAGAGCCTGAGGTGGTGTTGAGCTTGTCACGAGTGTTTATATTGTCTTTGATAAGGATGGGGATGTCGCGGAGCGGGCTGAGATGGTCCCCGGCGCTACGTTGAAGGTCGGCTTTGACTGCATCGTCAGTTGCATCAGGGTTGACCTCTATGACAGCATTGAGGTGGGAGTTGAGAGTGTGAAGGCTGCTTGAATTTCTATGATGGTGGCCTCTTTAAAGTGAAAAGAACTCTCAGCAAGGTCTCTCAGCAAACAACCTTGCAACCAAGAAAAGCAATTCAGTGCTTTGTTTTTTTTGCTTGAAATTAGAAATATATATATTTAAAAAAATAAATGTGAATAGATATGAAAATTGATATAAAAATCTTAAAGAGAATTTTAATCGCTTTCTTTAAAAATAATTAATCTTCTTTTAACAATCAAAAGAGTAAAAATGAAATAATTTATTTATTTTTAAATTATCTCATAAAATAATATAATATTTTTCAAAAATTTAGGTGTTTGTAAAGAAGGATAGATATAAAAACACACAACGAATTTAGAAGAGAACAACGTGAGAGGCAAAGCATGCGATCAAACAACCTGTTACTCATCATTTTTAGCGAAGAACTTTGAATAGAAGCGAAACTAATGGCCTGATCACAGGCGACAAAGATTACAAGTAGCAAAAGGGGGACGCGAGCGGCGTAAGAGCTCATGGTTTCCTTCGAAGGGGAGAAACACAAGGAAATAATTAATGGCTCATTTTACCGCACCAACTGAAGGAATTTATATATCTCATTGGGATTACTTTCAACTATAACGACTGGCTATTATATTAAACGATCGGTTCGTCATTCAGCTGGAAATTTGTCTCCTTGTTTATAGTTCCCTCAGAAACAATCCAATAAATTAATTAAAAAAACCTTTTTCTTCCTATTTTTTTCTCTCCAGCTAATGAATTTCAGACAATAGGTTATTTTCTTTGCTGCAGCTTGTGATTTTCTTTTTTTTTTTTTTCATCCTGGTCAATTATTTTCACAATTTATATCTAATAATATCAAATCAGAAGATGATTTACAGATGGATAATTTTAATTGTTTAAAACCTATTTCTGGTCATCGTGGAAGGTACAACAAAGAAAATATTATATAATGTTTTCTCATTATTGCGTGCGCATTTAAATGAGTAACTAATTACAGTTAGTGGTTTCTTTTTTTTTTTTGGAAAGATTTAGGGCATTGCCCGCAGTTAGTGGTTTCCTTTCTGTTGAAATACTTTTGGATTGATCCTCCTTTGGAGGTACATAAAAAACCTCTCTTTTTGAGAGGATTTTTTATTTTTTATTTTTTTTCATTAATAAACATACTCTATTTTGTTTTCAAAATGTTATATATATATATATATATATATATATATATATATATATATATATATATATATATATATATATATATATATATATATATATATATATGTGTGTGTGTGTGTGTGTGTGTGTGTGTGTGTGTGTGTTTGGAAGGATATTATAATTTTTTTAATTTAAAAGTTTATATACGTCTTATTATAATTCATGATTATTTAAATAAATTTTATATCAAACGATTATTTTTCTATTATATCTGAACTTCAAAATTTCAAATATTTGAACTTTAAATAAAAATTTTACATAAATAGCACACAATTCTTATGCATTTACATATCTTACCCTTAAAGTTTGATATATATTATTTAATTTAACATTTTACTTGCTCAATTTGCATATCCTGTGTTCCATAGCATATCATTTAATGATTTTATTTAATTGATATAGAACTATCCATGCATGCATCATACTTTAATCCTCTATTATGTGGGTTTTCATTTGGTGTGAAAGCTGGGGGAGAAAATAAATTAAGGACAGAGGATAATGACTAATTTTTTGTTATTAGGGTTAGCTATATAAGTTGAAACTTATTATTATTTTCAATGACTTGATTAAAAATAAATAAAATTATTTAATCAAGGAATTATGTATTTTTAAGAAGTTTAAACTAAATTAAAAAGAAAATAGCTTGGTCTTGATGAATCACAAGATATTCTTCATAAGAGGTGTGCTTCTGTTAATCATTTTGAAGTTTTCTAGTGCCTGTTTGGTAAGTTCCAAGTGATTGCTTTATGAAGTTCACAAATTGACTTAACTAATTAAAATTCTAATATTAGCCTTATTAATTAGACAAAGTAAATATCCTTTAGCTAGTTTTATTGATTAGGCATTAAATAAATGGTTGCATTGGATGGTACAAGTACAATGAAATGTTATGTTATGATAAGCTCTAATTATCTACGCTTTAAATCAAATATTTTTGGAATATTCTGAATGAACCGCAACCTTTATCTCGAGCCACAACCTTTGTCTTGACCTTTGTTCTATACTTAGTCCAAGAATAATTTGACTGTATAGTTATGATCTATGATCAGTTGTTTATTTATTTGACATTTTTCTTCCTATATCCTATTATATTATATTGTGAGTTGAATCCAATGATATCTTTGAAAAACTTTTAATTAAAATTCTTAGATAGAAATTCAAATAATTTTAAATAATGTCGTTCTCGATATCAATATTATATACAACTGGAAGACGAAAGTGTTAAGCTATATGATTTATCGACTGAAAAATAATTGTAGCTACAACAACAAAGTAGAAGACGATAAGTATTTATATATATTTGTCTATATATATATATATATATATATATATATATATATATATATATATATATATATATATAGTTTAGTGATTTCTATGTGGCAACCTTAAGGTACAAATTTTTTATTTGGGCTGCATGTACATAGAACTATAGGATGGCTATGACAGTACTGTTATGCTTGTTGGGATTAAGTTCATAAGAATATAAAATTTTAACCGGTTTTCACTTTATATTTTCATCCATCGAATGCTTGAAAATATTTCAAAATAATCTTTTCATACGTCTAAGGATAGATTTGTACTTTTTTTTTCATAGCTCATGTTGAAAAATAAAGATCCATCCTAAGGTTTCAAAAGTTACGAGAGAGGTCAATGTTAATTCACTATTATTAGTGTTTTCTAGAGAATGAGAATATAAGAAGTAACAACGTCAAAGATTTATATATATAATAAAGTAAAAAAATTAAATTATTTAATTCAATGCCTTTAGCTTATTTTATTTTAATTTATGCATTCTGAGATAAATCCATCTATTTTAAATAAACATAATGAGTGAGATATATAACATCTCAAATTTTAAGCAATTCTTTCTTATTTTCATAAGCATTCTTTTAGCTTCTAAATGGTGAGCCCCAAGTATTTATGCTTTTGCTATTTGAATTTAATGAGTGTCTTCCCTTCTAAATTTTTTTTTTTTTAGAGATATGATGATTGAGTGATGATGCTAGCAAAGTCATCAAAGTCTTATCTCAGAAGAATCGAATGACCACACTATTTATCGATGACTGCGATAACGTTGCATACCCTTCTTTTATGATGAACATCATTATTAGAAAAAAATTTGATGATTTTTTAGCATTGCCAAATTTCTTTTTTAGAATATTTTGAGATGTGACTTGATATCTATATATGAGGAGGCTCAAGATGTAATGTTAAGCTTTTTCATTGTGCATGTACAATCCACTCCCAATATTTAACTCATGTTAAGTTGCTTCAAATTATTGTTCAATTATATTCTTGTAAGGTAATTTGTTTTATAATGATTTATGGCTTAATTTTCATGCTAAAAAATAAGGATCATATCTTATTTTTTTAGGATCATTTTATTATTCTTCCTTAGATCAATATTTATTATAATATTAACATTGACTTTATCAATTATTCTTATATTTATAATAATAGATTATTGAATTTTTAATTCAAATTATATGTACATTTAATAATAATTTTAATTTTTTTGTCACTTTTATATTTGTTTATTATGATAAAATTTATATAAAAATGATTTTATGTATATAATTCAATAACATATTTTAGTAATATTTATATTTTAGTAAATATAATTGATTTTTTTTTGGGAACCCCATATAAGGGAATTTTATTGCTCACAAAAAAAAGGGGGTTACAAGATCTTAAGAGGGGATAAACTCATAATCTACCGCTCAAAGAGCTACAATCATCTTAAAGAGTGAATCCTCTGTCTAAGTACAACCCACATAGAAAAAGGAAAAAGACACTACCAAAGAAAGCAAAAGAGACACAGGAGCAAACTGCAAAGCTAACCAGTGGCAGTAGATGTCAATATTTTAAATATTTAATTAGTGTACTTTAATTCATATGTACTAAAGAGTGATGCCTTAAATAAATAGGAGATTTACATACATACCACACAATTCTTATGTATTTACATATATATACCACTTAAACTTTAATTTTTTACATATATAGCACTCTAATCTTTAATATCACATCAAAAATATCATCATCACTCACTTTTTAAAAGTGAAACACACTTTTTAAAGCATAGGAAAGTATTAGATAAGTAAATATTTGACTTTAGGTGTTAGATATGTAAATACATAAAATTTGTGTGGTATATGTAAATCTTTCTAAATAAATATAACTCGTGTTTATTAGAAGTTAATGATCATAGATGTATGATAACTATTACCTAAATGAAAGTAATTCAATGTTGAATTTCATAGAAGTGTTAAATATTCTATGTATGCTATCACAATAATCAATTTATTTTTTTGAGAAATAATTTAAATATCCATATTTAAATCACAAAAATTAAGCCTACTTAATACTAAATGAAGTTGGAGTAGGTTGAAATCCTTCCTCTAATTTCAACTAGAGTTTCAATCTTAGATGTCAAATATTGAGTGTGAGCCACCTATCACCAAACAGTGTGGTGTTTTAAAAAGCCATGAACTATCGAATGAAGAGCAATTAAAGATATAAAAATCAGTGGCATTTGATGCAAATGGTAGACAATTTTGATAAGATCATGAAGAGGCTCCTAACAATGAGGCTCAAAGATTCTATGACCTATTAATTGTGTCTTAATCACTAAGACCTGTTATGTCTATTATCATAAGAATATTTAGCATCAAAATAGATTTTATCATACCACATAAATGTTTTAAATAATTTGTTAGAGTGTTAATAATGTCCATTTCAATTGATGATTTAATACTAACTAATTTATATAAGATTAAAATACATATCCAAATTAAATTGAATGTGAAAAATAAATTATTACACTATTTATGATATATTATATTTCAAGGAAATTATGACAAAAAAAAAGAATGAATGTATTGCAATGCATCTTTATTTATGCGACAAAGTTGAAACAATATAAATATTAGAATTTCTCATATAAGAAGTTATGATATGTACCTCTCAAGTCATGATTGTAAAGACTATAAGAATCTAAGATTTCTGCTAGACATATAGCATCAATCAAATGTTGAAGCTTGGATATACCTTTTTTTTTTTTAGGAAACCCCATATAAGGGAATTTTATTGCTCACAGAAAAAAAATGTTACAAGATCCTTAAGAGGGGATAGACTCAAAGTCTACCGCTTAAAGAGCTACAATTATCCTAAAGAGTAAATCCCTATCTAAGTACAACCCACGCATCAAAAACAAAGAAAATACCCAAAAAAATATGGAGAGTAAAAGACACAAAGGAGCAAACCGCCACGCTCGCCAACATCAGTAGATGATGAGTTGAAGAAGAGTTTACGTCCCAAAGAAAATGCTTGCTTGATACCTGCAGAAAAGAAAAGGACTCTGCAAACATCTAGAAGAACAGTTAGCACCAATAAAATAGGAGTTAAATCTAAGGGATAAACATAAGGCTGGAAAAAAATATTAAAATCTTAGAGGGGGCTCCAAACACTCTACCCTAGCTTGGGGCAGCCACATACATGTGAATCCAGCAGTAGGAGGGATACAGCACACATGCTACTACCAACCAAGGAAGGAAAGTAATCCGCCACCCATCAAAGAAAACAAACCTGTGGAAACAGTTTATCCATAGGGAAATCATGTAGCTCAACAGAATAGTATAACCAATGAAAAGAGATCCACAAAGTTTCAATGAATGAAGCGAATTTCCCATTCCTTTATCAACATTAGAGCCCATATAGTGCCGACAGCTATCAAATAAACAATCCACACCAATCCACCCAAGATCCATAATACAATTAAATTTTAACAAGCTTACCAAGATAAGAAGAAGCATCCAGTTCCAATGAGGCTTAAATAAATACCACCATAATACAATTAAATTGTTAATCCAACGCGTACAATAACCAAAAGAAAAGCATACACAACTCCCAGGTCGAACATACCGAACTCCAAAAATTCCAGTAGGTCACTTTCATATATTGCCAACAGTTCTCCAATAAATAATCCACACTAATTCCACCCCCGACCCAATTTCATATTACAATTAAATACCACAAGATATAAATAGATCCAGAAGAAAAGATCATAACAGAGTAAGGGATATTCCATTTAATAAGTCCAGGAAAGCATGATACTATAAAGACTGAAAAGCCCAAAAAACTCGAACTAACATCCACAGAGGTCTTTGAAGGCGAAATAATGTGATACCACTGCACATACACCAAACCCAAAGGAAGGGATACACAACTCCCAGGTCGAAAAGTCGAGCACCATACAGGTTTAGTAAAAAATGAGAATGCTGAAACCTCAAGCAGCTCACATCCGAAAAAGAAAGGGGAGAAGCATTTCCAGTTAATGAAAGAAGAACATCTTGCCAAACAAGTGTGCAGACCATTCAAATAAATAGCAAGATAGACATTGCAGCAGTTAGGTATATAGGCAAAATCAGCCTTGAAAAATAGCCCTAACGACTGCATAAGAATATTTAATAAGCGCACAATAAACAGAAAACAAAAAATAAACAGAAAATGATACACTTTATCATCATATCCCTTATAAAAACACTTCAATTTAGTAATCAGGTTATAACACTTAAGAGACGTTGATTTTTTGTATGAAAATAAGTTCCATACGCTCCTAAAAGGAGGAAAGACCTCACCCAGCCAAAAGATTGAAATAAAAGCAAAATTAAGGCTTATATATTCCTAACATAAGGAAAACCACTTTTATCTAAATTTACAAGTCCCTGTAATAAGGAAAACCACTTTTATCTAAATTTACAAGTCCCCGTAATAAGGGAGGGATATTATCATAAGAGAATATATTCACCATAGAGGATTTTGCACCCCAATTAGCAAGAAAATCAGCACACGAGTTCCCTTCTCGATAAATATGTGAAATATGATAATCAAGAGAAGCAAGAAGCCTCCTCGTGCAGTTAAGAATATAGTAAACTTCAACATTGTCATGCAATTCGAAATTTAATAAATTCAAAAGGAGGAGAGCATCAATTTCAAGCCATATTTTTTTTTAAATCCTTTCTGAATGCATAACGATATGCCATAATGCAAAGTTCGCAAAAGAACGAGCAGGGTCTTAAAGGAATAGCAAAAGTAGCAATCATCTTGCCTTTAAAATCTCTTAAAATACCCCACAACCATAGAGCCCATAAGCAAGCGGATCCATCATATTAACCTTAAGATATGATAGTTGGGTTTTCTCCAATAAATAGTCTTACAAATAAAATCAACCTCAGAAGACGGGAGGGAAATCCCAAAATAAGGGGCCAGATGCTTGACACCTTTGAAGCTAGAAGGAGGAAGAAGGTTCACTTTATAAAGGGAGGTAATTTTACACTTGGTTCTAGCAATAACACAGTGAAAATTCATAGGAATATCACTATGTTTAGCATCATTTCTTTCCCACCAGATATACCACAATAAAGTAATAGCCAGAACACATTTGACATGTCCTTTCAAGGAAGAGGATATGAAAATATTTAAAAGGTGAAATATAGAAAGAGATCCATCAAACAGAAAAGTATTAAACAAACTAACATACCAATGCCAGACTTTAGCAGCAATGGGGCCATTAACGAAGACATGGTCCATAGTTTCAATGTGGAAGCAACATTGACATTTGGATGGAAGATGAAAGCCTTTTTTCAAGAGAATGGCATCCACATGAATGTAGTGTTTTAGGATACGCCAAGTAAGAATCGAATATGAGGAAGGGATAGAATTACTCCAGATTTTTAGAAAAATTAGATAGTCTTGACTTTTAAATCTAATAGGTTGCCACACATCCTTAAAAATAAAATCTCTAGAGGAGGAAATGTTAAATAGGATTCGATAAGCTATATTGGATGTTAGATTAATATTAAGTATTTTGTTTATGATCACATTGGGTACATGGGAACCTAACAGAGCTATATCTCAAGAATTCTGAGTAATAAAATGGCTAACCTTAATCCTATCAATAGAGTGAGTACTGAGTAAGGAGTCAATAGAACCCAAACCCAGCCAATTATCTTGCCAAAAAAAGGATGAACCAGAATTCACACCCTAGGAGATTAGCTCCTCAACAACCCACTTGATGTTACAGAGTCTTCTCCACACTAGGGAATCCCTCGGTTTGAAAGAATAAATGAGGGGGTGATTACCCTTACAATATTTGGCGAGGATGAATTTCGACCAGTAGCTATGATTGCTTCTAAGATTTCATCACATTTTGTAAGAAAAGCATTTAATGGAATCTTCTAATGTTTTACAACCTAAACCACCTTCATTTAAAGAACCACAACAGGTGTACCGGCTAGCCCAATGAGTTTTTTTGGAGGATGAAGTAGAACCCCAAAAGAATTTGTTGAAAAGATGGTTAATCTTTTTAATGATAGAGGTTGTAGGGATAATAGTGGAAAATAGATAAAAGGGTAAGGAGCAGAGAATGCTTTTAATCATCACAAGTCTCGCTCCAAAAAATAGAAGGTGGAATTCCCAGGAGGAAATGTTTTTATAAATTTTTTGAATCACCTCATCAAAATGGGAAGACCTTTTAGCACCACGATATAAAGGAGTACCTAGATATTTAATAGGGAGAATATGATGGGCAAACCCCGTAAAACTCTTAATAGTATTTATCCTAGGAAGAGGAATCGATTTACTAGAAATAAAGTCACTTTTGTCAGGGTTAATTTTTAAACCACTTTCCCTCCCAAACTGAATAAATAACTTACACAGTTTCTTAATGTATTGGGTAGAACCATTGCAGAAAATAATGAAATTAGCCGCAAAACTGAGGTGAGAGATAGGAAAACCACCCCTAGTCTTGTAGAACATGTTAGGCATTTTAAGAAACAATAGTTCAAGACTTTGAGAGAGATATTCCACCGCGATAATGAAAAGGGCCGAAGAAAGGGGATCCCCTTGCCTTATCCAATGGGTAGAAGAAAGACGTCATGAACTTTGCCATTAATAAGTAAATAAAACCCAAAGTTTTCAAAACCATTCTTGATTAAAGTAATAAACGGATTGGAAAATCCAAAAAGATTCAGAATTTTATGGAGGAAAGTGCAATCAATATTATCGTAAGCTTTGGAAATGTCTAACTTAAAAACTAAATTCTCACACCAAACCTTAGTGTTTAAATCATGGATAATTTCTTGAGCTAACAACACATTATCAGAGATAGATCTACCTTTGACAAAACCCGTTTGATTGGGGGAAATGATTTTAGGAAGTAAAATACCTAATCTTTTGGCTAGGATCTTAGATATGAGCTTATTAAAAAGAGTACATAGGCTTATAGGTCTAAAATGGTTCCAAAGTTTGGGAGTATCGATTTTAGGAATTAGAACAATGGAAGTACTAGAAAAGTATTTGGGGAGGATATTTCCTTTAAACAAATCTAGAACAACTTTAACCACATATTCTTTGATAATATTCTAACATTTTTGAAAGAATAAGGTCATGAATCCATCAGGACCAGCCACAGAATCCGTATTCATATTCTGTAAAGTGGATGCAATTTCAAATTCATAGGGTAAAGAGGTAAGCATTTTGTTATCTTCTTCAGGAATGATCTTAGGGATAACTTCAAGCCATGCTAATTCCTCATAGGACACATTATTAAGGAGATTAGTAAAAGGTTGCATTGAGTTCCTTATCGTCAGAACACCAACTATTATCATTATTTTTGATTTTGTTTATGTGATTGAGGGTCTTTTCTTTTGAACATAGCATGAAAATATTTGGTATTCTTATCTCCCTCCAATATTTTTTTAATGGAAGCCTTTTGCCTCCAATAGGTTTCCTCCATGTCTTGATAGCATGTTAACCTATCTTTGGCTTGGTTTAATAAGATACTTTTGGAGGTATCATGAATAGCTGCTTGTTCTAAAGCTATGACTTCTTGTTCTAAATCTTTTATGTTTGTGAAAAGATTTTTGAAGCAGTGTTTGTTGCACCATTTAAGGAATTGTTTAAGCCTTTTTAATTTAATCCATAATCTCTTCATCCCAATAATAGAATCATTAGGATAAAGAGGATATCCCCAATTAGTAGCAACCACCTCCAAAATCTATCATCCATAACCACATATTCTGAAAATAGAAAGGAATATGAGAAGAGGGATTCCGCTAACCTTGAGAGATTAGTAAAGGGGAATGATATTAGGTTCTCTTGAGGTGTTCAGAAGTAATCGATGAATTGATTCATAGATCATTAAAGAATTACTCTAGTCTTTGCCTAAGTCTATGATTATTCCGTGAACGAGCCAATAAAACCTAGATCAGTAAGGTGACAATCTAGAATCATATTATTAAACTCCTCCATGGAGAATAGGTTAGAGCATTTCCACCCACCCATTCCGAAGAGGAAGAGATAGGGTTAAAATCCCCACCCACAAACTAGGGAGCATTAACCGAGGATGAGAAATTACCCAGATCTTCCCACAGGGACCTTCTACCATACCTATTGCAAGAAGCATAAACAAAAGAACCAAAACATCACCAATTGTCAAAAGTGAATTTAGCATTCACAACCTGGTGAAGATCCTGGATAATATGAAAAGCAAAAGGATTTTTCCAAAAGATCTAAATTTTATTACTCGAGTTAGCAAAAAACTATCAAAGCCGATCATTCTAGCAACATATTGAATGCTAGAAGGAAGGATAAAGGGTTCCAAGATTACCAGGAAATAAATGTTATGGGTACGAACTAAGTTGCTGAGTCTATTACGAACAGAGAGGGAACCTATCCCTCTCCCATTCCAGATCAAGAAAGAGGCCATTTACTTTGGTTTAAAGGAGCCAGATCTAGTTACTCTGGCAAAGCTAGGAAATTTAGATTTAGATGATTTGTTTCTCTTTTTTATAACTGTGTGGAAATCATTGGCCAAACAAACAGCCTCACCATCAGATAACAAATGTTCAGTTAAGTGTAGGGCTGTTCATAATTCAGTTTAAACCAAAAATTTGATTAAAACCAAACCGAAATTTTAAATTTGGATAGTCTTTTTAATTTTATTTTGGATTTCAGTTTAAATTTTAGCTAAATTCAGTTTTTGGATTATGGATCGAATTTAAAAATTTATAATCCAAAAAAATCAAAAATCTGAAATTTATCCCGTGCCATGCAAAAAATAGAAATCAGAATATTGGATGATAATGGATATTGCAAATCCTAGGCTAGGGCGAAACCCAAAAGAGAATAAGCGATTAGGATAGGGAGGTGAAAGGGCAAAGCCGTAATGGCAATCCCTCCCCATGGTCACGGGCTGGTTCTCTACTTCTCTAGTTCTCTTCGACTTCTGTTCGACACTTCAACTCTTCATTGTAGTTCTCGAAGTTTTCATTCTGTTCATGATTCTTCTGTTCTCTTCTCGGCTTCTCCCTTCTAGCCTCTCGGCTCTCGTCATCTCGTGCAATTGTGCAAGGGCGCTTCTTCTCCCTTCTTCTCTAAGTTTTTCTCTCGGACTCTCGGGTCTCATGGTCGATTCTCGTTCTCACGGATCCTGACACGTGGCTCTGTTACATCACAATAGCATTCAACAATGCAGCAGGTTTTGTCTCGATTCTCATGGATTCTTTTTATGTTGTTTAATGTTTTCTACTTTGGAGACTTGGAGAGTTGGAGTTGGAGTTGTTTACTATTCCAGTATATGCAACTCTTCCAGTATATTATTTATCATGTTTCATGAGCTCTTGTGTATGACTTATTAGCTACAAGCGGAAGTGGTGTTTCATCCTTAGCAGTAGGTGGCATTCACACCTTCACAATATGCAATCCTTTCTTTTGGCGTTTACAACAACAACCCAAAGGCATCACAAATCGGTTTTCGTTCATAACTTCACTGTCATTCTGGACAGGACTTAGAGTCATCCCAATTAGTTGATCATGCACAGAAGTATATGGGATGCCTTCTTCTTTTCCACCACAGTAGTCATAATATGTTACATAGCTAGACCATGAGGAAGAAGGTTCACAATAGTATCATCATTTGTTGGATTGACTCGTTCGTGCTTCTTGTCAGTACACACGAGGCTTAGAAGCATACTTCCATGACATGATTGACATCTATGCACTAGACACTTTATATTTTTATTTGATTATAAATGATATTATTGTTAGACATTTTTGATATTCGATGATCTTTTCTATTATTATTAGTAATTGTGGAGTGATAAAAACACCTCTGATTAACATCGAGTGAATCATTGATATTGTTTTTTTGAAAATGTTTACATTAGATATTTGAAGTGAAGTGTGTTAGTTTATTTTATTTTTGTTATGCTTTTTTTGTTGAAGTAAATGAAAGCTACTAGTAGTTTTGTTTTTTTCATAAGAGGTTTAACGTTGGTATAATCAAGATTGGGTGTATCATATATAATTTTTAGTTTTTTCTACTCTCATTTGGCTTATTCTTTCTTGATCTCTTTACACTTTGATTAGATGTCTCATTGTGGAGAGAGTTCTAACATGATTGGTTCTTCCCAAAATCAAACACCTATCAACAAGATAATATCCACAAGTGTTGCAAGTGCTTCAAGTAGCAAGTCATCTTTGAAAAGAGAATAAGAAAGACACCCCAAGATCTCGATGTTCAGATCACTTTACTAAATTTAATAGTTTGGATGGAGAAAAGATGAGTAAATGTAACTATTGTGGGAAGACTTATCATAGTAATACAAAACTTAATGGTACTACAACTTTACGAACACATGCAGATGTCGAAGAATCCTCATAACATGGAAAAAGTCAAACTCTACTAGTATTGCAACCTAGTGGGTGAACAAAATACTAGAGGTCTCAAAGCTTGGAGGTTTGATCAAGAAGTGTTAGAAAAGCTTTAGCAGCCATGATAATTATGGATGAATTACTATTCAAACATGTTGAAGGATATGATTTTATGAAATGTTGCCCAATGTTTAAAATACCTTCCATTGGACACTTACATCGCTTTGAATTTTACTTAGATGAGAAGAATGCTTTGAAAAAAATATTCAACGGTTTGCTTGACAACTACATATGGACATCAATCCAGAGAATTAATTACATGTGTCTAACCATGCACTATATTGATGAAGATTAGAAGTTAAATAAGAGAGTCATTAATTTTTGTCTTATATATAGTCATAGAGGGGAGATTGTTGGGCAGGAGGTAGAGAGATGTTTGATTGATTGGGGTATTAATGATTTTACAATCACGCTTGATAATGCTAGCTCCAATAATGGTATTATCAATCATTTACAGAAGAAATTTTCAAAACAAGAGGGAAGTGTTATTGATTGTAAGTTCTTACATATGAGATGTGTTGCACATATTATAAATCTTATTGTTCAAGATGGAATTAAGGAGGTTGGTAAATCTGTATAATGTGTAAGAGTCATCTTGTCCACAGAGCCATCTTGTGTGGGTTGGCCTCTTTAGGATTTTTGCTTTTGGTTTTTTTTCAAATATGTTATTCTGTTTGGTTGTTTTCCTGGTTTGGGTTGGTGTTTTCTTTTTATTGGTTGAAAAATACCCCTTCTTGCACTGGCTATTGGTATTGAATCCCTATTATTTATTTCTTTGTCATTCTATTTTCTGTTTGGTGGATGTGGTGTTTTTCTTTGGTGGTGGTTTTGATGGTTATTTCTAGATGCCCTCTTTGTCTCGCTATGGCTTTCCTCTCTATATTGCTGCTTATATTCTACTATTTTGCTATTAGCCTATTTGGGTGGAGGTTTTGCCTTTAGGTCATGTGATGTTATGCCTTTCATATTGTTATGCCTTTCTCTGTTGTTATGCCTTTTGGGTCGATGTTATGCCTTTGCTACCATGTTATGTCTTTGGGTCATTATTATGCCTTTCATTTTGGGTCACCGTCTGTTGTGTTGTTACCCATGTTCTATTCATGATTTGGAGACTTGGAGTTGTTCAATGTTCACTATTCCCGGTTGAATAATGGTTATCTTATCCAATGGGTAATGGCTTTTTTTTTTTTGCTTTAAACTACTATTTGGGTGGGGTATGCCTTTTGCTGCCTATTGTTGTTATGCCTTTGGGATGCTATTATTGTTATGCCTTTGGAGTCAATTGATATGTTATGGCTTGTTGTTGTTATGCCTTGTTATGCCTTGTCAGCTTGTTCCCGTTGTACCACTATTCTATTCATGATTTGGAGACTTAGAGTTGTTCACTATTCCAATCTGAGGCCAGTTGTTGTTATGCTAATGAAATATGAATGGAGTAATGGATTATTTGTTATGCTCAGAGTTGTTTACTATGAGTAATTTACTATTACGGAGGCAGGTTATGTAGTTTCTAACTTTCTGTTATGTTGGTATTGCTTATTTTGTTATGAGTGAGGTAACATTTCTTAATTTAATGTGATGTGCTATTTCGACTTCTGAATACGGGGATGTTTGGCGCGCTTTCAGCAATGATGGCTTTGATGTTATATTTCATTTACTAATACTGGTAACATTATTTGTGATTGTAACCATCCAATCTGGATGGATACTCATGTTGCTCTTAGTAATTTTAAGCGAGCCTTTCTTTTCTTTTGAATTTGACTTTCATTTTTTAGTCTCTCTTTTGTTTAATCTCCTATTTCTATTCATAATAAAAGATGCCACCCCTGATCCAATTGCCACAAAGAACATTTGTAGAGTTAGCAGTAGTATAAATTTAGTATTTCAAGCCATTAATCAAAACTATGAGCATCGAATGTACCGGTAAACTTCGTTTTATTTTTTCTTAAAAAAAGTTCTTATATTTATGTATTTGTTATGTTTGTTGCTTTCCACCTCTTTTAGATATTTTAATGTTATTTCTTATCGAAGTTCAATAACTACATATATCTGTGTTTTGTAGATTATCATTTCAGCTGATAAAGAAATATGCAAAGGTTAAAAATGGCACTTTTTTGGGTTATAATGGAACTCTTTCACCGAATGCGGATTATCTTGATCATGCTTCCTTTTAAAATGTGGAAGAAAATTAGAGAAACTAAAAATGTTTATGAATTATGAATGTTTATGAATATTTATGAATGCTTATTAGATATGTAATTATAATCCTTTTAAATATGGAATGTTTATGATGAATGTAATATTGAAATTGAAAATTTTCTTTTGTTAGCATATACATTTTATTGGATTAATGGCAATTGGCAAAAATGTGTTATGTTATTAAAAAAGAGAAAAGATATTTGAAGAAATGTATTTCATCACATTATAGGTGTTAATGTATTATGTTAATTAGTGCTCTTTAAGTAATATATTTAATATTTATTTTTTCAAATCAGAATTCAGAAATATAAACCTGTTTCAAAAAATATGAGTATATCTATTTCAAAAAATATAAATCATAAACTAATTCTGAAATCTGCCTTTAGTGGAAGTGTGGAACCGTGGAAACAAAAAAACCATGAAATCTGCATTTTTAATTAAATAACAAGTTTTTTTTATTATTTTAGTTTTTTAAAAACTGAACCGAAAATCTGAAATTGTTTTGGATTGGATTGGTTTGGATTATATTAAATCTTATACGAATCAGATTTTCGGATTCTGAATTTCAAACCGAACATATTACCAAATTAAAAAACCGATCCGTCCAATCTGACCGAATGCACACCCATAGTTAAGTATTTGTTGCCAAGAGGAGCTTGGAGGTTAAAAGTCATTTCTACTTCTTCCAATTCAGTGTTGAAGACCTGATGTAGCTTAGGTTTTGGATTTAGATCAGAGTTAGAAGAGGAAGCACAGGAGGGATTCGAAATAGGCAAAACACAAATACCTAAATCAGGAGTATAAGTTATCTCTAAATACTGTACATCTTCCAATCCTACATTAGTATTCATTTGACCTTTAGCTAATGGAGATACAGAATTAGGGATAATAGCATTAGTGAGGGAATCAGCCACTAGGGGGGATCCAAAGCTACTATTAGATGCATTAATGTCAATATTGTTATTTTTTAAATGGGTTCCAACATGAGAAGCCTGTTCCTTAATATGAAGTGAGCCAACTGGTAAATGCTCAGCTGTGTCCATCTTAGATTCAGGTTGGTGGATATGAACCAGGGGATCATTTTTATCAAGTATTGGAGTGGTTGTATTAGAAGTCATATCATTTTGAGGTTCATTCAAAGTGGCCTTAATGGATGGAGCAGCTTTGGGTAACACATGATTTTTCTTTAGATGCGGATGAGCTACAAAACAATCAGCAAATCCATGCCCATGAATTTTACAATGGGAGCAAAATACAGGTAAGTTTTCAAAGTCCTTTTTTATAAATAGTCATATTTTTCGACCTAACCGATTTCCTAGGATATTTTTTAGATATACCAGTATCCAGCAACATAGTGTAGCTAAGCGGTTGCTTGGTCCAACTGGAGAGGCCTACCAAACAAACCAACCACAACATAGAGAAACTCAGGATTAAAGAAATGCACGCGAAGGTTAGGAATGGACAACCGAACTGGAATGATGGGAGATTCCTCCTTAATGTCTAAAAAAGGAGTCCATTTCAATAACCGCATATGACAATTAAAAATTAAATACGATCGTCTTGCCAAAACACAGAAATAATCCAAATCATTAGATAATTGAATCAATACATGTCGTGAATCAATCAGACCCACCAAAAAAACTCCAGAGAATTTCATATTATGAAAAAAGGCTCGGATATTTTTCATAGAAGGGCGTCGCAGAGCAAATTTCCCAACCAAAGCAAATTCAAAAGGTTTAGCAAGCTTTTCAACCATTGAATCCGAACACATGATAGCGAGTACACCCCGGAAGGATGTAGAAACAAAATCGAAAGACTCATCGGGATTTTTTACCCGCACTTCCTTGAAAGATTTGAAGCCATTGAAGGATTAGTCGAGGTTCAGGGGATCCTTACATTCTGACAAGCCGCTGTGGGGTTCCCCAAGGGGAGCGAGAATACATGATCAGTAATAAAGCATTACAAAGAAATTGAGAAAGGCCTTTTATCCGAGAGCAAACGCGATCTAGAACTACACAACGGGAGGAAGGTCATGGAGGAGGAACGTGGCTTGCAGGAAAAAAAGATAAGCTTGGATATACCTTGATTATACAAATTTAGAGTTTAATTTTAAGTCTCCAAATGTTAGCTTGGGTTATGTGCTACTTTAGGTGCGGTGGGGGGGCGGGGAACCCCATATAGGAGAATTTTATTGCCACAAAAAAAGGAGTTACAAGATCCTTAAGAGGGGGTAAACTTAGAAGCTACTGCTCAAAGAGCTACAATTATCCTAGAGAGTAAATCCCCTGACTAAGTACAATCCACACATATAAAAAGAGAAAGAAAAAACCAAAGAAAGCAAAAGATACACATAAGCAAATAGCAAAGCTTGCCAATAGTAGCGATTGTTAAAGTGATATGAGCTAAATGAAGGTAAAAACAGAAACATTGAGAGATAAACAAAGAGTTGTGGAAAAAGCTTCGGCACGATCACACCAACTTGGGGGCAGCCATGCATCCAAATCAAAGGATGGGATACAACAGGTACTACCACCAAAGAATGGGTGAAAATCAACCATCATCATAGCTTACAAACCCGGGAACCAACCCATCCATGGAAGTCGAGTGTGGACCGAAAGAGCAGTACACCAAAGTATAGCAAAGCTAACCACATACACAGGGGAGAGAAAGCCACGCAGATAGAAAAGATAAAAGGAAAACATCATTCCTTTAACAACAGGAGAGCCCAAATAGTGCCAACAGAACTCAGATGCCAGCCCATAACAACCCAATCAGGGGTCATTCCATAGAGTATAAATCAACGACAAGAGAATAAATAAGAGCATCCAAGTCCATGCATGATTGCAGCTGCTATAAACGGTTCCAAAAGAACACAAACATACATGATGATATTACTTGTTGGAATATAGAATTTGCAACTAGTAACAAATTCACTATCAGAGGAACAAGACAAGGAGAATAAAAAATAGAGGAGGATTAGAAATAAAGTTTGTTT
The DNA here is from genome assembly GCA_021442155.1 of Cymbidium sinense. Lineage (NCBI taxonomy): Eukaryota > Viridiplantae > Streptophyta > Magnoliopsida > Asparagales > Orchidaceae > Cymbidium > Cymbidium sinense. Next base: position 25,134,687 of record CM038232.1, on the reverse strand, counting down.
TATTTATTTTTTTGTATTTTTGACTTTAAAATATGACTATCAAAGTTTTAATGTTATAATTCCTTGATTTCAATCTTTAATTATTTTTATGATAATAAACATTTGTATTTTCAATTATTTTTATCGTCTATTATGCATCTTTTGTAATTAGAAATAATTGTGAATAAATTTAAAGCTGCAATGTTTGGTAGATATTTTTATTTTATTATTATTATTATTATTATTATTATTATTATTATTATTATTATTATTATTATTATTTGGCTTTTAGGGTTTTGCTGAAAATTTTCTTGGACAGAAAGAAGACTTCATGATTTATAATTTAATTATTGTATTGGTCTAGATCAAATCATAGTACGCTATATGATCTTGTACTTAACATGCAAGAAAAAATGAGACATTATTTAAATCTCTTGTATTTTCTAAATGTTTAGCTATTGTTAAACTAAAACTGAACTTTTAGGCCTTTAAAATAATGGAAAACTAGAATGGCATACATGAAAAAATTAAAGCTATAAAAATTAATCAAATAAAGAAAAATTAGAAAAAAATAAATAAATACTAATACAGATGACAATATGTGCAAAATTATTTTAAATTGATTTATTTTTAAAAAAATTATTTTGTAAAATAGGAGTTACTATCAATATGATTCTAGCTTGAAAATCATGGCGGTTAATTGAACCTAAGAAAAACCTCAAATATTATGTACATAAATAACTAAATCTTCTTTAAAAAAGATAATACAATCATGATTCATCAAATCGCCTTCAAATCAATAATGTTATATCATTTTTTTTTATCAAATTAGGAGTGGAGGTGGCTTTCTGACTTTGGTGGCTTGCTCAAAGGCATATGCTATCTCGATTAATGTGGCATCTGAACCCCACAAACTAGCAAAAGAAATACCAAAAGGAGCACCAGAGTTATTGTATCCAGCAGGTACACTAATGATGGGAAAGCCACCAATCGCCATAGCATGTATAAAATAATAATTGGGGAACACCACAGCATCTAAGTTTTTCTCATGTATTAGATCCTCCATTCCCTCCTTCGAGAGTTGAGCCATTCTTTTCATAGCATTCTTTTCTGACAAACCAATCCCATTTGTTTGTTGTGATGCTAAGAAGATCTCCTGTCCATATTCCTTTGTGTTTTCCTAAATCAATTGAATATTGTAAATTAATTTGTTTACAATTTTGATAATTGAATGATCATTACATTACAATAAAAAGGATTATTGTTTGTTACCTCAATTTGGTGTTGATTGTTGAAAGCTATGACATCTGCTAATGATCGTATAGGAGAGGACACAAGATCTTTGAGATAGTCATTGAGTGAAAGCTTAAATTCAGCCAAAAATGATGTTGCTTCACCGCTTGCAACTTGACTTTGCATGATTTCTATATTTTTCATTTTAATATTGTCAACTAAAATGGCACCTTTTAATCTGCGATAAACAAATTAACTTTAAATTTAAATCCACTTGCATTTTCAACTATATTTAGTTAACATTGGGTTTCTTTTCTTTAGAGAATAAGTTTTCAATTTAACTTTTAAAAAAAAAATTTAATCCTATTCTCCGAAAGCCTCATATGCAGCTAAGCATCATGGAAGTATGCTAATCCACATACGGAACCCACTATACTGAATAATAATACATTTGTATCACCTTCCAAAACAAATCAATATAATATAATATTTCTGTTATTAGTATACCTTTTTTATCGATATATAGCCCTACTAATTCAAGGATTTCTCAATTAATAAATAAGAACAAATAATTCCTTTTAACAATTTTTTGAATTTTTAAAATATTGATTGATTGTATATTCCATTATATTTATTCAATTGAGATTATCATTATTTATTTGATCCATTTATTTCTTTTATTTAAACTGATTGGTTTTCTTCTATTACATTGTTTGATAAAAATTAACTTTTTAAAGAAAATGATATTTAAATTTGTGTAACTTTTTGTGAGAGAAGTTCATCACCTCATAATTTCAAAATGCCTTGCAAATGTATTAGCTTCTACGGATCCCTCGGGGTATTCATCAAGGAAAGAATGACGTAGAATCCCCACTCTCTTTCCTTTCAATCCATCATCTTTCAATGACTTTTGGAATCCACCGTTTGGAATAAATTTCAATGCCGCTTCGCTTCAGATCCAATGGATCAATCCTATGATCACATCCAAGAGTGTCATGTCGCCATTGTTCGCCATCGGACCTATAGTTTGCAATCTTGGCGAGATGGGCACCCTACTCGTGAGGCCAACTGTGGGCTTGATGCCTACAACCGAGTTCACCACTGCAGGATAAGTGATGGCACCAAATTGCAGTGAAACAAATCCCATATTTGCTGCTACGCAATGGTGACCTTTGCCACCCCACGGACCGGTGTTGTGGGATAGGGATTTCGGCCTTGTCCTCCACGAGGGCTCCATCCTTGCTTCGGCTTTAATGATCGGAAATGGTCCCATTCACTGCTAGCCTTGCCCGAATGATTGCACCTGCATCGCGAAGACGGATAAAAGATCACAGGCACGATCGAACCAAGAAGGGCTAAGGGTAGTGTTGAGCTTGTCGTGTTTATGTTGTCTTTGATGAGGACGTATGCCGGGAGGTCGAGATTATTCCGCCGGTCGGCCTTGATTGCATCTTCAATTGCATCAGGGTTGACCTCTATGACAGCATTGAGGTGGGGGTTGAGAGCATTGATTCGATCCAAGTAATAGATGACTAACTGAGAAGAATTTAATGAACCATTGTTGAAAGCTGCTTGAATATCTATGATGGTGGCCTCTTCGAAGCGAAATGAATTCTCCACAGACAATCTTGAAGCCGAGGAAAAAAAATTGATGCTCATTTTATTGCTTGAAATCAGAAAATATTATATTTTCTTTAAGATAATATATTTAGATGTTATGTTTGGTTGAATGTAAATAGATATCAATACTGGCTCGAAATTCTTACAGATAACTTCAAATTTTTTTTCTTTTAAAATAATTATATTTTTTTTAACCATCAAACGAGTAAAAATGAAATAAGTTTTTTATTTAAATTATCTCATAAAAAGATATGATTCTTATCAAAACTTTGTGTTTGTAAAGAAGGATAGGTATCAAAAACACACGAAGGATTTAGAAGAGAACAACGTGACAGGTAAAGCAAGAGATTATTGAACCTGTTACTCATCGTCTTTAGCCAAAAATTTCGCGCAGAAGCAAAACTGGCGGCCTCGCCATCGACTATAGTGATTATTAGTAGTAGCAAAAGCATGACGCTAGTGGTGTGAGTGCCCATGGTTTAATGGCTCCTTTTACTGAACAAAATAAAGCAATTTATACATCTCTTTGGGATTACTTTCAGCTGTAAGTACTGGCTATTACTTTAAATGATGGGTTTGCTATTTAGCTGTAATTACATCTCCTTGTTTATATACTTCTTATGCAGACTTTGTCAGCGATCGATTGCCAGCTTTATATATATATATATATATATATATATATGGGGTACGGAATCGGTCTTTTTTTGAAATTCATTTTATAAATAAATTAATATTTAAAAATCAAATAAGATAATACGTTACTCATTGGTGTTGAGAGAGGGAGAGAGATGATCTTGAAGCTAAAAGAAATAAAATAAATAAAAAATATATTGAATTCCTATAAAATATTATATAAGTAAAATTCAATGAATTTCTTTAATTGAGTTCATCTAATAAATTAATGTGATTAGAAATTGACAAAAATGAATGTGAAAAATATTAATTCAATATCGATCAAGCGATATCTACTAGAATCAATATAAATTGAAAGCAAAGAAATAGTTCTTAGAAAAGTCCAAAATACCACATGTATTATGTCCAAGTAAATTACAAATAATAATAATAATAATAATAATAATAATTATTATTATTATTATTATTATTATTATTACATTATTAAACACTACAATTTAATCTCATAATTCAAATCAGATGTGAGGATTATTATGCTTCTAATTCCTTTTCCTACTAAATGATTAGCTGCTCTTCTCTGAAAATAATGTGAAAGTAGTTTTTGGCATACAAAAAAAATATCTTTTCAAATTAGTAAGTTTGATTAATATGTGAATATGTATTTTCAAGAAATGAGATTTAAATTCACATATTAGTAATGTTGACTACTGTGAATATTTCTTAGTAACATATATAACAAGGAGTTTAAGTTATCAGAAGAAGTTCTCTTGCTTCCTACTGCTATTAAACAATTTTGAAAACTCATAGCTAAGAAAACAATTGGTTTAAGGAATGAGAAGTGAATGGGAGAAAAGGTGATAGAGCAATGAAGCAAGTGTGCAATTTGTGAACTACTAACCATAGGTTGAGCTAAGCAAAAATGTTCAAATTGCTTATCATAGGATAGGAATGGGTGGCAATTGCCCACTATAGGCAGGTTGTTGGGTCCACCCCTATATATATATATATATAATTTGAAAAATGTTTGCATGAAAATTTAAAAAGAAAAAGTGTATTTATAAAAGTCATTTTCACCCTAAGTAAATAATTTTTATTGTTGGTTGTGCTATGCCACCAGCCTATAATACTTTCCTGTTAGCCCTCCCATGATCCAATTAATAGAAAATGTTAGACACCATCTATATATATATATATATATATATATATATATAGATAGATAGATAACAATTGAGTAATAATTAGGGAATAAAAATAATTTACTCTTATTTTTAATTATATTCTTTATAAAATATGAGAATAACATAAACAATATAAAATAGCCAACACAAAATTGCTCACCATTTACCATCACAAGTCTTTTCTGATTTTATAATGTCACAAAATTTTTATATTTTTTAATGATGAAAGAATAATTGTCCGTAGAGATTTCAAGCACAAATTTAAGCAAAGCATGCAGCCTTGATCAAGATTTTGAAATTTATTTATGAATTGAGTATAAATTTGGTCTCATTATCAAATTTTGAGCTTTTATAGTTTAAGTAGCATCATTAGCTTCCGGGTTAATTTTAATAACTTTTAATTAAATATTATACACGTGATATATCAATAACTCTAATTAAATAAAAATATCATGTAATTCAAGGGTATAAATATTTCAAATAAAATAAATATAAAATATTAATTTTGAGAATAACTTGCACTTGCACACATGATATAACTCTGCTCTAACATATTTATTTAATTTTTAAAAATTTTTTATCTTCATTTGATGAATCTATATTATGGTCATCACATTCATTAAATTTAAGTATATCTTATTTGAATCAAATGCTTCAATAATTTTTCTATATCATCTATATTAATCCGAAATTACATATATAGTAGAAACTACTTTATTAATCACACTATCATTGAAAATACTATGCTCCTGCTTATCGATTCCATACAACATAGCTCTAAATTTGGTCATTTAATTCTTATCTATTCCAAATGAAAAGTAGAGTTTTAAAATCTTAGTAAGAATAGCTCAAATATATAAATGTAGTATCTTATTCAAAATTAGGGTATTAAAGTCACTGTATACATGTCCTAATCCTATCATTATTTTTACATTGCACTTTGAAGTGGAGAGAAAATTTGCAAAACTCATAAAATAAAGATTTTTTTGTACTTATCTTCATTTAACAGCTTGATTAATTGATCAAGCATTACTTGTACTACTAATAAATGAGTCCTTAGAATTAATTCTCTTAATAGTTTTTTTTATCTATCTGCATTCATAATGGATGTGATTCCTGAATCTCTCATTTAAGCATAAGAACAACAAATCATTTCTTTTAACCTTTTTTTTCCTTAAATTTGATATATGGAATAAAATGCCTGGACAAGATGATAATTTTGATAATCTATTGCTCATTGATAGAGAATTTAATCACCAAAATATTTGAAAAGGAGCTTCAAATATATTAGCCTTCAAAAATGCTTTTTTGGCATCAATCAATGGAGACGTGAAGCAAAATACCCACTCTCTTCCACCTTCAAAAATCCTTCAAGGACTTTCTAAATTTGCCATTTGGAGTAAATTTCTCTACAGGCTTTGTTGTGTTAGTGTCCACTAAAATAAACCTAATGATTTTGAAACAATAATTTTAAAGTTAATCATCATGAAAATTTATTAGAATTGCTCTGATCAATTTGATCTTTCTCTTAATAATATTGTGTGTGTGGTATAGTTTGATGTTATAGAGACTTTATTGTTAATTTGTATTTGTTATTAGGGTGTGTATATCTGTGTGTCAAATTAGAAATTTTTGAAAATAAATTTAGAATTATTTGTATATCCATTTCGATAAATTTATAGTCAATTTAATCATTTAAATGAGACCAATCTAATGTCACTAAAATCAATCAAACTCAAGCCCAAGTGAGCCCAAATCAAACACTTAAAGAATGATTGAAAATTTTTGGGCATAAATTAAAAAGACAAATGAACTTTGAATTATGCATACTAGTAGTCAAATAAAATGTTTCTTTGAGAAAAATCAAATAAGCAAATGATCATTCAATTAACAAATAATTAAATAATTAAAACACTTAATTGATGAATGAATGATCTATAATCAAAAGAATTAAAACAAACCTTTGAATAGAGTGTTTTAAAAATCTTGACAAAATAATCACATTGTCACTCTTAAAATTATAAATTTTATGTTGCTATAATATACTATGATGTACTATGATCTACTCTTCATAATCTAGTACCTATGTTTCTAGCTCAAAAATAAGAGTTTTATTCTGTCTTTAATATAAAAAGTTGTAAAAATTAAATGGATGGAGTTACAAAGTCTAAACATGAGAGTTATTAAAAATATCCATTATGAAGATTTATAAATATTAGAGGAATGGAGTTATAAAATTTAATGGAGTTATATAAAAATTCAATTATGAAGAGTTATAAATACTAGAGGATTGAATTATAATATTTAAAAATATGAGTTGTAATGAATTTTTATCATGAAGTCTTATATGATATGATCTAATATTATAGTGTGATATGTGATTAACTTTGTATAGCTCAATTTTTTTAAGGAAAATTTACATACATATCACACAATTCTTATGCATTTACATATCTAATATCTAATGTTAGATATTTACTTATCTAATATTTTCTATGATTAAAAGGGTGCATTTCACTTTTAAAAAGTGAATGATGATGACATTTTTAATGTGATATTGAAGATTGGGGTGTTATATATATAAAAATTAAAATTTAGATATTAAATATATAAATGCAGAAGATTTGTCTGATATGTTTGTAAATCTCTTATTTTTGAAATAGCATCAATTTTAGACTAAAAGAGTATGATGCTTAAAAACAGGATTAGACCCCACTAAAAATTTCATACAATAAAACATGAGTCTCGACGGAATTTATATATTAGTAACTTTTCAAATTAAATTCATGAGCAAGTAGACTTTGATTTTTGTAAATTTATAGTTAAATTGAATATTTTAATGAGATAAATTTAATGATATCAAGAATGATTTGGTTCAGTTCCAAATGAACTCAAATCGACCACTTAAAATCTAATTTAAAATTTATATTACTATTAAAAATAAAATAAATTTAAAACTTTAACATACTTATATTCAAAATGAGCATTTTGATCAAAGCAATCTAACAAGCTTAATATCCCTTAATCATAATATTATCAATGAACTTAAATACTGAATGGATGAGATTTTATCAAAAGAATAAATATAACTCATAAAATTTTAGCCAAATTAAATAAAATGCACTCTCAAAAACTATAAATATGATCTCACTTTTCACATAGACGGTAGATCATTGTGGTCATTCTTTAATATTATTTTAATATTAGCTATAATCATATGAGGTCATGTTTATGCTTTGTACTTTTGTTGGAACATTTGAGTCAATTTAATGACAAATTCACAAATAACATATATATAAGGCATTAAGTTCATAACTTCGATTGAAAGTCTAAGCTCTCAACCATTATGCTAAGATATTGCTTACATTGCCTTGTAATTTATAAACCTATCTTCTTTAATTTAGGGGAAGAGCAGATTTTTATAATCTCTACTAATAAAGTGAATCATTTCAAATATTCTAGGCTTTAGTATAATTTTTTCAAATTTCTCATATAAAAATGATGGCATATTTGAAGGTCCAATCTTCCATCAGTGTGTGTGTGTGAGCGCACACAAAATACTCTTACAAAATTAGAACATAAAATTAATTTTGAACAATTAGAATTTTGTGGCACATAGTAATTGAAAATTTGAGTAAATTTTGAGTTGGCCAATGTACTAAAAAATAACTTAAGTTATAATAGATCTTAAAATTCCTTTAAAATATAAAATTATAATAAATTTAAAATTTGTATTATACATACTTAAGATTTTTATTTGACGACTTTAAAATTGAAATGTATGTTAAGAAAAAACAAAAACTGAGGTGGATATTTTCTTTAAATCCAGAGGGAAAGACCTTATAATTAGACAAAAGACTTTGTCAAGTGTCACATTCGCTCGTCAGAAATACTTCGTTTCCTTCGCATGATTAAATTTAAAAAAAAGTTTTAAGATCATAAATTTTATTCAATATTAAAAAATATTATCTTATCAAATATTAAAATTTATCTCATAAATAAAAGCCTATTTTTGAATCATAACAAGATGTCGATAACTATTAAACCATAAATTATCTTATTAAACCATGCCAAAGATAGGTTAACATGCTACCAAGACATGGAGGAGACCTTTTGGAGGTAAAATGCATCTTTAAGAAGGATGTCTAATGGAGATAGAAATACTAAATATTTTCATGCTATGGTTAAAAAGAAAAAAGGCTCTCAATCACATTAAAAAAATTAAAACTAATGATAATAGCTGGTGTACTGATAATAAGGAGCTTGCGGAGTCTGGTGTATCTTTCTTCAATGAACTCCTTAACAAAAATGTAAGCTATGATGAGTTATCCTGGCTTGAAGTTATCCATAAGATCATTTCTGAAGAAGATAACAATATGCTTACTTCTTTTCCCACTGAGTCTGAAATAGCTTCCACTTTACAGAATATGAATACGGATTCGGAGGCTGGCCCTGATGGATTTACGACCTTATTTTTCAAAAGTGTTGGCATATTATCAAAGAAGATTTGATTAAAGCTGTTTTGGATATTTTTTTTAAAAGGAGTACCCTCCCCAAATACTTTTCTAGCACTTCAATTGTCCTAATCTCTAAAATTGATAACCCTGAACTTTAGAACCATTTTAGGCCTATTAGTCTTTGTACCCTTTTCAATAAGCTCATCTCTAAGATCCTGGCTAATAGACTAGATAGTTTACTTCCTAGAATTATCTCCTCCAATCAAACTGGTTTTGTCAAAGGTTGATCTATCTCTGTTAACATTCTGTTAGCCCAAGAAATTGTTCATCATTTAAATACTAAGGTTCGTTGTGGAACCTAATTTTTAAGCTGGACATTTCCAAAGCTTATGATAACATTGGTTGGACTTTTCTTTATAAAATTCTGACTCTTTTTGGATTTTCCAATCATTTTATTACATTAATTAAGAATGATATTGAGAACTCTTGGTTTTCATTACTTATTAATGGTAAGGTTCATGGCTTCTTCTCTTCTTCCCATGGGATAAGGCAAGGGGATCCCCTTTCTCCGACCCTTTTCATTATTGTGGTGGAATATCTCTCTAGAAGTCTTGAACAAATATTTAATAAAATGCCTAACATGTTCTATAAAACTAGGGGTGGTTTTCCTATCTCCCACCTCAACTTTGCAGATGATTTCATTATATTCTGCAATGGATCTACCCGTTATGTTAGAAAACTTTGTACATTCCTTACTCTGTTTGGGAGGGAAAGTGGCTTGAAAATTAACCGTGACAAAAGTGGTTTTATTTCTAGTACGTCAATTTCACCTCCTAGGATCAATGCCATTAAGAGTATTTCTGGGTTTGCTCATCAAATTCTACCTATTAAGTACCTAGGTACCCCTTTATATCGTGGTGCGAAAAGATCTTCCCTTTTTTGATGAGGTGATTCAAAAAATATATAAGAAAACTTCATCTTGGGAATTCCATTTACTATCATTTGGAGCTAGAATTATCCTGATTAAAAGTATTCTTTGCTCCTTACGTTTCTATCTACTATCCACTATTGTGCCTACCACTTCTATCATTAAAAAGATTAACAGACTTATTAACAAATTCTTTTGGGGTTCTACCTCGTCTTCCAAAAAATACTTTGGGCTAGCTGGTACACCTATTGTGCGCCTTTGAATGAAGGTGGTTTAGGATGTAACACCATAAAAGACTCCATTAAATATTTTTCATGCAAAATGTGGTGGAATCTTAGGAGCAATCATAGCTACTGGTCGCAATTTATCCTCGCAAAATACTGTAAGGGTAAACACCCCCTCATTTGTTCTTTCAAACTTGGGGATTCTCCAGTGTGGAGAAGACTTTGTAATATCAAGTGGGCTGCTGAGAATCTGATCTCCTGGGGTGTAAATTTTGGATCCTCCTTATTTTGGCAAGATAATTGACTGGGTTTGGGTTCTATTGACTCCTTAATCAATACTCACTCTATTAAGAGACTTAAGGTTAGCCATTTAATTACACATAACACTTGGGATATAGCTCAATTGGTTTCCCATGTCCTTAATATGATCATTAACAAAATCCTTAATATTAGTCCAACATCCAATAAATCTGACCAAATCTTGTTTAAAAATTCCTCCTCTGGAGATTTTGTCTTCAAGGATGTGTGGCATGCTTTCAGATTTAAAAGTCAAGAATATTTAGTTTTTTTCTAAAATCTAGAGTAATTCTATCCCTTTCTCTTTTTTGGATCTAACTTGGCGTATCCTTAAGCACTACATTCCTGTGGATGCCATTCTCCTTGAAAAAAGGTTTTCATCTTTCCTCCAAATGCCAATGTTGCTTCCACATTGAAACTATTGATCATGTCTTCATGAGTGGCCCTATTGCTGCTAAGGTTTGGAGCTGGTATAATAGTATGTTAAATACTCTTCTATTTGATGGATCCCTCTCTATCTTGCACCTTCTAAAAAATTTTCTTTCTTATACACCGAAGGGTCATGTCAAAGGTGTGATTGCTACTACTCTGCTGTGGTATATCTGGTGGGAAAGAAATGATGCTAAGCATCGTGGAATTCCTATGAACTTTCACCGTATTATTGCTAGAACTAAATGTAATATTACTTCTCTTTATAAAGCTAACCTCCTTACTCCCTCTAGCTTCAAAGGTTTCAAGCATCTGGCTCTTAATCTTGGGATTAATTTCCCTTCTTTTGAGTTTGAGTGTACTCATAAAATTATACATTAGATAAAGCCTAATTATCATGTCATTAAGGTAAACACTGATGGATCAGTTTCTAATGGGCTTTATGGTTGTGGAGAGATTTTAAGAGACTATAGAGGAAAGTTGATTGTTGCTTTTGCTGTTCCTTTAAGACCTTGTTCTATTCTTTTTGCTGAACTTTATGGTCTTCATTATGGTATTTCTATCTACATTCAAAAAGGATTCAAAATAATTTGGTTTGAAATTGATGCTCTCCTCCTCTTGGAATTATTAAAATGGGAGCTCATGGCAATGCTAAAGTTTTCTACCTACTTAATCACACAAGTAGGCTTCTTGCAACCCTTGACTACCATATTTCATACCATGGAAGGCAACTCTGCTGATTTCCTAGCTAATTGGGGTGCAAAATCCTCTTCGTGAACTTATTCTCCTATGATAATATCATCCTTATTACGGGGCTTGTGAATTTAGATAAAATGGGTTTGCCTTATGTTAGAAACTGTAATTTTATTTTTTTGCTTTTGTTTCAACTTCTTGGTTGGGTGGAGGTTTATCTCCCATCTTAGGTCGGTGTGTTGCTTGTATCCCTCCTTAGGTCGAATGGTATTCGAGTGCTGCTGACTAGCCAAAATTGGAATGATTTAATGTTATATTTGGATTATGCTGATATTGTTGTATCACTTCCTGTATTTCGTGCATTTCTTAAGTATTCCTTTGCAGCCTTTCTGGTTGTACTCCAAGGTGGGTACCTATTGTATTTCTAACTGCTAGATAGTTTCTCTTGTTCTTTATTTAAGCGATATGCCCTCCTGTTTGGCAATGTGCTCTTCCTTCATTACCAGGGTTTGTTTCATTTTTTCTTTTGTGACCTGCTTGCTATTTTGACATTTACTATATCCTTTTCTATTGGGCTCTTTATGGCTTTCGGTCTGTAATGACCTGGAGGTTGTGGTTGCTATTTTTTTGCTTGGTGTTGTGTGGTTGATTGCTGTTTGGGTAATTAAGATTTCTGCTTTTAAGCGGTCCTATTGAAGCAGTGTTAGATCTGGATTGAGTGCTGGTTTCAGCCAGTATTTTATCATATCTTCATGGACCTACTGATATGTTCTCACTAATTATATCTGTGTTCATTTGGAACCGTGTATACCTAGTATTCTTGCAAGCATTCGAATTTGGATGTTATTTCTTATCATGTCACTTTTAGAAATTTATCGTGGTGATATGAATATTGGGTTGGTATTCGATAGTTGTTGGCACTATATGGGCTTTCTCACGAGAAAGGAATGCTGTCTTTCCTTCATCTTTTGTATCTTTATGGCATTCTACCCCTTGGTTATACTACTTTTTTGGGCCACACGATCTTCCAATGGATAGATTATCTCCCTAAGTATGTAGGCTGTGATGGGTGGTTGACTTCACCCTTTCTTTGGGTGGTAGTAGCACATCTGTTGTATCCCTGTGTTTGATGCACATGGTTGTGGCTACCCCAAGTTGGTGTGATTGTTCTGGAGCCTTTTCTACAACTCCCCTCTTTCTTTCAGCTTTTATGTTTATTCCTTCGATTTAACTCATATCATTTTAACGATGCTAACTTTCCATCTAGATGTTTGCAGACTCTGTTTTCTTCTCCCGTAGGTCATTTCTTTCCAGAGGTATATACTTCTTCAGCCTCATCATATACTGTTGTTAGATACCTTTGTGGTCTGCTCCTGTGTTTCTTTTTCTTTCTTTGGTACTATTTTTTTCTTTTTTATTGTGTGGGTTGTACTTAGTCAGGGCATTCACTCTCTAGGATGTTTGAAGCTCTTTGAGCGGTAGATTCTGAGTTTATCCCCTCATAAGGATCTTGTAACCCTTTTTTTAGCAATAAAATTCTGATAATATATAATATATATATGTTCACATTGAAACTGTGGATCATGTCTTCGTGAATGGCCCTATTGCTGCTATGGTTTGGAGATGGTATGATAGTATGTTAAATACTCTTCTCTTTGATGAATCCCTCTCTATCCTGCAACTTCTTAAAAATTTTCTTTCTTATACTCCGAAGGGTCATGTCAAAGGTGTGCTAGCTACTACTCTATTGTGGTATATCTGGTGGGAAAGAAATGATGCTAAACATCGTGGCATTCCTATGAACTTTCACCGTATTACTGCTAGAACTAAATGTAAAATTACATCTTTTTATAAAGCTAACCTCATTACTCCCTCTAGCTAAAAAGGATTTAAACATTTGGCTCTTAACCTTGGGATTAATCTCCCCTCTTCTGAGTTTGAGTATACTCATAAAATTATATATTGGATAAAGCCTAATTATCATGTCATTAAGGTCAACACTGATGGATCAGTTTCTAATGGTCTTTATGGTTGTGGAGAGATTTTAAGAGACTATAGAGGAAAGGTGATCACCACATTTGTTGTTCCTCTAAGACCCTGTTATGTTCTTTTTGGTAAGCTTTATGGTCTTCACTATGGAATTTCTGTCTGCATTCAGAAAGGATTCAAGAAAATTTGGTTTGAAATTGATGCTCTCCTCCTCAAGGAATTATTAAAATCGAGAGCTCATGGCAACACTGAAGTTTTCTAGTTACTTAACCACATGAGGAGGCTTCTTGCTACCCTTGATTACCATCTTTCTCATACATATTGGGAAGGCAATTTCTGTGCTGATTTCCTTACTAATTGGGGTGCAAAATCCTCTTCTCTGAATTTATTCTCCAATGATAACATTCCTTCCTTCTTACGGGGGCTTGCGAATTTAGATAAAACGGGTTTTCCCTATGTTAGAAACCTTTAAATTTATTTTATTGCCTGGTTTTTGCAACTGTTTGGTTGGGTGGGGGCTAGCCTCCCATCTTAGGCTTGTGTGCTGCTTTTGTCCCCACACTTGTTCGAATGGAATTTGGGTGCTGCTGACTAGTCCTGATTGGATTATTTTAATGTTCTATTTGGGTTATGATGCTATTACTGTTTCATTTTTTGTATTTCATGTGCTTTTTTTGTATCCCCTTAGTGGCTTCTTCTGGTTGTTTTCCAAGGCTGGTACTTGCTGTAGCTCCAACTGCTGGATAGCTTTTCTTGTCCTAATATATGGGTTAAATTTTCTCTTGTTTGGCATTGAGCTCTTCCTTCAATGCCTAGGATTATATCCCCTCACCTTTCTCTATTGTACCCATTGGTGAGTCTCCTCTTTTCTCTTATGGTCTGCTTGCTGTTGCAGAATTTCCTATATCATTTTCTGTTGGGCTCGCTTTAGGGCTTTCGGTCTGTTGTGCACTGGAAGTTATGGTGGCTGATTTGTTGTTTGGTGTTGTGCGGTTGGCTGCTGTTTGGTCAACTAAGGATTCTGCTTTTAAGATTTCCTATTGTGGAAGCTTTAGGCCTGGTTTGAGGGCTTGTTTCAGCCAGTATTTTACGATATCATTATGGTTTTACTGTATGGATGTTCTCACTACTTCTGGTATGTTGTGTTCTTTTGGAACCGTTTATAGCTGGCTACATTCATGCAATCTTGTCCGACTTGGATGCTATTACTTATCCTACTGACCCTGTTCAAATTTTATCGTTATGGAATGAAACATGGGTGCGTTGTTGTATCGGTATTCGATACCTAATTATTTGGGCTTTCGTTGATAAAGAAATGCTATCTTCCCTTTATCTTTTGTATCAGGTGGCTTTCTATCCCTGTATGTGGTCGGCCTTGCTATATATTTTGGCATACGCTCGTTTGGGCCACACTCTCTTCCAATGAATGGATTGTCTCCCCAGGTTTGTAGGCTATGATGGATGGTTGAGTTCACCCATTCTTTGGTTGGTAGAAGCACGTCTGTTGTATCCCTTCCTTTAGTTTTGGATGCACATGGTTGTCACTGCCCCAAGTTGGTGTGAGTGTGCCGGAGCTTTTTTCTACAACTCTCCTTTTTTTCTCAGTTTTTATGTTTCTTCCACTGATCTAACTCATATCATTTTAAAGGTGCTAACTTTTTCTCTAGATGTTTGCAGATTCTGTGTTCTTTTCCTGCAGGTCATTTCTTTCTGGAGGTATAAACTTCTTCAGCCTCAACATTCACTGTTGTTGGCTAGCCTTGCTTTTGCTCTTGTGTATTTTCTGCGTTCCTTGGTAGTTTCTTTTTCTTTTTATTGTGTGGGTTGTGCTTAGTCAGGTGATTCACTCTCTAGGATGTTGTAGCTTTTTAAGTGGTAGCTTTTGAGTTTATCCCCTCTTAAGGATCTTGTAACCCTTTTTTTTAACAATAAAATTCCCCTATATGGGGTTCCCCCAAAAACATAAATAATAATAATAATAATAATAATAATAATATACAATACGTCACAATAAATAGACAATATTTTATAGCTAATATATAATAACTGTGTATTTACTGAATGTCACTTGACATTATGATATTGACATCCAAATATAATTTCTAGTTCTAAACTCCACACGTAATAAATTCTCTAATTGAAAGGTATTCTAAGATAATTTTTTCTAAGGTTACTGAACAACCTCGATTTGCTATAAAAGAGCAAATTGTGCTCATCACCGTCGTGTTATTCTCAACCCTAAAAAGATTGAATAGAATAAATAATAATAAAAAGTTATAAGATCAATAGTTTTATCAATTAATATAAATAGATTTTATGCCCTACTCATTTGAATAATTTAAGAATTTGTTTAAGATAGCTATAACTTTTTATAAAGCTGATTATAAATAGTTGTAGGAAAAATAGTTTTTTGAAACAAATATTATGAGTGTTGCAAATATAGTTTTTAAAAAAAAAAAATTCAAACAACAGCTTTTTGACCACCACACTCAAATAGCTCTAATTCTCAAAAGTTACTTCTCATCATAAAATTATTTGAAAAATAACCAAAAAACTAATAACCAAACGTAATTGTGATTTTTTTCTGAAATGAAAAATAGTCACAAATATGATTATAAAATAACTATAGGGAAAATAGTTTTTTGAAAAAAAAAATATTATGGGTGTTGCAAATATATATATATATATATTGAAAAATTTAAACAATAACTTTCTAATAACCACCATACTCAAATAACTCTGGTTCTCAAAAGTTATTTCTCATCAAAATTTTTTTGAAAAAAATAATCAAAACTAATAACCAAACGAAATTATGATTGAAAAAGATAATAGCAAAGATGTCTCAAACACACACTAAATTTGAAATAAGTTTTTTTTTTCTTTATTTTGAGTGTTGAGCCTTAGGAGCAAATTATTGTTAAAAGAGTTAAAAAGATTAGTACGTTTTAAATGCTGGTCTTCATTATGGTAGAGGGCCCCTCGACCATTAGGGCATAGGCTCAAGCTCAATTCAATTTAAGCTTATGCGACTTTTTCTCTAATTTTTGTTATAAAATTTCTTATTTTATGATATATTTTTTATTTTTTATTTTTGAATAAAAGGTTAAACAAAACACTACCATTGCCGATCCCAAGTCCGGATGTGAAAAGTGGAGGGTTGCTTTAGGTAGTCGACAGCCAGCGTAAAACTTGTCAAAATAATTATGACATGAATCCTTTAAATCATTGTGTTAATGCTAGGCCCCTGAAGCGATGCATTTTGAATACTGAAAAATGTAAAAGCATTGCGGTGTCTGAAAAGTGTTAAATAAACCCCCACATTATGGACGGATGCGAAGTTAGTCTATGAAACTAGAATTAGGTCAGGATCTTGGAATATAGATACTCTTACAGGTAAATTAATGGAATTAATAGATATTATAGTTCATAGATAGAAAAATATTTTATGTGATCAAGAAACTAAATGGGTTGGGGGAGAAAGCCAAGGAGATTGATAGTTTAGGTTTTAAACTTTAGTATTCAGGTAAAAATCAAACTAGAAATGGTGTAGGTGTAATTATAGATAAAAGTTTGAGGGATAATATTATAAATATTAATAGATGTGGAGATAGAATTATAGCTTTAAAGATTATTGTTGATACTAAGATTATCAATGTTATAAGTGTCTATGCTCCTCAAGTAGGTTTGGAGTGTAAAAGAAAATTTTGGAATGAATTAGAGGGATTAATACAAAAGATACATCTTGAAAAAAAAATATTTATTGGAGGAGATTTAAATGGACATGTTGGTAGAGTGGTAGAAGATTTTAAAAGTATTCATAGTGGTTATAGATTTGGAGTGATTAATGAAGAAGGTAGGACTATATTAGATTTTTCTTTAACTTATGATTTGTAGTTGCTAACACTTTATTTAAGAAAAGAGATGAACATATTATTACTTATATAAAATGGATCTAGTAAAACACGATTCATTATGTTCTCGATAAGAAAAATAGATCAGATTGTAAAGATTGTAAGGTCATTCCAAGTGAAAATCTAAGTACCCAACATCGATTGTTAGTTTTAGATTTTAAGATGAAAGGTTATAAGAGAAAAAATAAACCAAATTATTGTCCTAGAATTAGATGGGGACATTAAAGAACACAAATAAAAATATTTTTAAGAGCAGGCTACAAGAGATTAGAATTTGGGATGTTCATGAGAAAGCTAACATTATGTGGAAAAAATAGAAGTGAAATTAAGCAAGTTGCTAAAGATGTGCTTGGAGAATCAAAAGGAAAATCTTCTTTAATAAGAATAGTTGGTGGTGGAGTCATAGCAAGAAAAGATAAAAAATAAAAAAGTATTATTATAAAATTTGGTTTAGATGTAAAACTGAGAGAATTGGGAAAGATATAAAGTCTCAGAAAGATTCTAAGAAAGCAATATATGATGCAAAAAAAATTTAGCTTTAGTGATTTATATAATAGATTAGATACCAAAGAAGGTGAAAGATGTATGTATAAGCTAGCTAACCAAAGAGATAGGAGAAGTAAAGACATAGTTCAAGTGAGGTGTATTAAGGATGAAAATAATAAAATGCTTTTTTTTAGAAAAGGATATTGAAAATAGGTGGATGAGGTATTTTGATAAACTTTTCAATGAAGGATTTGAAAGTACGATTGATTTTAGCAACCTTAATACTAAACAAAAAATAGAGAATTTCATTTTTTATCGTCAGATTAGTAATCTGAAGCTTTAAAGAAAATGAAATGTGGAAAAGCAAGAGGACCGGATAATATTCCAATAGAAGTGTGGAAATGTTTACGACATCAAGGAATTTCTTGGCTTACAAATCTTTTAATGTTATTTTAAAGACTAAAAAAGATGTCGATGAGTGGAGAAAGAGTTTGTTGGTTCCTATATTGAAGAATAAAGGTGATGCACAAGACTGCAAATTATAGAATTAAGTTAATGTGCCATACATTAAAATTATGGGAGAGAGAGTAATTGGTTACATGTGATACGATGTTTCTCACAATCGCTTGGTTTTTTCATGTCGTAGATCTACTATGGATGCTATATATTTGTTAAGGGGTTTGATGGAGAAGCATAGAGAAAGTAAGGAGGATCTACATATGATATTTATTGATTTAGAAAAAACTTATGATAAAGTTTCAAGAGATGTGCTTAGGAGAGTTCTAGAACAGAAAGGAGTTAATATTGGTTATATTCAAGTCATAAGGATATGTATACTGGAGTTGTTACTTGTGTCCAAACATAAGGAGGATTGACAAAATATTTTCCTATTTCAGTTGGATTACATCAAAAATCATCTTTAAGCCCTTATCTTTTTTTACTTTAGTTATGGATGTTCTTACTAAGCATTTACAAGAAGATGTACCTTGGTGTATGCTTTTTGCTGATGACATTCTTCTTGTTGATAAGACTAGAGAGGGAGTCCAACAAAAACTTGAATTATGGAGGTCAACTCTAGAGTCTAAAGGTTTTCGTTTAAGTAGATCTAAAACTAAATATATGGAGTGTAATTTTAGTTGTAGAAGTTCTAGTGGAAGTGTTGTGACATTAGGTGAACAAGTCATTAATAAGATGAGCGTTTCAAATATTTAGGCTCTATTGTTCAAAATGATGGTGAAATAGATGGAGATGTTATTAGTAGAATTCAAGTTGGATGGTTGAAGTGGAGGAATGCATCATTAGCCTATTATGTGATAGAAAAGTTCCACTTAAACTAAGGGAAAATTTTATAAGATGGTGGTAAGACCCAATGACTTATGGTATGGCCAATAAAAGAGAAGCATAAGACTAAGTTAAGTGTTACAGATGATGAGGATGCTTAGGTGGATGAGTGGGTTTACTCTTAGAGATAGAATGAAAAATGAGTATATTGGGAAAAAGTTGGAGTAGCTCTAGTGGTAGATAAGATTAGGGAGAGTCGCCTTAGATGGTTTGGCCACATAAAGCGTCGGCTGTCCGATGACCCAATTAGGAGAGTAGATGCATTAGATTTGCCTTATGTTAAGAAAGGTAGAGGTAGACCTAAAAAGACTTGGTTAAGATGTATAAAAAATGATCTTAGTATACTTGATTTAAATGAGAATTTGACACATACACAATGGAGACGAAGGATTCATGTAGCCGACCCCACCTAGTGGGATTAAGGCTTGTTGTTGTTGTTGTTGTTGTTGTTGTTGTGAATAAAAGGTTAAACAAAAATAATTTATAATAATTATGACATGCATATAATTTATTTGTATATTTTATATGGTGTGTTAGGCTTTTCCACAGAGTATGGACTTCTTCATAAATGAATAAAAGACAACAATTAAAATTGATGATTACAATAAATATCAAGTGTTGAGTTGCTCTTTTGGTTGAGGGGGTATTTACATGCAGTATAGCTATGAAAGACTTAGTCCAAGAAGGTTGTAGAGTTTTAAGAGCAGTGTTTAAATTATTATTAAATTAAATAAAAAATCCTTCGCTGTTAAATAAAATAGTAGAAGTCTAATTCAATAAATTTTTTAACAAAAAAATGTAACCATATTTAAATTTTAAATTAAGATTAATCTTTTTCGTCATTGACAGCTATTGATTGAAATGGTCGAATGCAGATTAAAAGAGTTGAATTCAAGCATTAATAGATTTTAAAACACCTTTTAAAGTTGATTTTGTGTTATATTTATATAGAATGATAATTAGTGGCAATTTTTTAGTTCTTTATCAAGATTTTAATTTATGTTCGAGGTTAAAAGGAGCTAATATCAAAATGAAAGAAATATGACAATCATGCAAAATCAAATAGCAAGTGGTGATTAACAACTTTCTTGACTAAGTTCAAGCTTCCATTGAATCCTTACCTCATAAATCTCATTTCCTCCCCCTTAAGATCTCTAGTAGATGGCATAGATTGTAATGATCACTACTGAATTGAGATCATTAACAACTTATTATTTAAGTACAATGTTGTTGCGTGCAAGAAAATTATAGCGGTAGAATAAATCTTCACGCCTTAGCTTTGTTGAGAAATCCAGCACACATACAGATATTTGAAAAGCGAATAAGAAGCTCTATAATTTTTATGTGAAAAAATCCTAGAAATAGGGTAAAAAATCACAAGGCCTACCCCAATAAAAATGCTCAATTATATATCAACTTTGGAATACAAAGTTTGAATCTTCCCGATAATGGAATTAAAAAAACTATATGTAAGAAACCCTAATAATGGGAACTCCATAATCTGGTTACAATGCTAATATGGTTAGAATGGTTGTTGGTGACAAATGATATAAAGCGATCGATAATGATAGTGATGACGAACTTCAAACTTTTAGCTCTCTCCCAACTCTCTTCCAAATGCTTCTAGCTCCTCCCTCCCCTCATGACAAGAATGAGGCCCTATTTATAGGATTCTGAGAGGGGTATTTTGGTCATTGTAGCATAAATATCAAAACACTCCATCGGACGGTTCGTATCGATCCATTTGATCATAGATAATTTTTTTGGTGATTTGATCATTCAAACGGCCTTTGATTTGAGTGATCTTGAGCTCTTTGGATTCATCTCGTCGAGCCACTCGATTCGACTATAAGCACGTCAAATTTAGAAGTTATTTGATTATACAGTCAATGTTTTGAAGTTTTCATTTGTAGCTTTTGGGCTTGATTTGTGCTCATTTGGGTTGATTTGACCCGATTCTAGCATTGTTGAATTTGTCTCACTGAGTCATTTAATTTGATTGTATACATGTTTTAATTTCAGATCCGTACTTAATTTATAGATTTTAGAGGAATATATTAAATGTAATCATCATATACTTCTCACATGAAGGATTCTAGTGAATCAACCTTATTCATTCTCTATCCACCTAAGAAAGGACTGATGAATTTAGATAAACAATCTTCATAGCTATGAAAAAAATGGCTAAACTTTGTAAAGAGATAATGGAGGATCTAATAAAGCTGAAGAACTTTGATGTTTGTAGTTTTCTTTAGTGATAAAGTTACACATGTTATGACTATTGATGGCGATCTCATCATTATTATACCTACAGGATATTATAGCTATGGAACATCTTACATTACTTCTTTTAATTTGGCAAGAATATGGGGCTTAGATTTCACATTAATGGAGATAACTTATGCTTTCGAGTAAGCTACTCAAATTACAAAGCTACCTCTACAATTAGTTATGTAAGAATATTAATGTTGAGCTGTCAGGACATTACAAATTCATGGCATTCTATCATTCTTTGAACAAGAGCTTTTGGTGTCTCTAAAAAAATAAACACTGTTTATTTGTTATTTATAATTTTATTAAACATCATGATTTTAAGCTTAAATTTTATTAAAAAATTGATGAAAAATCATCGAGATTGTAAATAAATGTTTCTTATTTTAAAAACACACCTACAAAGGTTAAAAGTTTGATTAAAATATTACAACATACATAATGATGCAAGTTATAAAATTATTGCTCTAATATCATTTATCATTACAACAAACATGATATAATCTCTATATCATAATAGACCATATTAGGTCGAGTATAAAATGTGGATTTATTTAAATTTTATTTGAAATAAATTTTTTATATTTTTTAAATTGTACAATATAGAGCCACTATACTAAATTATTAATAACAATATGAAGGAGAAATAGTATATATATATATATATATATGTATATATATAATTAAAATCAAATTCACAACGGAAATAGTATAATAGATTTAAGCCAAATATAAAATAGTCTTCAATGAGAAATCATTATTTCTTAAACATATCGTTTTTCAAAAAAATTTACATTTAACCTAAAAATTTAAACAAAAAGGTTTTTACAAAAACTTTAATTAAAATTAAACATAGGGTTTATCTTCTTTTAATCTAAACTTTCTTCTTCTTGCTATAATTAATCTTTATGATGAAAAAAAATATCTTACTCTTGTTATAAAATTAATTATTTAAACAAGCTGCTCATAAATATTTGATAAACTACTCTTTTGACCAATAGAATTTAAATACTTAATTAATTATTAAATTATGAATTAAAAATAATTAATATGAAACAGACTTCATAATTAATTATAATATTTAATTATTTATTTTTATATATAAAGACTGATTAGAAGAAGCTCATTCTCACGAATGAATCTCATTAGTGGTGCCGAAGACTTTTCGGCCAATATGAGGATGAGGAGGCATCGGACTTCATGTTGGTCCTCATAGTGATAAGATTCTGTTAACTCCATTAGAATATATATATATATATATATATATATATATATATATATATATATATATATATATATATATATATATATATATATATATATATATATAGAAGCATATATGTGAAATATGAAATATAGATGATTTTGAGTATCATAAATAAAATTAGAAATGAATAAAATTAAGCATTGGAAATATTAAAAAAACTATTAAGTGATATTTATATAAATCCAACTATTTTCAACTATCAAACAACCCCTTAATGGCTAATCTAAAGATCACACCTCCCATCGCCAGGAATGTGCATCATGTAGTTATAACTTAAAAATCAAATTGAATCGAAATTTTGAATGATTTAGTTTGATTTAAAAATATTTAGCTTTTGATTTACATATTAATGATTTTGTTTGATGGAATTGAAAAGCTAAGGAATGTTTTTTTAGTTCTTTCTGCTATAAGGATGAGCGTATTGACTATATTTGTTTATGAAACATATTGATCTAGTTGCTTAGTGGTAGTTTAGGGTTTTTACTAATCCTCTTGCACGAACATTTCCTGATTTGGACGTAATAATGTAGGGTTTTGGTTATTTGTATTCGTAGGGCTGAATGGAGAATGGGGTTGGGATCGTTGGGGAGAGTAGGGTTGAAGAAGAAGGTGTCAGAGCTTGAGTGGACACTTTTAAAAAATCCGCAAGACTCATCCTTAGCTAAAGGATTATGATGGCAATGAGGTCATTGTGGACTCAGTCATGTATTTTGATACCTTTTATACACCACTTGATGCGTCTGGTTTAAGAAAACTTTTTTAGATGAGGTGGAGAGTGGAATGATTTTTGAAGGAAATAATAGTGATCCTAGCTTGTGGGAGGGGACTGAGAGGATTTCTGATTCATTTAATGTTGAGGACAGTGATTTGAACCTTGAGAACAATGAGCTTGCTGCTTTTGAATCCATTTCCATTTTTCGTTCATGTTGTCATGTAGCTCTATGTAAAAAGCTACAACTTAGGAGGCTACAGTTAATCGTGCACATGACCCGAAACATTTTGGCAATTCACTTGACGCCCTTCATGCAGAAGACTGCAACGGTGATGCTAAAGACTTGAAAGTTAGTTTTTCCACAATTGATGTTTCTTCTTTGGCTCAGAAGTTGACTCGACCACGTGAAGGAAGTTTGCTTTCAGAAATATATTCATATCCCTCTGTTTGGTTTCTTTACCCTATTTATACTTTTTGTTTTCTTCTATAGCCTAGATCTATGCTTTCTTTTACAAGGTTGAAAGTTCGGTACACTTGTAACTATTTTCTGTTATCATTATCGAGATTTTATCTTGCTCATTCTCCTGACTGGTGGTTATTCTAGCTTTAAATTGTAGATCCCTTCTTGGTTTCTTGATTGCTTCTTTATTTATTCTTTTGTCATCTCAAGTTCTTTATTTTGGGTGTTGATGCAGGGTTCTTTCTAGAAGTTATTTATTTTACTCTTATACTCTCTGTTCTCTTGGTTTCTAATGTATTACTGTAGTGGTCTTGTATTTAGTTGTATTCTATTGGATTTATATTGATTTGTAGTCTGTAATATTCTACTTGTATTCTATCCCTTCTATTTATAATTTATGGATGTATGTGGCCCATTTCTTTATTCTTCTAATTCTTTTTAGCACTAGAATGGCCTATACTGATTCTTATTTTATCCTTTCCTATATTATTGAATGAAGTCTTTCATCCAATATGGAGTTTTTTTATTCCTTCTGCTTCTGTTGTCTTTTGGATAATATGGGATCATATCATTACTCCCTCCCCCCCACCTTGACCTTGTCCTCAAGGTCAAAGTCTAGAAATGCTCTTTGTATTTCTTTACTTGACACCCAAGAAGCATCTGTGGCTAGAAGTCCTTCCCATTGTATTAAGATTTCTTTAATTTGTTGATCTACCTGTAGTACTGTTCTGTGATCTAAAACTTTAATAGGCTTGACTAATATCTGCCCGTCTATGACATGAGTTGATAATTTTGCTGGGTGTAGTGTAGAATCCTGTCTGGATACATAAAGCACATTATGTATCCTTGCTGTTTTTGGTAATTCTATTCTATATGCTACTGTCCCTATTTTCTATAGAATTTTGAAAGGACCATAGTATTTTCTCTATAGTTTTGTATATTGATTCCCAGATACTAAAGTTTGTCTGTAGGGCTGTCGTTTAACTAATACTAAATCATTTACCTTGAATTGAAGCTCTCTTCTGTGTTTATCAGCCATTTGCTTCATTCTATTTTGAGCTTCCTGTAAGTTTGTTTTCAGTAGCTATAGAATTTTGTCCCTTTTGTTGAAAAACTATTTCCACCTCTGTGTTGGTAGCGGTATTCCCATTATAGGATATTAATGCAGGAGGAAGTCTGCCATATACTATTTGAAAAGGAGTCATTTTTGTGGAAGTATTGATGGATGTATTATAGGAGAATTCTGCACATGGAATTAATTGTACCCACATCCTTGGTGTCTCTAATACAAAACTCCTTAGATATTGCTCTAGGATTCTATTAGTTACCTTTGTTTAGCCATCAGTCTGAGGATGGTATGCACTGCTGTGCTTTAATGTGGTTCCACTTAACCTGAACAATTCTTGCCAAAAATTGCTCATAAAGATTGGGTCTCTGTCTGAAATTATTCTTTGTGGTATGCCATGTAGTTTGGCTATGTCTGAAATAAAAATTTGGGCTATATATGGGAAAAAGGAAAGGGTTGAAAAGTGTGCATATTTTGATAGTCTATCTACCATCACTAATATAGCCATTTTATTGTGTGACTTGGGTAGTCCTGTAATAAAATCCATTGATAGCTTCTGGTATAAGTAGTGGTTGTAGTAGCTTGGTTGGTTTCTGAGTATCATTTTTGACTTGTTGACAAATAGGGCAGGTTAAGATAAAGTGTTTAATATCTTATTTCATATGCTTCCAGAATTATTGATTAAGCCAATGTCTTCAATTCCCCATGGCCTCCCTCTAATGTAATTCTCTTATAATAGTGTTTACGAAGTCTTGAGCTATGACAATCCTGTCTTTATAGTGTATCAATCCATTAGCAAGTCTATATTTAGGAAATAAACCTGGATTGTCTAATATGTTCTTATGCAAGTCTTGTACTTCATTGCTAGCCTGTGTGTCCTCTTTGATTTGTTGCATTATAGTATTGATTTGTTGAGTATAAGCATATAATCTGAATGACATAAGTGATTCCGAGTTATCATTTATAGGTCTATCTTCTATGTCAAACAGTTTTCTGGACAAGGCATTAGCTGATTTTTTTGTAATCCCTGGTTTATATTCAATAGTGTAGTCAAATCCAAGGAGTTTGATTAAAAATCTCACGTCGTGAGTCAATTATTTGTTGCATTAGTTCCTTGTGCTCTTTTGATCTGTCCTGATGGTAAACTTGTTACCTAGCAGATATTATCTCCATCTTGCTACTATTTCTGTTATAGCATATAATTCTCTTGCATATGTTGATATTTTTTGTACTGATGGAGAGAACTTCTTACTAAAATAAGCTATAGGATGGCTATTTTGTATTAAAATAGCTCCAATTGCTGTCCGAGATGCATCTGTCTCTATTATAAAAGGCTGAGAAAAATTGGGATAGGCTAATACTAGGAGAGATGTCATTGCTTGTTTTAATTATAAAAATGTTGTTTTTGATTCTTCTGTCCATTGAAAATGTTGCTTGGCTAACATAGAAGTTAGTGGAGAGGCAATGGTTGCATAGTATTTAACAAATTTTTGATAATAGCCTGTTAAACCCAAAAAAACCTCTTAACTGTTTGATTGAATTGGGTAACAGCCATGCTTGTACTGGTTGAATCTTTTTGGGATCCACTGCTAGCCTTTGTGCATATAAACTATGTCCCAAATACTCAATTATTTCCTGTATAAATGAGCATTTAGATGGTTTGATAAAGAGTGAATGTTGCTTGAGTTGTTCCAATACAGCTTGGAGATGATTTTGATGTAACTCCAAAGTCTAGCTATATATAAGTATATCATCAAAAAATACTAAGATAAATTTTCTTAAGAATGGCTTAAGCACTGAATTCATTAATGCTTGGAACGTTGATGGTTTGTTAGTCCAAATGGCATTGCAATAAACTCACAGTGTCCCTCATGAGTTATAAAAGCTATTTTATAGATGTCTTCTTCAGCCATTCTGATTTGATGATATCCTGATCTTAATTCTAACTTTGAAAAGATTGTGGCTCCATATAATTCATCCATAAGCTCCTCTGGAGTGGGAATTGGAAATCTATCAGGTATTGTTACTTTATTTAGAGTTCTATAATCTACACAGAATCTCCAAGTTCCATTCTTCTTCTTGATTAAAAGATGGAGAGAGGGTCGGTGCTTTCTCCGATTATGCCACCGTCCAACATTTTTTAATTAATTTTTCAATTTTGTTTCAAAGTGTGGATATCTTTTTTTGACTTTCACTGGTTGAGTTCCAGGTGGCAGATGAAGCTGGTGGTCTATGTCCCTCCTTGGAGGTAAGCTTGCTGGAATTTGAAATAGTTCTTGATATTGGGATAATACTTGTTGTATTTCTGCAGGTAAGTTGCTGAATACTTTTATAGAGAAATCTGTTCCCTCTGTTATTTCTCTAATCTAGAAATATGATATTATTTCCTTTTTTTGCTGCAATTTTGTGAACTGATGGAAGGTACTCCTGTCCACCTTGGAGGATGTATCTCCTTGTAACTGTACTAATTTGTCATTAGAGTAGAATTTCATAGTGAGCTTTTTATAATCAATTGTACACTCACCCAATTGTTCTAAATTGAAACAAAACAACATCCGCCTCTTGCATGGGTAGGATAGCAATCTGAAAAGTGTTTCCTTGTAATTGGATAGGAATATTAGAGCATATTCTTGAATATTTTAAAGTTTCTCCATTACCTACTAACACTTGAAAAACTGCGTGTTACTTTATAGTCAATAAATTTGGCTAGTTTGGATTGAATAAAATTATGGGTTGAACCACTATCAATCAATAATTGTACTTTTTATTTCTAATCTCCTTGTAATCTTAATGTCCTAGGATTACAATTGTAAAGGCATTGAGGCACTGAAATTTCTCTTGTAATATTTACGTCAAGTTCTTGAGAGATATTTGGTCATCATTGACCATCATTAAAGCAAATAACTTGATTTGCAGATATGACCTCGTGATATTTTTCATCACGCTTAAAATATAGTTCTTTCTTTCTTCTTTTTCCAACCACATGTTAATTCTGATTGGAATGTTATGTTTGTCATATCATATGGTTATTGATGGGGTAGGCAGTAAAGGTGGTTGGTATAGCTGTGGTAGTTTTACTAGTGTATATTGGTTAATTATGTAATTCCATAAAATTTCATCGCTAGTCATCTCTTCCATTAAGCTAATTGAAAAGCTTGAAGGGAATTTGGTCAGTGCTCTTACTTCCCTCTTAATATCATGTTTAAGTCCTGATTCAAAATAGCTTTGTAGAAATTTAGGTGGAATACCTGAAATTTGATTAGCTATATCTTCAACTTCATTGTAGAAATTTTGAACTGTTGTTTTTTGTTATAGCATAGCTAATTCTCCTCTCAAATCTCTGTGTAGAGATGGACCAAATCTTTGAATGACCTGTTCTTTGAACTGTGTCCATGAATGCAATTGTTTATTTAGGTGCATCCATTGATACCAGCTTATTGCAGGTCCATCCATGTATACTGTGGCAATTAGAAATTTCTGGTCCTCTGATAAGCTATAATACTAAAAGAATTGGTCTGCCTTGAACAGCCATCCTCTGAGATTTTCTCCATTAAACCTTGGCATATCTACCCATGTCTAATGTTTTGTGTGTGTTGTCTATTTGAATAGAGATTTTGTAGCGTAAGTACATACCTATGATTGTTGTTGGACTTGATAATTGTTATCCAATTTTTCTTCTATGATAGATAATCTTCTTAAAACTTCATTTAATATCATCATTTGAAGACATTTGCTCATCTATTTTGTGAGTCTTCCACATTCTTTTATTATCTTAGCGGTGTCTTGTTCCTTCCGCCGGTTGTGGTAATCAACGAGAGCACCAATGATATGGGTGAAGTATGAGTCAACTGGAATGAACCTGAGGAGGGAATAAGGAATTGGTTCATATGCCTCAACCGTGATCA
Source organism: Cymbidium sinense (assembly GCA_021442155.1). Classification (NCBI taxonomy): domain Eukaryota; kingdom Viridiplantae; phylum Streptophyta; class Magnoliopsida; order Asparagales; family Orchidaceae; genus Cymbidium; species Cymbidium sinense. The sequence goes on along the minus strand of CM038232.1, from coordinate 25,105,608 downwards.
CTGATTCCTCTAACTATTGGATCTAACACTTGGAATTACCTTATTAGCCTTGAATGGTGTCGTCTGATCCTTTCTGCTGATAGTGGAATCCATGCGTCTGTTTCCCGTGAGATGGATCTCGATTTCTGGATAACCACTTGGAATGGCTCGAGCCACATCTGGCTACGGTTTTGCCTTTGAAGCTTTCTTGATACGCTTTACTTTAACTCTTTCTTTGTTTTCTCTTTGATAGTTCAATCATCAACACCTGCAGAGAGGAAGAGAGGTCAGAGAGGAGAAACCCTAGGGTCTTCTGATTAGAGAGCGACGGTTTTCGGTGAGAAAAACCAAAGAAGAACTCAAGAGAAGAAGGAGAAGAGAAGATGCAAGGGAAAGGAAGTTTATTTTAAATATATTCATATCCCTATTTGGTTTCTTTACCCTATTTATACTTTCTATTTTCTTCTATAGCCTAGATCTATGCTTTTACAAGGTTGAAGTTCTGACACTTGTAACTATTTTCTATTATCGCTATCGGGTTTCTTGTCGCTTTTATCTTGCTCGCTCTGACTATGGTTATTATTCGTTATTTAGCTCTGTCCCTTCTTCGCTTATTGATTACTTTATTTATTATTTTGTCATCCAAGTTCTCTTTTTTTGGGTGTGCGGGTTCTTTCCGGAAGTTATTTGGCTTTACTCTTGTTATACTCTCTATTGCTCTCTTTGGTTTCGATGTATTACTTTGTAAGGGTCTTGTATTGAGTTTTATTCTGTTGGATTTATATTGATTTGTAGTCTGTAATATTCTTCTTGTATCCTATCCCTTCTATTTGTAATTTATGGATGTATGTGGCCCATTTCTTTATTCTTCTAATTTTTTTTAGCATTAGAATGGCCTATACTGATTCTTATTTTATCCTTTCCTATATTATTGAATGAAGTCTTTCATCCAATATGGAGTTTTATTTCTTCTCGCATTGTCTTTTAATATGGGATCATAACATTACTCCCCCCCCCCCACTGACCTTGTCCTCAAGGTCAAAGTCTAGAAATGCTCTGTATTTCTTTACTTGACACCCATGAAGCATCTGTGGCTAGAAGTCCTTCCCATTGTATTAAGATTTCTTTAATTTGTTGATCTCCAAGTATGTTCTGTGATCTAAAACTTTAATAGGCTTGACTAATATCTGCCATGATGACATGAGTTGGTAATTCTGCGGGGTGTAGTGTAGAATCTGTCAGTATTACTTAAGTCTGGATACATGAAGCACATTATGTATCCTTGCTATTTCTGGTAATTCTATTTTATATGCTACTGTCCCTATTTTCTGTAGAATTTTGAAAGGACCATAGTATTTTCTCTATAGTTTTGTATAATGATTCCCAGAGACTAAAGTTTGTCTATAGGGCTGTCATTTAACTAATACTAAATCATTTACCTTGAATTGAAGCTCTCTTCTGTGTTTATCAGCCATTTGCTTCATTCTATTTAGAGCTTCCTGTAAGTTTATTTTCAGTAGCTGTAGAATTTTGTCCCTTTGTTGAAAAACTATTTCCACCTCTGTGTTGGTAGCGGTATTCCCATTATAGGATATTAATGCAGGAGGAAGTCTGCCATATACTATTTGAAAAGGAGTCATTTTTGTGGAAGTGTTGATGGATGTATTATAGGAGAATTCTGCACATGGAATTAATTGTACCCACATCCTTGGTGTCTCTAATACAAAACTCCTTAGATATTGCTCTAGGATTCTGTTGGTTACCTCTGTTTGGCCATCAGTCTGAGGATGGTATGCACTGCTGTGCTTTAATGTGGTTCCACTTAACCTGAATAATTCCTGCCAAAAATTGCTCATAAAGATTAGGTCTCTATCTGAAATTATTCCTTGTGGTATGCCATGTAGTTTAGCTATATCTGAAATAAAAATCCATATATGGGTCAGTAAATTGGTTGAAAGGGTTGAGAAGTGCATATTTTGATAGTCTATCTACCACCACTAATATACCATTTTATTGAGACTTGGGTAGTCTGTAATAAAATCCATTGATACTTCCTCTCAAATGGCTTATAGGTAGTGGTTGTAGTAGCTGCTTGGTTTCAGTATTTTGACTTGTTGACAAATAGGTGTTAAGACAAAGTGTTTAATATCTTGTTTCATATGCTTCGAGTAGAATTGTTGATTAATTACGCCAATGTCTCAATTCCTCCATGGCCTCCTACTGGTGTTGAATGTAATTCTCTTATAATAGTGTTTCTGATTGTTGAGTCTTGAGCTATGACAATCCTGTCTTTATAGTGTATCAATCCATTAGCAAGTCTATATTTAGGAAATAAACCTGGATTGTCTAATATGTTCTTATGCAGGTCTTGTAGTTCATTCCTAACCTATGTGTCCTCTTTGATTTATTGCGTTATAGTATTGATTTGTTGAGTAAAAATATATAATCTGAATGACATAAGTGATTCTGAGTTGTCATTTGTAGGACTATCTTCTGTGTCAAGCAGTTATCTGGATAAGGCATCAGCTGCTTTGTTTGTAATCCCTAGTTTATATTCAATAGTGTAGTCAAATCCAAGGAGTTTGATTAAAATCTCTGTCGTGAGTTTGAATTGTTTGTTGCATTAGTTCCCTTATGCTCTTTTGATCTGTCCTGATGGTAAACTTGTTATCTATAGATATTGTCTCCATCTTACATCGCTTATAGCATATAATTCTCTTGCATATGTTGATGTTTTTTATACTGATCGAGAGAGCTTCTTACTAAAATAAGCATAGGATGGCTGTTTTGTATTAAAACAGCTCCAATTGTTGTCTCAGATGCATCTGTCTCTATGATAAAAGGCTGAGAAAAATTGGGATAGCCTAATACTGGGAGAGATGTCATTGCTTGTTTTAATTGTAAAAATATTACTTTTGATTCTTTTGTCCATTGAAAATGTTGCTTGGCTAACATAGAAGTTAGTGGAGAGGCAATGGTTGCATAGTGTTTAACAAATTTTCGATAATAGCCTGTTAAACCCAAAAAATCTCTTTATTTTGATTGAATTGCAATGACCATGCTTGTACTGCTTGAATCTTTTTGGGATCCACTGCTAGCCCTTGTGCAGATAAAATATGTCCCAAATACTAAATTCTTTCCTGTATAAATGAGCATCTAGATGGTTTGATAAAGAGTGAATGTTGCTTGAGTTGTTCCAATATGACTTGGAGATGATTTTGATGTAACTCCAAAGTCTGGCTATATATAAGTATATCATCAAAAAATACTAAGACAAATTTTCTTAAGAATGTCTTAAGCACTGAATTCATTAATGTTTGGAATGTTGATGGTGCATTTGTTAGTCCAAATGGCATTGCAATAAACTCAGTTCCCCTCATGAGATCTAAAAGCTATTTTTGTAGATGTCTTCTTCAGCCATTCTGATTTGATATTATCCTGATCTTAAGTCTAACTTTGAAAAGATTCTGACTTCATATAATTCATCCATAAGCTCCTCTGGAGTGGGAATTGGAAATCTATCAAGTATTGTTACTTTATTTAGAGCTCTGTAATCCACACAGAATCTCCAAGTTCCATCCTTCTTGATTAAAAGAGTTGGAGAAGAGAAAGGGCTGGTGCTTTCTCTGATTATGCTACTGTCCAACATTTCTTTAATTAATTTTTTTATTTTTATTTTCTGAAAGTGTTGATATCTATAGTTTTTGACTTTCACTGGTTGAGTTCCGTGGCGATGAAGTGGTCTATGTCCCTCCTTGGAGGTAAGCTTGCTGGAATTTGAAATAGTTCTTGATATTGGGATAATACTTGTTGTATTTCTGCAGGTAAGTTGCTAAATTCTTTTATAGAGAATCTTTTCCTCTGTTATTTCTCTAATCTGGAAATATGATATTTTGTCCTTCTTTTGCTGCAATTTTCTGAACTGATGGAAGGTAATGCTGTCCACCTTGAAGGATGTATCTCCTTGTAACTGTACTAATCTGTCATTAGAGTAGAATTTCATAGTGAGCTTTTTATAATCAATTGTACACTCACCCAATTGTTCTAACCATTGAACACCCAAAACAACATCTGCTCCTTGCATGGGTAGCATAGCAATCGCTGATAAAAGTGTTTCTTGTAGTTGGATAGAATATTAGAGCATATTCTTAAACATTTTAAAGTTTCTCCATTGCCTACTAACACTTGAAAACGATGGTGTTACTTTATAGTCAATAAATTTGGCTAGTTTGGATTGAATAAAATTATGGGTTGAACCACTATCAATCAATACTTGTACTTTTTTATTTCCAATCAGTCCTTGTAATCTTAATGTCCTAGGATTAGACTGACCTGTAAAGGCATTGAGACTGATTTCTGAAAATTTCTCTTGTAATATTTGCATTTCTTGCTCAGGTTCTTGCTACAGATATTGCTCTTGGTCATCATTGACTATCATTAAAGTAAATAATTTGAATTTGTAGATATGACCTCTGTGATACTTTTCATCATAGTTAAAACATAGTACTTTCTTTCTTCTTTCTTCCAACTGTGTTGGTGTTAATTTCTGGATTGGAATGTTTTTTTTGTTGGTCATGTTATTGCTATGGTTGGGTATTGAGAAGTAAAGAAAGGTGGTTGGTATATCGTGGTTATTTTATGGGTATATTGGTTGACTCTATAATTTCTGGCCATGAAAATTTCATCAGCTAGTCTATCTTCCATTAGCTTAGCTAATTGAAAAGCTTGCTGAAGGGAATTTGGTTGTAAGGCTCTTACTTCCCTCTTAATATCATGTTTAAGTCCTGATTCAAAACAACTTTGTAGAAATTCAGGTGGAATACCTAAAATTTGATTAGCTATTTCTTCAAATTCATTGTAGAAATTCTGAATTGTTATTTTTTGTTGTAGCTTAGCTAATTCTCCTCTCAAATCTCTGTATAGAGATGGACCAAATCTTTGAATGACTTGTTCTTTGAACTGTGTCCATGAATACAATTGTTTATTTAGGTGCATCCATTGATACCACCTTATTGTAGGTCCATCCATGTATACTAAGGCAATTAGGAATTTTTGGTCCTCTGATAAGCTATAATACTAAAAGAATTGGTCTGCCTTGAACAGCCAACCTCTGGGATTTTCTCCATTAAACCTTGGCATATCTACCTTAACAGGTCTAATATTTTGCTGTGTGTGTTGTCTATTTGGAATAGAGATTTTTGTATGAGCAGAAGTACATACTTGTGATTGTTGTTGGCCTTGATAATTATTATCTAATTTTTCTTCTATGGCAGATAATCTTCTTGAAACTTCATTTAATATCATAGTAATTGAAGACATTTGCTCATCTATTTTGTTGAGTCTTCCTACACATTCTTCTATTGTCTTGGCTATGTGTCTTGTTCCTTCTGCCATTGCTAGTTGTGGTAATCAACGAGAGCACCAATGATATGAGCCTGGTTTGGGTTAATGAGTCAATCTGAGTAGAATGAACCTGGTTGAGGAGGGAATAAGGATTTGGATCAACAGCTGTCTCCTGAACCGTCGGATCGCACTGTATTCCTCTAATCGTTGGATATAGCACTTGGAATTACCTTATTAGCCTCGAATGGTGCCGTCTGATCCTTTCTGCCGATAGTGGAATCCATGCGTCTATTTCCCGTGAGATGGATCTGATCATCTGGATAACCACTCCCTTGGAATAGCTTGAGCCGTTGATGGTTATTGCGGTGGCTGGGTTCTGGCCATCTGATGAAGCTTCTTTGATACGTTTGCTTTAACTCTTTCTTTGTTTTCTCTTTCAATAATTTGAGTTGTCAAACACTCCAGAGAGAGGAAGAGAGGCTGGGAGCGGAGGAGAAACCCTAGGGTCTTCGATCGAGCGGTTCCCTGAGAAAACCGGAGAAGAACTCAAGAGAAGAAGGAGAAGAGAAGATGCATAAGGGAAAGAAGTTTGCTTTAAATATATTCATTTATTTGGTTTCTTTACCCTATTTATACTTTCTATTTTCTTCTATAGCCTAGATCTATGCTTTCTTTTACAAGGTTGAAAGTTCGGTACACTTGTAACTATTTTCTATTATCGTTGGCTGAGTTTCTTGTTGTCTTTTATCTTACTCGTTCTCTGGACTGTTGGGTGGTTATTCTATTAGCTTAGCTGTTCAGATCCCTTCTTGGTTTCTTGATTGCTTCTTTATTTATTCTTTTGTCATCTGAGGTTCTCTGTTTTGGGTGTTGATGCAAGGTTCTTTCTGGAAGTTATTTGGCTTTACTCTTGTTATACTCTCTGTTGCTCCTTTTTGGTTTCTGATGTGTATTACTTCTCTGTAAGGGTCTTGTATTGAGTTGTATTCTGTTGGATTTATATTTATTTGTAGTCTGTAATATTCTTCTTGTATTCTATCCATTCTGTTTGTAATTTATGGATGTATGTGATCCACTTCTTTATTCTTCTAATTCTTTTTAGCACTAGAATGGCCTATACTAATTCTTATTTTATCCTTTCCTATATTATTGAATGAAGTCTTTCATCCAATATGGAGTTTTATTCCTTTGCTTCATTGTCTTTTGGATAATATGGGATCATATCATGATCAAAGGTGCAAAACAAGAGTTGATTCTTACGAGGAGATGTAGGTGTGTCCGGCATGCTCCTCTAGCTAAATATCGGGAAGGAATGAGCGAAACATCTTCAGTTCCAGAGGATGAAAAAATAGTTTCTGAGACTACTAATGAAGATTTTTCCATTGAGAAGACTGAGAATAGGGTGTTTAGTGATGACATTTCTTTTGGTGAAGCAGGTGATATAAATGGCTTTGAATATGTGGAAGATATTTTTATTAAGCATGAGGTGCCAACTAAAAGTATAGATCATATCACGGAAGGTAGTGGAGCAAAAGCAGAGGTAGATGCATTGTTGAGGGATGTAGGATCCACCTATTCTAATTCTAAAAGTGAAAATGAAATGCTTAAAACAAAATGGTGCAGCAAGGCCTATACCTCCAAGTAAGCCTTAAGCAAGAAACTTAAGGAGAACCCATTCCTGAGGAAGGTTTAGGTGAGCTGAGCAATGATGACAAAAATAATGCTTTTAGCCAACAAATACCTTCTTCTCATTCACGATCCGAGTCTTCAGCATCGCTATCTTTGCCATCTTGTCCTACTGGCCTTGGATCTCATGCATCATTATTGGAACCTGCTCGTGATTCACTTCTGTCTGCTATGCTTAATGGATCCGTTCCAGAGCAGAAGACCGAGATCTGTGAAGAGCATGACACTAATGATGCTGAGGAAAGTGATGAGGTCCGGGAGAAATTCCAGATGATTTGAGTTAAGTTTCTACTCCACGCACATATGTTGGGTTAGAAGCCACATTATTGGTGCATCAATGTGAGCAAAGAACCCAACCACCTCAAATTCAGAAGAAAGGGGTTCAGTATCATCGTGGCTCCTATTACAAAATGTTCAAAGAAAAGGTCACTCGAATGGGGACAGTCACAATGGAACAACTTTGAGGACATAAAAACTGCTCTTTGCTATGTCTAATTTCTAAAAACCGTTTCAAGTGGAAGTTGATGCCTCCAGTGTAGGCTTTGGTGCTGTTCTCACACAAGAAGAGAAGCCCATCAAGTTTTTCAGTGAGAAGTTAAGTGTCACCCCCCAAAAATGATCAACCTATGAACTCGAGCTTTATGCTGTGGTGAGGGAGCTCATGTAATGGGAACATTAACATGGTTCATCAAGAATTTGTTCTATATAGTGATTACAAATCTTTGCAATTCTTGCAATCTTAAAAAAATTTAAACTGTACGCACCTTCGGTGGGTGCTATTTTTACAGAAATTAAGTTTTGTGATTTAGCATAAGGTTGGAAAGTGCAATAAGGTGGCCGATGCCTTTAGTGGAGGGTCTAACCTGCTTGTGGCTATTTGATCTATGATAACTGGTATGGAATCACTTCAAAAATTATATGAAATTGATGAGGACTTGCTGAACATTGGAAGAAGTGTCTTTTAAACAACCCCGTAGCAGATTTCACTATAAGACAAGGTTATTTGTTTAAGGGTAACCAACTGTGTATCCCGAAGACCTCTCTTCTCACTGAACTAATTAAGGATATGCAAGCTAGTGGATTAGCAGCCCACGCAGGGTTGTAGGCTTTGAAGGGCAACAACTGGTTGGTATTCGATTTAAAACTTCTGACCAGCTTCAGTTAGCGTTGCTTTCCCTTTTGCCTATATTTAGATTATAAATAATGTTTTTTTTAGATTTACGTACATACAACAAGTTTGAGATATTTATGAAATGTTGATTTTTTATAAAATAGATTATGAAAAAAAAGGAGATATCCTCATCGAAATTTATTTTTTTTTTTCAAATTTTAATTATGATCTCACGGTTTTTAAGTTTTGTTTGTAATTAATGAGTTTAATATATAATAAATTAATAAAAAATTATGTTTAACTCATTCCAAAATTTAAATGTCATCCTGATAAAAAATTTAAACAAGATATTCTTAATCTATTTTTATTCTCAAGATAAAGATACCAAATAAGACAATTATTTGTTGTAATTTAATTTACATTTTATTTCAAAATAATATATGAGAGTAAAAAATTATTTAGAATGAACATAATTTTCTCATAACTCCATGATAACACATCAATTTCTGACTTCCTTGATCTATTTATTCCAATTTAAACTTTAATGGCGAAAATATGCCTCCATTCAGATGATACGAAGGTGTCAGAGATGCCGTTAGTTTTCGGGCCGATGGCTGCCGGGAAATACGGCCCGGAATTGACCCTATTGACTGGGGCGACGAGATACCGGACTTCGAGGCGCGGCGCCCTTAACTCTGTATGCTTAAGCTTCCTTACCCTAAGCCTAGGCGGATCGGTAATATGAATTCCGCTTGGCTCTCAGAGAGAAGCATTAATGACGACGCTGAGATTCCGGCGAGATAACTCCGGCGTTTCCGGCCATTCAACGGTCACCTGCAATTTTATCCCTTGTCATTGAGGATAGATCTATGTTTTCTTTTCTTCCTCATGATTATAAAGCCAAAGATTGCAAATTTTGAATTTTTCAAAATTTAATACATCCACAAAGAAGAAAATCAATCAGTTGATAAATTATGAAATATAAATGGGAGATTAATCTAAAATTCAACTTGCCCAACTATTGAAGAGCCAGAAGTCTTGGAGGTCAACTTAGAGACAAAGCCAAGCTAGGTGGATCCTTTTATTGAATATCTCAAAATCGACATGATGCCTTCTTGTCTTTCAAATGTACGAAGGTTCAAACTTGATTCGGCATAGTATTTACTCATTGATTGTGAATTATTTTGAAGATTTGTTTCATCTTTATATTTCGTTGTGTTCAGGAAGAAGAATTCATTGGCATGTTAAAGGAAGTTCATTTAGGAAAATATGGCAGTCACTTAAGGAGGTAGGACATTGGCAAATTGAGTTTAGAGGTAAGACAATTCTAGCCCACACTTCGTAACGATGATGAAAATTTCTTCAAACAACATGAACAATATTATAAATTTGCTCCAATGTTACTCTAACCATCTTGCAAACTCTAACCCATTACTAGCTCATGCCTTTTGCTATTAGGGGCATGGATCTTCTTGGTCCATCTCCACCTTCAAAGTGTCAAATGAAGAATATATTAGTAAAGATCGGCCATTTCACCAAATAGATAGAAGTCGTAGAATTGACCAAAATAACAACTAAAGTTGTTGGCAACTTTCTTTGATCATATATTATCTATTGATGTGGACCAATGATTATTATTACTGACAATGGAACTCAATTTTTAGATCATAAAGTAAAAGATTTTTATGAAAGCTAAAGAAGTCGCCTCAAGTTCCCTTTATTTCATCATGCAAAAATAAATGGCCATGTGGAAGTAATACACAAGCTCATCCTTAATCTTCTAAGGAAGAAAGTAGAAGGCCCAAAAGAAAATGGGTTGAAGTACTTTCTTTAATGTTATGAGATTTAAGGACTACTTCATCAACTACAACTCGGTAAACACCATTTATTCTTTCTTATGGAGCGAAAATAGTGTTACTAGTGGAGTACAATTTGCACACTCAAAGAGTAGTCATTGCATCAAAGTTTGAAGAATCTAAACTTGAGAGTGGTAAAAGGCTAATAACAAAGGAATGTAGATAGTTCTTGATTTGCTAGGAGAACTACAAAATCAATCTTCAATGAGGTAAGAAGAAGTCAAGAGAAAATTTGCCAAATATTACAACACAAATGTCATGGAGATGGCGACTTAGTACTCAAGAAAGCTGATATGACAGCCCGCAACTTAGCACTTAGCAAATTAGATCAAACATTGATGGTACCATATATAATCAAGGAGCAAGTTCAATGAGGAGCATATATGCTAATTACATATTTTATTTTAATTGTTTTATTGATTCTCATATGAAAAACTTCTATCCAAATAATATTTTGATATTCATTTGTTATCAACCTCTCAATTATTTAGTATTGTATAAGCTCAAACATCATAAGAAAATGGAATATGAATATAATATTTCACTGTAGATAATTCTTATTGTGAAATGAGATATTAATGATACGCGGTAAGAAAAATCGCCCCATTTTGGTAAAATATTCAGATCAAAATATTTTAAAGTCAATTAATATTTATTCAATCTTAGTCATAAAATTTAATTTAAAGAAATAATACATATAATTAATCTGTAAAGATTTATGCGTATCGCTCATTGTTTCAATTACAGCTTAAGTCCTCATGAAAACATCATGAATTTCAAACGTACTAAATTTACTATAAAATAAACACACTATAATAATTTATTAATTGCTTATTAATTATAAAATATAATTTTGACGTTTTCCCTCATTTCTAAATTACCCCCTAATCTCGCTCTTATTGCTAATAGCTATTAAGCATACACCTTTTTTAAAATTTTGTCTTATCGATGAAAACAACTTCAATATTTTATTTTATTATATTATATATATATATATATATATATATATATATATATATATATATATATAGAGAGAGTAGAGAGAGAGAGAGAGAGAGAGAGAGAGATAAACTAGCATATTGTAGCCTGTTGCCGTTCGTCAGCTTACAAAGTCTTCGTATGAAGCCGACGAAAAAGTAATAGCAAGAAGAAATATTTTTAACAGCTAAATAACAACCCATCATTTAAAGTAATAGCCAGTACTTATAGCTGAAAGTTATCAAGAGAGATGTATAAATTGCTTTATTTTCTACTGTAAAAGCCAAAAAGAGCCATTTTTCTTTCCTTGTATCTCATCCCCTTCGAAGGAAACCATGACTTATGCAACTCGCATCTCCCATTTTCTACTAATAATCTTTGTAGTCGACGGCGAGGCCAACAGTTTTACGGTAAAATTTTTAAACTAAGCATGATTAAAATCTTAATTCAGAATAAAGCGTTTTAAAAATTTTAAAATTAGATAGCGCTTATATGGTCTGTGTGGGTCAAGCTATAAACAGCGACTGGCTACTGGCAAAAAAAATTTTTTTTTAAAAGAGGGAAATTTACATACAGATCACACAATTCTTATAAATTTATTTAGTTATTAAAAATTATTTAAATATAAATTATATAAATATATATAAATTTATTTAGTTATTTATATATTTAAATTATATAAATATTTTTATGTTATATAAATAATTTAAAAATATTTAAAAATAATTTATATAAAATATTTTAATTATATATATATATATATATTTATTTATTTATTTATTTATTTATTTATATAAGTCTATAATAATAATAATAACAAAATATATAAAATATAAAAATATAAAAATAAATAAATAAATAATTTTTTAATAAATAAATAAAGAAAGAAATAAATATATAATAAATAAATATATATATATATATATATAAATAACTAAATATTTTCTAAATATATAAATAACTAAATATTTTATATAATTTAAAAAATTATTTATTTATTTATTTAACTAATTATATATTTTAAATAAATAAATAACTAATTAAAAATATATATAAATAACTATTTATTTATTTATATATTTTAAATATTTTAACTTATTTATATAACTTAAAAATATTTATATAATTTAAATATATAAATAACTAAATAAATTTATATATATATATACTTTATTTATATAATTTATTTATTTATTATAAATTATTTATTTATATATTTTAAATAATTTTAAATTATATATTAACAAAATAACGACAGAGAGAGAGAGAGAGAGAGAGAGAGAGAGAGAGAGAGAGAGAGAGAGAGAGAGAGAGGGAAAGACGTGCCATTTTAGGATAGATATATAAATATATAAGAGTTGTGTGATCTGTATGTAAATTTCCCTCTTTTAAAAAAAATTGATTTTAGCAGGTGGGGCGACTGGCGCTGACTGTGCAAACATTTAGTCCACTGAAGTATTTTAAAATTTTTTTAAAAACATACTTATTCCACTAATTAAGGTTTTAATCATACTTAGTTTAAAAATTTTGCCCAGTTTTACTTCTCTTCGAAATTCTTGGCTGAAGATGTTTAGTAACAGCTTCAATAATCTCTTACTTTATCAGTCACGCTATTCTCTTTTAAAATCCTCGTGTGTTTTTGATATCTGTCCTTCATTACAAACACATAAATTTTAGATAAATATCATATCTTTTTTATGTGATAATTAAAATAAAAAATTATTTCATTTTTACTCATTTGATGTTTTGAAGAAATATAATTATTTTTAAAGAAAAAAGTTTTAAGTTAACTGTAAGAATTTCGAGCCATTATTGATATCTATTTACATTCAACCAAACATAACATCTAAATTTATTATTTTAAAAAATATAATATTTTCTAATTCAAAGCGCTAAAATGATCATTAAATTTCTTACCTGGGCTTCAAGATTGCCTGTGGAAAATTTCTTTCACTTCGCAGAGGCTACCATCGTAGATATTCAAGCAGCCTTCAACAATGATTCATTGAATTCCTATCAATTAATCATATATTACTTGGATCCAATCAAAACTCTCAACCCCCACCTCAAAGGTCAACCCTGATGCTGTTGAAGATACAGCCAAGGCCGACCTTCAGCGCAATGTCGCCGGCAATCTCAGCCCTCTCCATGGCATACCTGTCCTCATCAAAGACAACATAAATACTCGTGACAAGCTCACTCCTCCTTAGCCCTTCTTGGTACGATCGTGCCCCGTGATGCTGGTGTCATCCACCACCTTCGCGGTGTTGGTGTAATCATTATGAGCAAGGCAAGCATGAGTGGGACCATTTCCGTCGGTAAAGCCGATGCAAGGATGGATCCCTCATGGAGGACAAGACCGAAATCCTAGTGCGGTGGGATGAGTAGTGGGTCACCATTGCGATTGCGCAAATATGGTGACTATTTCATTGGGAAGATTTGGGCTCACTTATCCTAGCGGTGAACTTCGATCGTGGCATCGAGCTCACGCGGGTCTCACAAGTAGGTCTAGAATGGTGCCCATCTCGCCAAGATTGTAAACTATAGGTCGATGGCGAACAATGGCGGCGCTGACACTCTTGGACGTGATCATAGGATTCGATCCATTGGATGCCCAAGCGATGAAGGTGGCGTTGAAATTTATTCCAAATAGTGGATTCCAAAAGTTATCGAAGGAAGATGGTTTGAAAGGAAAGAGAGTGGGGATTCTACGTCATTCCTTCCTCGATGAATATCCTAAGGGGTCCGTAGAAGCTAATACATTTGCAAGGCATTTTGAAACTATGAGGTGATGAACTTCTCTCACAAAAAGTTACACAAATTTAAATATCATTTTGTTTAAGAAATTTAATTTTTATCAAACAATGTAATAGAAGAAAATCACTCAGTTTAAATAAAATAAATAAATGGATCAAATAAATAATGATAATTTCAAATGAATAAATATAATGGAATATAATCAACCAATATTTTAAAATTAAAAATATTGTTAAAAGGAATGATTAATTGTTCTTATTTATTTAATTGAGAAATCCTAGAATTAGTAGGGCTATATATCTATAAAAAAGGTACACTAATAGCAAAAATATTATATTATAATGAGTAGTCTTTGGAAGGTGAGAACAACGAATTATTATTCAGTATGGTGGGTTGCGTATGAGGATTAGGAGAAAATATTACATCAGTACGCACGTAGCTTTACGTGCGGACTCCAATCCTGGCCCGACGCATGTCCAGTGATTTTTTCCCATTTTAGCGCTTAATGATACTATAACTGGATGGACGATGACGACGTTGTTTATCTTGGCCCGACCCGGCCCGGCCCGCCTCGTTCAAATAGCGGTAGAAGAAGCATTGTTGGAATGCACGGGAGGAATTTAAAAGAAATATATATATATCTAGATTTAGGGTTTAGGGGTGTATTTTTTTCTTGCAAATCGAGCTCAGAGAGAGAAAGAGAAAATCTCATTTCCTTTTTATGAAAGAACCATGAAGATGGAGAATGAATTTGGAAGTTATGGCTTGAGAAATAGCGAGGATGTATTAAATAAAAATTCATCGTAATTTTTCTTAACTTGTATACATATAATTTTTTTTATGGTTTGTTAGTGTTATTCGAAATTCTTTTATTTAGTGTATATAGTTCTGCTATTTGGAGTTCTTTGCAAGAGGACTTTACTTATTTTGAGAGATCTTGCATCAGATACTCTCTCTCATGAGAGTCTGAGATGATTTTGAATATTTTTTTTTATTTTGCTTGGATGGAGAATATCATTACATTCCATTATAAATAATTTTCTTTGACCTATTTGGAGAAAATATGTTCATTACAATCCATCACAAATAATTTGGAGGCTATTTGGTTATTTTTTTTTAGTGTTATTTTGCATCTGTAGTCTCTTGAGAGTACAGATGATTTTTGAACATTTTCTCCAGTTTCTTCGGACTGGTTGTTGAGATTATTTTCATTATATCTGTATTCTCTATACTCTCTGTACTCTCTATTCTCTCTGTACTCTCTATACTCTCCTGAGAGTACAGAGTATTTTGGTTATTTCTTTCATATTTTTTTGGCCTATTTGGAGGAAATATGTTCATTAGGCATAATTTGGAGGCTGTTTGGTTGATTTGTTAGTCTTTTCTTGCATCTATACTCTGTATACTCTCATGAGAGTACATATGATTTTTGGCCATTTTTTTAAATTTCTTTGGCCTGCTTGATGAGATTAGGTTCAGTACATTCCATTGGAAGTAATTTGGCAGCTGTTTGGATGATTTCTAGCAGATTTTTGCATTTGTACTCTTTGTACTCTCATGAGAGTACATATGATTTTGCCAATGTTTTTGTAATTTATTTGGCCTGGTTGTAGGAAATATGTTCATACAATCCATTAGTAGCAATTTTGTAGGGTGACTTGGTTGGTTTTTTATGATTGATTTGCATCATCTTGTCATTTCTTGACTTTTCATTTTAAAGTTTACCATGGAAAAGGATAACTTCGAGATGCAGTCCTACCACCGCTCTAATGATGTTTGATAATACTACAACACTCTTTAGTAATGAAGTCATTGACATTTTATAAAGGATTCATCTGCATCAATTCATTAGACTCCATGGAATTCAGCAAGACTCAATTGTTATTACCTCAATCTTCTTTGGGACATAGAAACATGCTTTTTCGGTGGGCGTGCATTCCTTTCACCCCTGATGAAGTTGCAGTGATAATGGATGTCAAATAGAGGAGAAGGTCTTATGGCATAGAGAATGTGTTATCAGGTTGACTTCCAGGTGAGGGGCCTTAAAGAGCATCATGAAGGTAAAAAAAAAAAAGCAAAGAAGCCTTATTGAAAAGAAGACCTCTTACTCTCTTTTCTCTCTCACTCTCTATACTCTCTGCTCTTTATACTTTTCTTTCTATACTCTGTACTCTTCTCAACTCATGGGTAACTTGATATAATACTGTTTATGTTTCATCGATAATTTTTCTCAACCGTTGTATACGTACAATTTTTTTACGGTTTGTTAGTGTTATTCCTTGAAATTCTTTTATTTAGTGTATATTTCCTACACTGTTCGAAGTTCTTTGCAAGAGGACTTTGCTTGTTTTGATGATCTGCTTTGCATAGGTATACTCTCTGTAATCTCATGAGAGTACTAACCAATTTCATATTATTTTTCATGAGTTCCTAGCCTGTTTGGAGAGAATATGTTCATTATATTCCATTAGAAGCAACTTGGAGGATGTTTAGGTTAGTTTTTAGGAGAGTTTTGTATGTGTACTCTCTGTACTCTCACGAGAGTACAATATAAAGTATTTTGGGCATTTTTTCTAGTTTTTATGAGAATGATTGAAGGAAATATCTTTATTACAAATCTATTAGGAATAATTTGGAGGCTGTTTGGTTACTTCTTTAGTGTTATTTTGCATCTGTACTCTCTGTACTCTCTGTACTCTCATGAGAGTACATAGCATTTTGGTCATTTTTTCTATTTCTTTGACTTGTTTGGAGAAAATATGTTCATTATAATCCATCAGGAATAATTTGGAGGCTGTTTGGTTGGTTTTTAGTGTTATTTTGCATCTGTACTCTCTGTACTCTTTTGAGAGTACAGATGATTTTGTAGACATTTTTTTCCAATTTCTTTGGTCTTGTTGTTTAGATTATGTTCATTACATCCAGTGGAATCAATTTGGTGGCTGTTTGGATAGTTTTTGGGAGATTTTTGCATCTATACTCTTTGTACTCTTAGTATTTAGCTCATTTTTTTTCACTTTCTTTGGCCTGTTTGGAGGGAATATGTTTATTTGTGGAGCTATTTTACATGTCACATTTATGTGGGTCATGCAGGTAGGTGAATGTCAATAAGAGTGATGAAGTCGTGATGTCTAATGACCCAAATTTGGGAGACTCATACTTTTTGAGAATGAAGCGGCAATCTGTATTGTGACTATGCACATAAACTAGCTGTTTGGAAGGACCATACTAGTTATTGACAAACTCTAAGAAATTGAAATCAAAAGATCTTTATGTGAAATTGGAAGAAATGCACTTGTCTAACTTAGCAAATTCGAGCGATACAAGAATTTGCTTGTCAGCCATGATTAGATTCTCTGTTGACTTGGAGAGGCGGATGGTTAAAAAAATATATTGAAAGTCATAATCATTGGCAAAGCACAGCGACCTACATCTTCTCAGATTCAGAGATGCATTAGCGATGAAAACTTATTGAAGACAATGATAGAGGCGAATTAGAGAGTAATTGATCTTTATCTAAGTGAGGAAGTTGGCGTAGAGAATATTGGATTCACAAAAGAAATGCTTTCAATTTTATTCGAAGAGAAAAGATTGAGGATTGAATAGTAATGCATTAATACATTCAAGGAAAGGCAAGCAGCGAACGGGATGTTTGCATGGGATGTACAAGTTGATGAGTCAAATAGCTTAGTAAGTTTTTTTTGGAGCAATGGCATGTCTAGGATAGAATATGACTGTTTTGGTGATGTGATGATTTTTTATACAAGCTTTGATTCAATAAATATAATCTTGTTTGTGCCCCTCTTGTTGGAGTGAATCATCACGGCAAAATGTGTTATTTGGAGTAGCCTTTTATTAAGAGATGATTGAGTCATTCTCATGGCTATTCAGACATTTCTTGATTGATGTGTGAGACATCCTATAATAATATTCTTGATCATATATGAGCTATTAAAATTGTATTAGCATACTCATCATAGGTTTTGACAATGGAATATTTGAAGAAAGCTCCTTCCAAGGTTCACTACTTTAATAATAATAAGAGAATGCTATTTTATGCATGCATGAGCAAATGTGAATCAGAGGAAGAGTTTGAAGAAGCTTGGTCTGCCATACTAGAAGAAGGCAATTTGCATGATCATGTTTGACTATCTGAGCTTTATAAAATTAGATCCAAGTGGTCCACTGCATTCAGCAAAGACTCATTTTGCATGGGCATCTTGTCAATGCAACATAGTGAGTCAATGAACAACGTATGTCACGAAATCTCTAAACCAACAAGTTCACTTACAGATTATTTCTTGGGGTTGGAGAAGGTTATGGAGACATGGCGCCAGAATGAACATGATGAAAACTTTAAGTGTAGCCAGCCATCAATTATTTCTTTTATCAAGACTAGTCCAATTCTAAAACAAGCTGCTATATTTTATACAAGAAAGCTTTATACTATGTTTGAGGAAGAATTTTTGCATGGAGTTGGAGGCCTATCGATAACTTTATGGATGTGACCCCATGGAGTATTTGGTGAAACTTAGAGAATAAAAAACATCAAAATATGGTTATCCATTTCAATGGGACTACCAAGATGTAACTTGTAAGAAATTTGAAATGATGGGATTACTTTGTGCCCATTGTATCGAGTTCTTAGTCAAGAAGCATTCGGATAAGTATCTTCTCATGTGATGGACCGAGCAAGAGGGATATTTACATCGATAGTGCATATAGAAAATTAAAGATGTGGAAAAGGAGATGGAAATGCTGGCATTATTTTTGGAAACCACATTGATATGCATATCAAATAAGCGTCAGGGCACAGGGTAATAATAGAGTTGAGGACTATATGCTTCAATCCTTAAAAAAATTATACGATGATGTTGACTCTATAATAAGTGGGAATTCTCTTTCAGCTGATAGAGCAGCTAAGAAGAAGAAGTCAACAACAACAGATAAGGGAAAAGACATCTTAAAGGATCCAGTTAAGCAACATCCAAAGGGTGTTTTCCAAAGGCTTAAGGGATATTGGGAGAGATCCAAGAAAGCCAAGATTCTATTGCCTCTTAATTTTAGTATTTAAAATATTGCTAATCTTCAAACCATCCTATTTTTATTATTACGAAACCAAAGTACAAATTGATTGTCGAATGTGTTTGTCACCCATTCACCTTTCTGTTATGCGGTATTTTTTTAGAGGTATGCGAGAATAGCACACATCAATCTTGTAAAATCATTAAGCGATATGATATTCTACCTCGAATTCAACTTCAATCAAATGTCGATTCGGTGAAGGGTACACTAAGATGATGGATATTATTACGAGAAAATATTTCAATGCATGATATCATTTAGTTATGTGTTCTTAAATCATTTTACAATGCTTTAGAGTCTCCAAGATGACTTTCTTTTACTTAACAGGCATACCAACATTCTCACCTACATTGGTTAGGAAGGCACCGAGTTCGACATTAGGATGACTTTCTTGCATGTTATCATTTCTTCATTAGGATGACTTTCTTCTTGTGAGCATCTTTATTCTTAAGCGTACTATTATTATAAAATTTATCTATTTATCTTGAAAATGAATTAATTTACTATTTGATGACTAAGATTTACTAATCAATGCTATATATACTCATATTCTATTTAAGTCAATATTTCAAAGCATCTTCAACTTAATGGTTCTTAACATAATAATCTCATATTTCATTTTATTTAGGGTTTATTAATATTGGTCAATTTTTTGAAGAAACTCAGTCTATGTCATAATGAAACATTTGTTCAAATATACTTAGTATCTCATATTTGAGTTTATTGTATTATTTAGTAATTTCTCGTGATTACGCCCCTACTACCCATTGTAGATGCAGTTTACTAGATGAATCAATAGTCTCAGAAGAACTTACATCCTCCAGCCAAGAAAGTAGAAAAAATGCCCAAAATGCTACTGTGAGGGAGAATAGAGAGTACATAGAAGAAGGTACATAACTTACTTGAAACCAGGAAGTTTAAAATGGACTTTAATATGGGTCAATTATTATCTCCTCACTATTTGTTGCTCTTAAAGAGTGCATAGAGTTTACCCCTATTAAGGACTTTGTAATCCTTAGACTGTAGCAATAAAATTTCTCATATTTTATCAAATTGTAGTTTCTGATTGATGAGTCTGCCTTGCTTACGAGGATGAGCTAATTTTTATTGCAGGCATTACATAGTTTCATATATACTATATAAAGTACTTTATATTTTATGAAATGATTTTTATTACATGCATTATAATTTTTGATATGCCCATATGTTCTTATCAACAAGTTTAGTAGAAGCCGAAGAAAAAAAAATTCTGTGATGAAGATGATATTAGTACTGATGATATTAGTTTAGTAATTATTTATAAATTTATCAATAATATTAATTTAATTGATGATACTTTCAGTATTACATTATTTGAAAAAATTTCTCATCTTAAAATATAGAATTTTATACACTTAAATTTATAAAACATGATTTTGGTAGGTAAGTAATTTTATGCATTCAAAATTCTACCACATTTTTAAAGATCATAATTTCCTTTATTAAAGAGTTAAGTTTAATAATGTACCCACTTATATTACGTTCATATGCTAAGTAGTTCATATTGCTTCTCTGCATACAGTTGAGGCATTACGAATGTAAATAATAAATTTTAGATAATGTAAATTTTAACTTCACTTTTAGTTGATCAATTTAAAATATGATATAATTTGAATATCAAAATTATTTTCTCCAAACAAAAAGAAATCATCATAGAATAAATAATATTATATCAACTACCCATGAGTAGAGAAGAGAGTGCATAGAGTCAAAAGTCGAGAACAGAGAGTACAGAGAGTACAGAGAGTATAGAGGGCATAGAGAGTATAAAGAGGGTTCACATGCAAAACTGCTCAGAAAACTCATAAAAAAGCAACCTAGGAGCATCCAACTTGCTTTAAGGTTATAGTGAACAATTCCTCTCCGTTCTGCAAAGCAAAAGTGGAAATGGGAAAAATAAGCAAATAATCTGTACTATGAGGAGAATACAAAGAGTTAAGCTACTGAGAACCTCAAATATTCTTATAGTCACCTTCAAACTACACAATGGAATAGAGTATAAAAGAATGCAGAAGTAGTAGTGAAAGTCTGAGAGAGTCTAGATAGTATAGAGTATTGAGAGTATAGAGTATAGATAATAACACAGAGATAGTCTGACAAAACACATCTCATTAGGCATTTCAGCTGTTACGGATGTTCTCTAATCATAATTTATCCAAAGCGCCAAGAAAAATTGAAGAAAAATAGATGAAATACTATGTACTCCAGAGAGTGAGAGTACTGAAACACATCCTAGTAAAGCATTCCAACATCAATCAAATTCTAAGTGTTCTGCTAATAATAAAAGATCCAAAGCGAGGATATTGAAAAAAAAAAAATACCTCTTATTTCTACTTATCAAAAAATAGTTCTTAGCGCTTTTTTCA
Source organism: Cymbidium sinense (assembly GCA_021442155.1). NCBI lineage: Eukaryota > Viridiplantae > Streptophyta > Magnoliopsida > Asparagales > Orchidaceae > Cymbidium > Cymbidium sinense. Next base: position 25,084,408 of record CM038232.1, on the reverse strand, counting down.
TTCCCAAACAAAATAGAAAACTTCGACTAAAGTAATTCATCTCTTCTTAATCTTGGTGATGGTCTGGAGGTTCACTAACATCCTAACATCCATGTATGGCTTATCCCGATGACCCTTATCTTGAGGCGATCCACAAAATTTCACATCTTCAACAAGTAATGATGTATAGTCAAGTTTAATCCAAAAAAATAGTTGAAAATCCTGAATAAGAATGGCCTTATGGGTTGGTTTTGATAATGAGTTTTAAAATATAAACTAAATATGCCAACTAGTGTCGAGTTGATTATATAATTAGAAGTAAGAGTAGCTTAGCCCTTGACACACTGTCTGCAGTGACATGTTAGATGAACATTTTGCTTTCCATATGTAGGCTATATTTTGCATAGCTCTATAAGAAAAGAAGAGAATATTTACAAATGTAGTTTCCATCTATTTAAACAAGGATTGAATTGTAATACACTGTATATCTGTGGGGTAACTTACCCAGTGCAAGCATGAGATGTACAAATAGGGGACATATAGTCGAAAAAGTACTCGAGTAAGAAGGTGAAGGCATCGGCGTGTGCATCCGAGATCTTGATGAACTCATCATTCTACCCTCGTGCAATAATGATATTCCCAGCCGCGAATGCTGTATCACCCCTACAAGTGAGAAATATTTTAAAGCAAGCTTAATTAAACGAATAGGTTATTTTATGTATGAAGGAGTTGATTGAAGATTGACTTACTTGTCCTTGAATGGGAGCATGTCAATAAGATGGAGCATCGGCTTGGCGAACGAATACGGATGAGAAGTCAACAAAATGATGTGCCTCTGCTGGCTGCAATGAAATTATTGACGATGAAAGTTAGTGATGAAGAGCTAGATTCACTATGAATTAATGATTGATCTATTGAGATGATGCATACCTCCGATTGATGCTCCTCCACCACAATGATAGCAGTCTGTGGGTCATCGACCTTTATTGGCTCATCTTTGCGAACCTATAAAAAATTTAGTGAAATATATTTCTATTATCTCAAATTTAAAAGAAAGTAACTTAATACCTCCGGCTTCTCATCTTGAGTGGAGGCCACCACATCACTTATTCTTGCTCGTGACTTCCTGTAAGTGTGTGCGAAGGGGGGAAAATAGCTTTCCTCTTCCTTATCTACCTAACCTTCACACCACGCTCAATGCTGCCGATTAAAGGCTTCGGAGCATCTTCATGTGCATTGGAGGCCTCCATAATAGCTTCCCCTATGGTGGACTCAATAGGGGCTTCCCTAATGGAGGCTACCTCAGGGGCTTCCCAAGTGGAAGTATCCATAGGGGAAGAAGCTTCCCAGTATCCAGACTAGTTACCTCCATGGAGACTCCTCTTAGCCTCCACAGGGGAAGCTCCTCTGGTAGCCTCCATAAGTGTTGCCCCTGTGACTGCCTCCTCAAGAGTTTCCCCTGTGGTGACCTCCACAAGAGCTTCCCCCACAGTAGGGATGGTAGGACCCCGCTGCCCAGCAAGAACCTCCCCGATTGCAATAACTAACAAATCAATCCCATCCATTCTCTCTGTCATTGTTGCTTGAAAAGAAGATACTATATCTTTTAAGTCCCTAAAACCTGCAAGTATCCTCTCCACTGCAAAGCCTATGAGGTAGTAGAGGGCGTGCTAGATACACTAGATGGGGAGAATATCGAGAGAGACATATGGAGATTTAAATGAACTGTGGACTTAGAATGGCGCTCCAACATGTATTGCATGTTGGGGAAAATGATTCAAGGAGTGTCTCCTCTTGATATGTCCTGAATGAAAGGCACTGTTAAACCGATAAGAAAATGTGATGACTACATATAAATACATTCTTATATGAACTAAGTGATATTATTATATGTCACCTGGTGTCCTCCTAAACCAGTGAAGGCTTCATATGGAAACTTTATTTTTGGCCATCACAGCATACGTGGCTTTGCAAATGGAGATGGTGGCCTCATGATGCTTATGTGCTCAGCGACCTAGATCTATAATTAATATTTGTATAAGTTAACTTCAATGCATTAAATAATACATAACTGAAGATATAGAACATACCATAAGAAGAGTGATAAAACCACTCATGTACCCGGGTGTCTTTTGGGTATGAATCTTTGATGTAATATCATCAAATTGTGAAACTAGGAATGCCCAAATGACCTCTGCCTAGTTGTATTCAACAAATTTATATATGTCATCGGCGTAGGCAATCAATTCTGATGCCACCCTATAGTTGTGATATACAAAAAAAAGATTTGACAGCAGAAAATGTATGTACAACTGCACAAATTGTGCCACAGAAAATGAGTTATTTGCATGCTCAAGCATAGTCTTATAGTCCACTAAACTGAACTGCGACAGCAGGAATTTCTGCCATAAGACCTTCTCCCCTCTATTTGGCATCCCTACAATTACTGCAACTTCATCGGGGGTGAAAGGAATGCACTGCCCACCCAAAAAGAAAGCTTGCTTCTATGTCCCGACAGATCGAGGTAATGGCTATTGAGTCTTGCTGAATTTGGAGTCTAATGAATTGATGCAGATGAAGCATCTTTAAAATGTCAATGACTTCATCAGTAAATCGTGTTGTAATATTATCGAACACCATTCTAACGGTGGTAGGTAGATCTCAAGTTATCCTTTTCCCACATGGTAAAGTTCAAAATGAAAAGTTAGTCAATGAGTGAGTACATGCAAATCACCCATGATTTGTAATGAACATATTTCCTCCAAACAGCCAAAGAAACTAGAAAAAATAGTTTAATCAGACTCTCAAGAGAGTACAGAGAGTACAGATGCAAAATAACACTAAAAAACTAACCAAACAGAGAGTACAAATGTAAAATAATACTAAAAAATCAACCAAATAGCCTCCAAATTATTCCTTATGGATTGTAATGAACATATTTCCTCCAAACAGGTCAAAGAAACTAGAAAAAATGATCAAAATATTCTATATTCTCATGAGAGTACAGAGAGTACAGATATAAAAATCTCCCACAAACCATCCAAATAGAGAGTACAGATGCAAAATAATACTAAAAAACTAACCAAACAGCCTCCAAATTGTTCCTATTTGATTGTAATGAATATATTTCCTCCGAACAGGCCAAAGAAACAGGAAAAAAATAACCAAAATGCTCTGCACTCTCATGAGAGGATAGAGAGTTCAGATGCAGAAATCCCCCAAAAATTATCCAAACAGCCACCAAATTATTTTCACTGGAATGTAATGAACATAATCTGAATAACCAGGCCAAAGAAACTGGAAAAAAATGTCCACAAAATCATCTGTACTTTTAAGAGAGTACAGAGAATACAGATGCAAAATAACACTAAAAAACTAACCAAACTAGCCTCCAAATTATTTTGATGGATTGTAATGAATATATTTCCTCCAAACAGTCCAAAGAAATATGAAAAAAATGACCAAAATGCTCTATACTCTCATGAGAGTATAGAGAGTACAGATGCAGAAATCTCCCAGAAACCATCCAAACATCCCTCCAAATTGCTTCCAATGTAATGTAATGAACATATTTCCTCCAAATATGCCAAAAAAACTGGAAAAAATGGCCAAAATTATTTGTACTCTCAAGAGAGTATAGAGAGTACAGATGCAAAATAACACTAAAAAACTAACCAAACAGCCTCCAAATTATTCCTGATGGATTGTAATAAACATATTTCCTCCAAACAGCCAAAGAAATAAGAAAAATGATGAAATGCTCAGACTCATGAGAGTACAGAGAGTACAGATGCAAAAATCTCCCAATAACCATCCAAACATCTCTCCAAATTGCTTCCAATGTAATATAATGAACATATTTTCTCAAAATAGGCCAAAGAGACTGGAAAAAAATAGCCAAAATTGTTTGTACTATCAAGAGAGTACAGAGAGTATAGATGCAAAATAATACTAAAAAACCAACCAAATAGCCTCCAAATTATTCCTCATGGATTGTAATGAACATATTTCCTCCAAACAGGCCAAAAAATAGAAAAAAATGACCAAAATGCTTTGTACTCTCATGAGAGTACAGATGCTAAAATCTCCCAGAAACCATCCAAACATCCCTCCAAATTACATCCAATGGAATGTAATGGACATATTTCCAAACAAAGCCAAAGAACCGGAAAAAATTAAAAATTATTTCTCAAGAGAGTAGAGTACATATAAAAATAATACTAAAAAACTAACCAAATAGCCTCCAAATTATTCATAATGGATTGTAATGAACATATTCCAACAAGCCAAATAAACTGGAAAAATGACCAAATGCTATATACTCATGAGAGTATGAGAGTACGATAAAATCAAAACCATCCAATCATCCCTCCAAATTGCTTCCAATAGAATGTAATGAACATAATCTCAACAACGAGACCAAAGAAACTGGAAAAAAATAGCCATAAAATTGCTTCTAATGGAATGTAATGACCATATTTTCTCCATCCAGACAAAATAAACTATAAAAATATTGAGAAAATCAGTTATACTCTCATGAGACTACAGAGAGTACATATTCAAAAATCTCCCAGAAACCATCCAAACACCTACCAAATTACTTCCATTGGAATGTAATGAACATAATCTGAACAACCAGACCAAAGAAACTGGAAAAAATTGGCCAAAATCATCTGTACTCTCAAGAGAGTACATAGAGTACAGATACAAAATAACACTAAAAAACTAACCAATCAGCCTCCAAATTATTTTTAATGGATTGTAATGAACATAATTCCTCCAAACAGTCCAAAGAAACTGGAAAAAAAATGACCAAAATGCTCTGTACTCTCATGAGAGCACAGAGAGTACAGATATAAAAAACCCCTAAAAACCAAGCAATGAGCTTCAATCTGCTTCATAAGCCATGTACTGAGCATTTTGTATCCAAACAGGGACATAAGTATTTTTAAAAAATGTCAAAATGGGTTGTACTCTTCTAAAAGTACAAAGTGTACACATGCAAAACTGAAGCAAACAACCAAAAATTAACCTACAAACAAATTTTAATGCCATCGAGTGAACATACTATCATCCCTAATCAGGCCACAGAATTCATCTTGAGGCTTCGGAGAATAGGATTTTAATTTTTTTTTTAAGTTAAATTGAAAACATATTCTACTAAAGAAAGAAACCCAATGTTAATTAAATATAGTTGAAAATCCAAGTGGATTTAAATTTAATTTTTTATCACAGATTAAAAGGTGCATTTTAGTTGACAATATTAAAATGAAAAATATAGAAATTATGCAAAATCAAGTTGTAAGTGGAGAAGTAACAGCTTTTTTTTGGCTAAATTCAAGCTTTCACTTAATGACTATCTCAACGATCTCGTGCCCTCTCCTGTATGATCATTAGCAGATGTCAGAGCTTTCAACAACCAACACCAAATTGAGGTAACGAACAATAATAATTTTTATTGTAATGTAATGACCGTTCAATCTGAAAAAATGAAATCCAATTAATTTACGATATTCTTTATCAATTGATTTAGGAAAAGATGGAGGAATATGGACAGGAGATCTTCTTAGCATCACAACAAACAAATGGGATTGGTTTGTCTAAAAAGAATGCTATGAAAAGAATGGCTCAACTCTTGAAGGAGGGAATGGAGGATCAAATACATGAGAAAAATTTAAATGCTGTGGTATTCCACAATTATTATATTATACATGCTATGGCGATCGGTGGCTTTCCCATCATTAGTGTGCTGTTGGATACAATAACTGTGCCTTTTGGTATTTCTTTTGCGGTTTGTAGGGTTTAGATTCCACATTGATCGAGATAGCCTATGCATTTGAGCAAGCTACCAAAATCGAAAGCCGCCTACACTCGATTTGACAAAAACAACAATATAACATTATTGATTTGAAGGTGATTTGATGGATCATGATTGTATTATTATTTAAAAAAAAGATTTAGTTGTTTTTGTGAAGTACATACTATTTAAGTTTTGTTTAGATTCAATTAAATGTCATGATTTTCACGCTAGAATCATATTGATAGTAACTCCTACTTTTCAAAATAATTTTTTTAAAATAAATCAATCTAAAATAATTTCATCAAAACCCTAAAAAAAAATAATAAGGCAAAGCAATCGGTTAACCTGCCAAAAATTATAACATTAAATTTATGATATATGATTTATCATTCTATTCATACATATTAAAAAAAGTACTAGCTAAACTGCATATAAATACCCCTCACCACATAAGCAGCTCGACACTTCATGTATATGCTTATCACCCAAGTCTAATTGTTGTTTTTTATCTTCTATGATATTACATTTTATTTGTTATTATTATTTTTTTGATATTATATGTATATTTTCTTACCACTATTTGAAATATATACGGACTGAAACTTATTAAATGCTAATATCTGAACAAATAACTTGAACAGTCATATAACACTAACACTACTTGCAATATTTAAAAAGAATTGAATTCTGTATAGTGTTCCTTAAAATTATTGATCTTTTTTTTTATTAATTTAATGCTAAATCTTGGATCTCTTAGTTCTGGTTAAAAAATTCAAAATATTAATTTATTTTTATGACCTTTTTTTCGTGTTCTAAAAATGATTCACCTCATGATTTGAAAATACTCTTCCAATGCATTAGTCTCAATTGGATCTCTCAGGATATTCATAAAAATAAAAATAAAAATTTATTACATGCAAAATTTGAATGTAATTTTTATATACATACTCTAATGATATAATATAATATGATACTCAGTAGAGCTATTGTGTATTACTATGTATATAAATACTGTGCATTATAATATAATTAATATTATATCAATACATAATAATGCACAATAATTTACAGTAATACACAATAGCTATGTATTGACTTAGTGACATGTGATGTTATATTATTAAAATTCATGTGTAGAACTATATCAAGACTCTGCACTTAATAATCTCTCTCAAATAAAATGGAGATGCAGAATGCCCACTCTCTTTCTCTTCATCCCATCTTCTTTCAAAGACTTTCAAAATCCATAGTTTGGAACAAACCTTGTCACTGCCTTCGTCGCCTTGATGTCCAATGGATCGAATCTCACAATCACATCCAGAAGCACCCCTGTGTCTGCCATCGTTCATGCTAACAAGCCTATGATTTGCTGCTTCGATGATATGGGCACCATCCCCAACTGGCTGGTGAGACCCACCATGGGCTTGATGCCCATCACCGAGTTCCACGCCGCGGGGCTGCTGTTTGTGCCATTCAAATCAGTTTCTAGTGAAACAGTCACTAGATTTGCATCCCGCCACTAGATCTGCATGGGTTGTTCATTGCGAGGTAAGGATTTCGGCCTTGTCCCCCTTGTCAGACTCCACCCTTGGTGTGTCTTTACTAACCGGAAGTGATCCCACTTGTTCATGCTAGCCTTACCAAGAATGATGACACCAACACTTCGGAGGCCGAGAAGGGAAAAAGAGCCTGAGGTTGTGCTGAGCTTGTCCCTGATGTTCATGTTGTCCTTAACAAGGATGGGGATGCCATTGAGGGAGCTGTGATGACCATTAGCTTGTCTCTGAAGGTCAGCTTTGGCTGCATGGTTGACTGCTTCAGGGGTTAACCTCTATGATGGCGTTGAGGTGGTGTTCAAAGCATTGATTTTGTCCAAGTAGTGCTCTATGAGCTGACAAGAGGTAAGCCAGCGATCGTTGAAGGCCGCTTGGATGCCGGAGATGGTGGCCTCTTCGAATTGGAAGGAATCGTGGAGTGAATAATTTTGAAGCCAAATAAATTTAAAATTATTAGTTAATCATGAATTTGTATCCATCCTTGAAGAAATCAATTCTCCGTGGAGATGGCTAACACACCATTTAAAGTATATAAATGCATCATATGCAGGTTATAATTACCATAAATTATTTTTTGTTTGAGATTTTATTCAAAAAATAAAAGATTTATCATGAAATATTACTAAATGAAATTTTATTATGGAAGATAGACAAAAGGGCATACAACTTATTTTGATTTATTTATTTTTGAGCTTAACCTTATTCAAACTAGTCCAGCATAAAATCTATTTATGTTATAACATCGAAGATTTTAGATGTGATTTTGATAATTTCTTACTATTAATTTTATTTTAAAATTTAGAATGTTTTTTTTTGTTAAAGTTGAGCTCTACTTCAAATATAAATCTCTATGGTAGAGATAAGATTTTACAATAATTTTCTTATAAGATTTTTTAAATATATTAGCACATAAAAGATTTATTATCCTTAATTAATGATTGCCAATAAAACTGATATGAGAATCCACCTTTGCTTTAGAGAAATTATTATGTGTGAAGTCCAAATGTAGCCCTACATCTGGACTCCAATAATATTGCACCACCTCACATGTACACAACATGTGTATATAATCTAGATTGTGTATACATAATGTGTATTATGTACATATTGTGTACACAATCAAGTAGCACAGCATTATTGGAGTCCGAATATAGAGTTACGTTCGGATTCCGAACGTAATAATTTTCATCGCCTTTGAACATTTAGCGAAAAAGGAAACAATTCAATTGGAAGAAGAAAGCTACTTGTGGTTGAGAATAGAGTAATGGAGATGAGTCATACAAGTGGGTCTTTTACAGCAAAATGAGGATGTTTCGTAGCCTTAGAAAACAAAAATTGCTTAGAATACTCTTTCAATTAAGGGCATCCTTGTTATGAATCAAAGAGAGAATTTTATTGTAAGATATTTTTTAATATTTGGTAAGGTAATGTTTTGTGGGATTTACATACATAGCACATAGAACTATAGAATTTACATATCTACCACTTAAAGTTCATTATTTACATATATAATAGCACTTACATAATAAAATAATAAATATCACTTTTTGTTAATTCCCTAAACGACTTCACTGTAGAAGATTTCCCTCTATAATTCTTGTCGCTAACTTTACCTAACCAAAATTGGAGAGAAGGAGTGCATCGTCTTCTCGACAAGTGTTAACACACACAATATGCTACACCCAAAACATGAGGCATGAGATTTAACAAAACCTCTTAAACATGACATGTCTATAGAAGGTGAAAAAGTTCACCAGAATAATTCTAAAGTAGAGTCACATGATGTTGAAAGGTTATAGAAGACTCTACACTAGTTTAGAACTATCTTGAAGATTCTAGAAGCTTCTAGATGACTATGGATGTGTTGAGAATATTCTAGAAGTCTCTGAAATTCTCAAGAATTTTTCGATATTCTAAAATATTTTAGAACAATGTAAATATTTGGGGGGTAATCTGAGAGACTCTAGAATTCTTCAAAATATTATGGATTATAATAGATGTAAGAAGAATAGTGTGGAGTATTCTAGAAGACTCCACAAATATATAATGTACAGTGGGTTCTAGAGTATTCTTAAGCATGAGAGGAGGGTTATAACTAGGGTCATTCTCCCCTTCATTTGTAACCATCCAAGAACCAACTATAAGAATCTAAGTTAGGATCCAAGTGAGAGCTCTAGAGTGCCCAAGTGCAAGAGGTTTATGCCTTATAAAGTTCTCCCTAATAATAGGAAAGTTTTCCCTCTTGCTTTCCTTCTCTTTTGCCTTCTAGCCAAGTGTTGCGTGAGTAAGTCTGACTTAGCACTTAAGGAGGGTGCTAAGGCCACACATGTGACTATGGGAAAGTCCATCTGTAACAAGTGGTATTATAGTTGGTTAATTCTATGGGTAAAGTGGTATCAAAGTCATTCAATCCAATGAAAAGTGGAGGCCAAGAGGGCGTTGAGGCCAAGATATATCAGAGGTAGGTTGGTATGACAAGTGTGAAGTCACTGTGGAAAGGCCAAAGATGGGAGGAGCAATGCCGCCTTGTAGCATCCATGCCATGGGGGAAGTCCAAAGAGAGGATCTATGGTTTTTGTTTGCATTTATTTTAGAGGATGGAGGTTGTGAATGGCACAAGAGCCTAGATGGATGGTAAAGATAAAGAGAGGAGTAGCTTAGTGGAAAATGGTTCCACCATCCAAGCTACAAGAAGTGGTTTGATGTTTTGACTACAGAAATCCTTGATGGATAAGGAGGCAGAGGTGCATGATGAGTTCAAGGGAGAGCTCAATAGGACTTTGGCTTGAGTAAGGGATTTGCATAAGGGCATGAACTTGTGCAAGCATGCCTTGGCTGAGACATTCACCACTAGCCATAATCATTTTAGAGAAGCACATAGTGCATGGAAGCTAGAATAATAAGAGAGGTAGATGGCTCGAGGCAAGGAGAAGGCTTGTCAAGACATCGCAAGGGTGATGAATAAAGTGAGGAGAGCTAAGGGTTGGTAAGGACCGAGAAATGCCTCATAACATTTGCTTCGGTTGTGGAGGACCTCATTGGGCAAGGCATTGTACACATTTTGCCTTAAAGCTCGCAAGTCATCAAAGGATGACGAAGGATGAGAATACCAGGTCGCATGAGTGCGGTCTACACAAGAGCTGTTGGGAGAAAGACATGATACAAGCAACTCCAAAGGAGAGGAGTTGCAAGTTAAGGAAAACATCCCAATGGACGAGGATAGCCACATGACTCATGGGGGTGAGTTAGAGGCTGTTCTTGGGGACCAAGAGGGATGGCAGAAGTACTTAACGAACCAACGAATGTCATGCAAGCGGAGTGGCTTGAAGAAGTGCCAAGCTAATAAGGGAAATACCAAGTCCTTAGTTCGCCAGCAGACAACATGGAAGCTAGGCCAAGGGGGGAGACACCAAAGGTAAGAAAGGATATCTTAGAGGACAAAGGGAGCCTCTTGCCATCCCTTAGAGGAACTAATGAGCCAATACCCAAAGAGGATAAGATGTAGGGGCAAGCAAAGGTTCTCAAGGAGTTCAAGGGAGTCATACCTAAGTAGTGGTCTATAGGGCTATCACTAAGCATGGTAGAGAAAAGGCCCATGAGAGAACAACTCGATTTAGGAGCAAAGATGAGATCCAAGGGTCAAAAGATGAACTAGGACAGCACCCAACACTGCTACAAAAGATCTCGTGATGAGGGCATAACAAGGATAGGTGGGGAAGGATGTTACACCCAAAATATGGTACATGAGATTTGGCAAATTCTCTTTGACGTGACATGGCTAAATGAGGTGAAAGAGATCATTCTAAAGTGGAGTCACATAATAATGAAAAGTTATGGAATACTCTATACAAGTCTAAAACCTCCACACATATGTAATGTAGTGGATTCTAGAGTGTTCTTAGGTGGGAGAAGGGTTATAAATATGGCTTCCCTTGATTTGTAACCATTCAAAATCTAAGCTAAGATCCAAGTGAGAGTCAAATAGTGTCCAAGTGTAAGAGGTCTACACTTTGTAAAGTTCTCTTGTACTAATGAAGTTTTTCCTCTTACTTCCTTATCTTTTGCATTCTAGCCAAGCATGTGTAATGACTTAGCACTTAAGGAGTACTAAGATCACATGGGTGACTTAAGAAAAGTCCATCGATGACGAGATAGCTCCATTGTAGAATATGCGATAAATCATTCAACATGGCCATTGTATGACGATGTGAATCTTCATAACATGTTGAGATCCAGGAGCTTTGTACCTTTGCCCTTTTGAATCATTTTCTCCATTATCCTTTCCTATGCTATGGCCATCGTTTGCTTGTTTATGGCTGCTATAAAAATCACCTCAAGAGAGATTGTACATTTGTCGCTTATAGAAGGTGATGATTGATCTCATTGGTCTTTGTCAGTGGTAGAACCAGTGATCCAACAATTCTAAAAATCTAAAAGAAATATTTTAAATATTGTTTTGTAGAAAGGATGATAAGAGATAAGAAGAAGATCATTATCGAGTGGAAAATTCACAAATGCTTGTTGAATCCATTAGAAATTCGTTGATTTCTCCGCTTATTTTTTTCTCATGATATTATCTTATTCGATCTGACTAAATTCATATGCAAACTCTTCTAAATGTATCTCTTTCTCCTTTTTTTTCTTAAACTTATTTTCTCGATAAAATATATTTTACTGATGCGTTCACATGCACTCTTTAAGAAGAGTTATATAAATATATTTTATAATCTTATAAAATTATGCATAAATCTCTATTTTAAATAATTGATTTTTATCAGAGTTATTATTAAGGTTGCAAATAAACCGAGGGTTCAATAAGTTACTCGTGATTAGGCTCAATTAGAGCTCATTTATGATCGAACAATAAATTGAATGATCTTGAGCACTTTTAAAATGCTAGATTGCTAATTGAACAAGCTTGAACAGCTTGTCCTTCAGTTCGTTTATGTTTATGACAATATCATTTAGTCAATAGTCTAATAGTGATACTAAATATAGAGAAGCAATTGTATAAATATAAATCACGGCCTGAGTATATTCTTCTCTATCATGCTACAAAGAGCGTGTATAGATTAACTGCACAAAAGAAATCATATAATTATCCTCGTTGCGCCGCGAATGTCATCCATGAGTTTCCCCACCATGCTACAAAGAGCGCATACGATTCTGCTCGTTGTGCCAAATGCATTGTAATTGAGATTTTAGGAGCATTCAAGTAGGAGATGACTGTCCCGCAATTTTGACTTTCATTTGTAACAATCAGCTTTGTCACAAGAAGATTTCTTATACTATCATGATCTATCTCCTTCCGAACAAAAGGAAAGAATAATCCACTAAAACCACGATCATAGAGGACTCCTCTTGCAAGCTTTTCATCTTCAGTATTCATTAGAGCAACTGCATTAACTTTTGGATCTAGCAAGAACCTTAACAATATTTTTTTAAAAAATATTTATCACAGAATACAATTATGAAACTAATTGCCCAGATTCCTAATTCCTTTTGAACTCTTTCCTTGAAGCCCCTCCACCTTTCACCTGCAAGCACAAACAATCTGAGCAAGAAAGCCTCAACAATTACTACCCCAACTAAATAATCAATGTCACATCCTTCCATCTCAAACCTTATTCTAGCTTCACTACTAATCAGTGGAAAGAATTCCTCTAGACTACCCTCGCTAGCAGAGTGCCTCAACGTCCACACTTTCGCCAGGTCAAGAAAGCAAGGATGTAGTCCTGCAGAAATATCCTCCAAATCTCTGTCTTACCACATATACTAATATAACTCAAAATGCCTTTCGCTAAGCACTCTATCTCCTTCACCACTTTCGCTCTACCATCCCGTCAGGCATTGATGCAAATCATAAATTGTCTGAGCGATCGTGGCTATAGACTTAGCTCACCGCCAAGAGAAGGTAGAGAGAAGCGGAGGTGCCTTACAGCACGGAGCCTATCAAAAGAGTTCTTCGCTACAATGCTCTCGTGGTAGCTTGCAGTGGAGTAAAGCCACACTATCTCGAGCGAGGGTTCGCACTAGTCTGTAGCTGCCTCAACATGACCGAGTGAAATCCTATGAAATTGAAGCCTTCGAGGTGGATTCCCGCCAGGAATCTTTTGATAGGCTCTCGAAGAAACATGGGCTCCTAACTAGTCTCCGAAGAGAAGCCCAGGTCAGGAGACTGCTCTTCCACTGGGGATTAAAGGAGGATGGAATCCATTATGACTGGAAGACGATGGCTAGTTGAAGAGGATTTGAATAGTTTTGGGGGTTTCGGTGATGGGATTGGAACGATGTTCGACTCCAGCTGCCCACGAGCTAGAGAAGGATGGAGGAGAGGCGGAGGAGATGGATAGAACCACGAGATTTTTGGCCTTCGGCTGAGAGTGGGTCGGTGCAGCAGGGAGGGAAGGAGGTCTTGCTGTGCAATCTCTGAACCAACGAGAGAGAGGTTTGCTTGGAGAGATGATGTGGCAGTTTATTATTCATCTAATGGGAGGTGGAGGCATGGGGATGGATGGCTGTGAGTTTCAAGGTGTTCAATAGGTGCAATTAGGGGATAATTAGATAAGATTTATTTCAAAATAAATGCTAATTTTGATGAAATTTTAAGTGTGATAAACTTAGTCAAATTGGATGTTTATTTTAGATAAATTTCATGTTCCAAACGCAATCGCACAATCTATTTCATGATCGGAGATCGTTTGGCTCAATTCGGTGACGGATTGGACCACTTTCAATTAAAAAATGCACATTATTGCTTCCAACCGCTCGACATTTGCGCAGACTCATCCAAATTGAGCACAGATAATCTCATTTGATAGATTTTGGTATTTCAACGCTAACGACATGATCAATTTAGTGAACGAATGTCGTTTGGACATTGTGGTAGTATCTCGACTTTGATATGTAGCATCGATGAATTTTCTTCTTGATCAACGACATCAAATTTTGCAATATGTATATGCCGATCAATTTTGACGTTCTGAATGTGATGGTGAAGTCTGTTCATTGATTGGATATCATTTTGACCAATTTTGACAATGTCCACTGCATTTCAGCTCATATTTATGTTATTGTACGAAGTCCTTCAATTCTGCGATTCGACTGACCGGTGGAGCATGCATGGAGGTCAATAGAGTTTGCTAATCCAAACCCATCCCCATGTTTGTAAGTTAATTTGATTTAATGAAACATGATTAAGTTGATTTTATGAATTAATTAAGTTGTAATATGTATTAAGTTCATTAATTAACCCTTTTCTATGTTACCTTAACATAATTATTCAAATAATTGTGAGCGAACATGATACGTAAATGGGTTGAGAAAAAAATTTAGTGTCGAACGAAATTTTTTTGAAGGCAGATGGAATAGTATATAAGACATTACCTAGAGATTTCGCCCTCATTTTGTGAGGACTTTAGATCTGGTTCCAGGTTTCCTATAGGCGCAAGCACCTATAGTTGATTACCCCTCCCCAATCAGTGAGACGAAACTTTCGATTAAGCCGGTCATTAGATCGCTAATTGCTTTATAGAGCAGAATAATTCAGATTTAAATTTCAATGAAATTCGTCATTTTCTTTATGCTTGGAGCATATGGTTTGGGAATGATAACGCACCATCAAGATCTCATAGTTCTCATCCCTGCTCTCATGATCCTTAGTCCGCAAGTCGAGATAGTCGACAACTTGACCAAAGGATCCTTGTCAACAGCCATGGGTTGCATCGTTCAAGGAGACCTTATAGACTAGGGTTGATATTTGTCAAAGGGGACAATCTTAAGTCCACTCTAGCTAACAGTGGGCTTTATGCTTTATTAGATATACCCTATGATTCACAACTCAAACGGGTAGAAAATCATTGAGAAATATACGGGCTACAGCCGTGACCGTAATTTAGTCGATCCTATTGGCCAAACCACCGCTAGATGGCTCGGTCATAATCGTTTCATGGAGCATATTGGCCAAACCATGCGGATAGAAGACATGGGTCATGTCCTTACTAGTGTAGAATATTTTGAGTGTGAATATAGCAGTATATATAATATGATAGCTTGGGTTAACATTAAATTTGATAATAGTAAACCCTCTGGTTGATATTCTCAGTCAACATAACCATCATCGAGACAGACCTTATCAACTCTACTCTTTTGTTAGCAAAGGATCGAGTCTACAACTTGCATTTAGAAATTTGAATTTGTATAATGATTATGATTTAAAATTTGAGCAATAGTGATCCCCTTCGGTTGAAATCTATGCTCGCCAACCATCAATGGGGAAATAAATATGCTTGATCATTTAACTTATTGTTTAGATCCTCGACTCTATTAGTTTAATAATAAAGTATTAGATCTACTCTCATATGACAGAATTAGCTTCTCAGATATTTCAATAAGCTGAAATTCTTATAATAATTAGATTTTTAGGTTTTGTTAACCCGGACCTAGTCCTAAGACCAAACTGGGAAGCAACCCGCGCAACATCCTCAGACACTAAATTTAAGCATTCAGCATAGTGTCAGGGCCCATGCGAGTGTTTAGTAATTTAGGTAATGTTTATTTATGAATTATGAGATTGATTTCATATTTTCATTTAATTCCAACTTAGCCTGCGCAACCTTTTCAAACATTAAAATCTGCACTTTAAATCTTCATATCCGAGCACATGCAGGCATTTATAACTTAGATAATTTCATCTAATTAATGAAATCATTGATTTTGAAAATCATAATTAGAATGAAATTTCTTATTTTTTGGATTGAAGATAACTCCATAACTCATGGAGGATTTAATTTAGTATCGTCTTCTGTCTGCTTGTACGAAGAATTGCAGATTCGATGGTGAATGTAAAGCAGTTTTAGGTTTATATTTGCACTTAAAATGTTGTATCATTGCTTGCATTAAATTTATTTATTGAATCTTTAAACTTGAATAGTTGGCTCATGCTCATTAATGAACTATCAAATTTTTTGAGATTCACTTAAGTTGCTTCAACTCTTTCAACTTGTTCAATGGTAGTCAAAGCATAACTCACTTGTTCATTGAAAAACCCTTCTCATGCTGGTCAACAAACTATTTGGGTTCACCAAATATCTGTTTTCATACTTCTTAATGAAAATGTACTATAAGTTTCATTTTGAAGCTCTTTATTTATGATTTTCACCCATTATGTGTGTTATATATCAACTTGACCATTTATTGAAAGGCCAAATTTTATACTCTCTATCAAACAATCATCATATATACTATTATTTTGAACTTTCTCTTTATTTTATATTGACCCATCAAATTCATGACAAATTTTCATGTTCATTCACAAACTATCATGAGATATCTTTACTTTGTTCAAATATTCATGCAAGATCATATTAATGCTCATAGGTGAGCATTAAATACATTATAGGTCATATAAGATTTAGTCTTGAATGCAAATGTGAATCTAATCATTCTTTAAATGTGTGACCTTCATAGTCATTGTCAAATTTCTTGATGAGTTGTATAATTATGTTTGTAAGAAAGCCATCAAAAACTATGCAATCACTTATTATTAATCCAATTTATTTTTATATCTTTCAATACAAAATGCAATAATGTTTGAACGTTCACAAGAAATCTTATCCATGCTTTCTCTTGTTTAAAAGCTAAAATTCAAGCTCATCATTAGTTCATGCTTACTTTATCTTCAATTGGAGTTTCTTATTGCATTTATCAACAAATATAGTTATCCAAATATTCTACTCATGCCCATTCTCATTTCAAATTTAATTATAAATTCATTCATTTTTTTTTTAGATGGAGAGGATAATTAATTAGGTAATTAATTAATTATTTTTTATTTGTCTTTTATGAAACGGCAAAGGACAATCCTTGCGTACGAAGATTTGAAACGATATAATGCCGGCAAATATTTAATACATATAAACAGCTCAAGATTAATTATATATTAATTAACTTAAAATTTTCTCTTTTTATTATTATTATTTTTAAATATATAAGAAAAAAATTATTAATTAATTGAAGTTATTGCGACATATTTATTTAAATATATTATTTACAATTAATATAAAATATTTTATTTATTTAATTTATGAAAATAATTGATTTTATTTACCTTGTCATATATAATTAGTTTTAAAATTGATTTCCTGCAAAATCTTATCACATGCATGTTAACTTTTCTTATATCTATATATGTAAATACATACACGTTAACAATATTTTATATTAGCATATATCAAATATAAATACAGATATTAAAAATAAGAATAAAATATATATATATATATATATATATATATATATATATATATATATATATATATATATATATATATATATATATATATATATATATATATATAATTAACACATTTTAAACTTAGTCACATGCATGAATGCGAAACCAAAATTGGATGGTGTTATCTTTAGCTTTTTTTTATATATATATCATTGTTATTGATTTGTTTTTGCTGACTAGTTAATTATAATATATAACTATATACGCATATGTTAGCAAAAGAAACAAAATATAATTATTTTAAACGACTTAATTTAATGTGTATACAAACAAAATATATATACATACATATTAATTAGTTTGATTTAATTTATCAAGAAAACAATAGTTTAGAATTTTTTATTTATTCTTGAAAATATCGTGTTTAAACATTTTGATTATCATTGTTGTTTCTCGCAGTTGGTAACTTTGGCATTTTGCATTCATTATTTGATTATCTTCCATTAAATCTTTCAAGATAATTTCTTCAACGATTTAGCAAGCATTGTTTAGAATAATTTTGGCCATCTTTGGAGCATTTCAAACTTAACTGGCATGACTTTATATCCTTTATTCGTTGGTTTTATCGTGTTTGGTTGACTCATCTTATGGAGCTAGATTGAAGGTCAACAATTACCTTAACATAATTATCTAAATAATTGTAAGCCAACATGATATGTAAATGGATTAAAAAAAAAAAGTAAATTAGCAATGATCCTATGAAATGAGAGGGCCTAATGCAATTAGCTTACAAATATTAGTTAATTAGATTAATGAACTTAATTAAGTACTCTTATGATTTTCTCACATATATGGATTAAACATAATTTCTTTAAATGTCTTTAAATTATTAAACACCTAAAGATCTACCCTTCAACTAATTAATCAAAATCAGATGTGATTTACATTTTTAATTTAACTAATTAATTAATTAATTAACCAATTAGTCCTTAATTAATTTTCTTGAAAAGTGAAAAAAGAACTTAGGGAAAGAGACCAGGAAATAGGTCCCAATCCTTTTCCACAACTCCCCTCACTGTTAGACAGTGATTAAGGAGTCCAATTAATTAATTAATTATTGTTCATGTGATTAATTAACTCTTAATTAAATTAAGAGAGTGATTAAAACCAAATTAATTCATTTTTCTAATTAATTAACCAAATAAATCTCAAGAAAATTAGTGGAGGTAGATGTCATCCCCTTAAATAATCTCAAAAGGTTTGAAATTAATTAATTAATTAATGAGTAATTAAGGTAATTAATTTTTTTAATTAAACCCTAATTAATCTCTAAGTACTATTCAAAATCAATTAAAGATATTTTTAATAAATTCCTCCCTGCAATACCTTTAAAATGAATATTTATTTTTTTTTGAATTTTTCTATAATTTATTATAATTATTACAAATTTCAACCATTAATAATTATTTAAGCTAGCTAATCCCGCCACACGTGACGTCTAGGTGTTCTTTCAACATGGCGTCACGAGATGGCAAAATTTTTAAAATAGGCTTAATCCTAATCTTAATTAGCAGTTTAGGCACAAAAAATTTTTTTAACAAAATAGACAGTCGCTCAACCAACGACCGCTTTTTTTTTTATAAAAAAATTGGGGCGCTTTATTTTGCGATCGAGTCATTGTCGAAATCTTACGAACTTGGTATCGTTGGAATCATAACAAAATTTTCTACAACTTTTATGTTAGTTAAAATTTAAGATTGCGTCCGATGCGCAGTTTTGTGAATGCAAAAAAACTACGCCGAGCCGAAATTTCGGAGAGCATATCGATTTTACGTGTATCGAGTCATACTATAGAATCTAGCAAAAAATTAGTATCGTTGAAATTGTACAACTTTTATGTTGGTTAAAATTTACAATTATGACCCGATGCACAGCAATTCTCTTATTACAAGTATTTTTTTAATTTATTTATTTTTTTTAATTATAGCACAATTATTCTAATTTTTTTATATTAAATGTTAATATAATTATCTGAGCTTTCTTTCTTCAGTGTAAATGCTAATTATGGTCTGATTAGTTAAAAAAATATATTTCAATCTATTTAAGGATGATATTATAATAACGTAAATAATTAATCTTTAAAGATTAATAAGATAAAGATGTTATGTATAAAGTTTATTGAAGTAAGAGAGAGACTAAAACGTTTTTTATTTCTTGCTATAAGCGTGTGTGTGTATATATATATATATATATATATATATATATATATATTTATATTTATATATAGGATGAGAATGTTATGAGATGAAATATGAAAGCGGTTTTACACGATTCTCAAAATTGTTGTGTATCGGTTCACAATCATAAATTTCAACCAACATAAAAGTTATAGATAATTTTGTTACAATTTCAATGATACTAATTTTACTAGATTCGAATCAGTATGACTGACACGTGCAAAATAATGACAATTCAAAATTTCAGGCACCATACTTTTGCACATTTATAAAAAACCGCTATAGGCCATAATCTTAAATTTTGACCAACATAAAAGTTGTAAAAATTTTTGTTACGATTCCAAAAATACTAAGTTCTTTAGATTCCAACATCGTATGACTCCGATACACGCAAAATACGAAAGCTGCCCTAATTTTTTTTATATAAAAAAAAAACACCCAGTTGTCCGTTGAACGGACGACTGGCCCGCTGACGTGGCGCCATGTCAGCTCCAGTCATCGGTTCAACCGACGACTGTGCCTATTTTGTTAAAAAAAAATTTTGTGCCTAAACTATTAATTAGGATTAGGATTAAGCCTATTTTAAAAATTTTGCCACACGAGATTGGCTATTAAAGCGCTGAGTAAGCACTGATGTGGCTAACAGCGGATGCGCTTTTGATCTCCGTCATTCCATCTCGGATCGATGCAGATCGATCCTGTAGTTAATAAAGGATAAAATGGGATAAATCTAATAGATCTAATCATAGCCGTTCATTCTGATCATGCTGAACGGACAACACATGATCTACCATTCCACGAGCGACGGGCGCGTACCATTGCCGCGATCCGAGCACCCAGCTGGATCTATCCAAATGGATCCCACACCTTCAAGCAATGATCGGAGGGGATCCAACAGTCAAGATCAAGCGACATTCTACTTTACTTCAAAAAGCTCCAAAACATTTTCATGGAAGCTCAGTTTTAATGACATTACCTCACCAGAGCTAAGATCGATAGTTCGCATGCGGGTAGCCGTTGGTTGGCTCACTGTTGTACTTAGGTTGATTCCAAGTGATTCACTCGAAAGACAAAGATTCATCCTTTGGAGGCTCGGTCTTGATCGTGGCGCTTGGAGCTTCGGGGAAGATCATTATAGCTTCAACAAGATGTGGGGATGAGTGAGAGGAATTTGGTTTTGGTTGTGGTTAGAAAGGTAGGATAGGACAAGGGGTGTTACATTTGTGTGTGAAAATTAGAAATCCAGGAAGTCTTGGGAATGCTTGGGAGGTCGCAAAAGAGTTCGAAAATGCCTTAGGAAGCTCTGAGGATTCGAATCGATGTGTTTGTTGTGCGAATTGAGGGGGAATATCCCTCATTTCTCTGTGATGAATGGGGATTATCTCCCATTTTGGGCGACCGGCGCCATTAGAGCGGGTGGTATATCACCTCCTTGTGGCACGACTTGAGTGGTGGAAGGGTTGGGAGGTAGGTCAAACCCCAAAATGGGGTGTTCGATGGCTATCAAGGGTGATAGAAGACTGGACTTTGCTATTTTGGGGAGAATCTTAGGTGAGGTGGCATATCCAAGAGAGATTACCTTGGGATCGACTCCATTTGGGTTTGGGCTAATTTCGGACTGATCTTAAGTTGGTTTGGGTTGGGTTAGTCAGCTCCCAAGGTCCCATGGGATAGTTTAAAGGGATTTGACTCAATTTGGGTCATATGGGACACTTTGGGTTATGTTGAGTTGGGTTGACCAATTGATGAAATTGGGTCAAACCAAGGCTTGGTTATGTTCAAATGATGATATTAAGTATTTTGGTTCAAGTTGATTCAATCAATTTAGCCTAGGATTGATTTTGGCTCATTTGGAATCAAATGGGTCAAATGGGTCAAGTTGATCAATTTGATTGATCAAATTGGCTTGGGTTAGGTGCTGGTTTATGCTCAATTGGTCAATTAAAGAGGATTATAGGCTTTGGTTTGAATCAATTTAGATTTAATTTGGTTTTAGGCCAATTTACCCTTTAGGTCAATTTGGGCTATGTTGGTCAATTTGCTCAAATTGGTCAAGCTGGGCTCAATTTTGATTTTTATCAAGTTCAATAATCAATTTGGACTGAACTTGAGCTATTGGCTGCAATCAATTTGGGTTGGATCATGATTTGACCTATTTTGACTTTTTAGGTCAATCTGGGTCGACTTGGGTCAAATGGATAATTGGGTTTGGTTTGGCTCAATTGATGATCAAGTCATGTTCAATCATTGATCATGGGTTGGTGTGAAGCCATGGTTTCAATTGATTTGGTATATGGTAGGTTTTGGCTAGTTTGAGTTCATATGGGTTAAAGGGTTAACTTGGTCAAATGACCAAGTTGATTTAGTTTAACCAAGTCGATTGATCATCCTAGGGTGATCATGATCATATTAGGTTTGGATGGGCTTGGTTGATTCAATTTGGGTTGGATTAGAACTTGGTTCAAATGGATTCTTTAGGTCACTTTAGGTCAAGTGAACTTAAATAGGTCAATTGGCTTGATTTTGATTTGATTAAGGTTTAGTTGAATTTACATGAGTTTAGGATTGAAATATAAATTCAACTGCAATCAATTTGGGTTTCAATAGGTTTTAGTTCATTTGAAATTTTCAAGTCAAAAGGGCTAAGTTAGGTTTGACTTGGTTTGATAATTGTAGGTTTCATTTAAATTTAGATAGATGATTGATTGAATGATTGATTCAAGAGAAAATTCATTGATTTTGGCTTGATTTAGATGAGTTTTGTTAAGTCCAAGGAAATAGGTTAAAGGGTTCATATTGGGTTTTAATTTGATTTTGGTCATTTGAATGTAGATTTTATTTATATTTAGGAAGATAATTGATGGAATAATTGATTTATAAGAAAACCAATTGAGTTTGAAGTGATTTGAAGGCAAATTTGGCTATGCTTATGAAGGTACGTCCAAAGGGCTTAAAATAGAATTTGATTTTGTTTAATTTAATTTCAATCATTGGAATGTAGATTTCATTTATATTTATGAAGATGATTGAATATATAATTGATTTATGAGAAAATCAATTAATTTTAGGTTGATTTGGGTTAAGATTTGGCTAAGCTCATGGAGGTAGGTCCATATGGCTTAAGAAGGGTTTTGACTTGAATTGAATTAGTTTGACTTAGTTTTGATCATTTGAATGTAGAATTAATTTATATTTGGGAAGATAATTGATCAAATAATTAGTTTATAAGAAAATAAATTGAGTTTGACTTGATTTGAATGAGATTTTGGCTAAGCTTATGAAAGTAGATCACATTGCTTAAAAAGGATTTGAAGCTTAGATTTGATCATGAGTTTCAATCATTTGGAGTTGAATTTATATTTGAATTTGATAAATGATTGAGGGATTGAATTGATCTTGGAGAAAACCAATTGAATTTGAATTGAATTTGATTTGGTTAGGGCTAAGTGCATGGAATTCAATCATAAGGCTTAGGAAGGGTTTTGAGCATGAATTTGATCTTGGGTTTCAATCATTTGGAGTTGAATTTGGATTTGAATTTAATAAATGATTGATGAATTGAATTGATCTAGAATAAAATCAATTGAATTTGAATTGAATTGAATGGATTTTGCAAGGCTAAGTCCATGGAATTCAATCATAAGGCTTAAGAAAGGATTTGAGCTTGGATTTGATCTTGGGTTTCAATCATTTGGAGTTGAATTTGGATTTGAATTTGATAAATGATTGAGGGATTGAATTGATCTTGGAGAAAATCAATTGAATTTGAATTAAATTGGATTTGGATAGGGCTAAGTTCATGGAATTCAATCATATGGCTTAGGAAGAATTTTGCTTGGATTTGAGGTTGAGATTGATTGTAGATTTTGAAAATTTGATTTTGAATTTTAATTTTGGTTTGAGAATGAGAACATGGATTGAGTTTAGTCCATAGGATGAGCAAGTCTCCCTAATCCTTAAGGCATAACTACCCCTATGACTAACTCTTCTAAGTCTCTAGGCTTGGGTTAAATATTCACCTAATCTCCGTGTCTTAAGAAAGACTAAGCTCTTAGTGTCTAGAAGAGTCATAGATCTATGATGAGATGATTGAGAACTCACTCCAAAAGTGAGGTCAACAACATGGAACATGAGATTTGGCAAAATCTCTTAAACTTGACATGGCTAAAGGAGGCTGAAAAAGTTTCCCAAAATCATTCTAAAATGGAGTCACATAACATTGAAAAGTTTTGAAAGACTCTATATAAGTGTAAAACTATTTGAAAGATTCTAGAAGCTTCTAAAAGACTATGGATATTTTGAGAATATTATAGAAGTTTCTAGAACCTTTAGATATTTCAAGAATATTCTAGAATATTCTATAATAGTGTATATATTTGAGGAGTAATACGTGAGACTTTAGAACTCTCCATAATACTATTGATTGTAATATATGTAAGGGAAATGGTGTGTGGAGTGTTCTAAAAAAACTCCACACATATGTAATATGTAGTGGATCCTAGAGAATTCTTAGGCATGCGAAGGGTTATAAATATGGCTTTCTACCTTCATTTGTAACCATTCAAAATCTAAGCTAAGATCCAACTGAGAGTCCAATAGTCTCCAAGTGTAAGAGGTCTACCCTTTGTAAAGTTCTCTTGTATTAATGAAGTTTTTCCTCTTACTTCCCTTCTCTTTTGCATCCTACCCAAGCTGTGTGAGTAAGTGACTTAGCACTTAAGTTGCATGCTAAGATCACACGGGTGACTAATGAAAAGTCCATCCATGACAAATAGCTCCATTGTAGAATAAGCGATTAATCATTGGCCTTGTTGTAGCACGACATGAATCTTCATAACATGTTAAGATCCATGAGCGTTGTACCTCCTTCCCTTCTAAATCATCTCTCCATCATTTCCTCCATTATCCTTTGTTATGCTATGGCCATCATCTGCTTGTTTATGGCTACTATAAAAACCACCTCAAGAGAGATTGTACATTCGCCTAGAGAAGGTGATGACTAATCTCATTGTTCTTTGTCAAGCACCAATGATCCAACAAGTCTAATAGTCTAATAAAAAAATAAAATAAAATATTGTTTTGTAGAAAGGACTATAAGATATAAGGAAGAAGATCACTATCAAGTGGAAAATTCACAAATACTTGTTGAATCCATTAGAAATTCATTGATTCCTCCGCTATATTTTTTTCTCATGATCTTATCTTAGTCGATCTAACTAAATTCATATGCAAATGCCTCTTCTAAATGTATCTCTCTTCTCTCTCTTCTTTTTTTCTTAAACTTATTTTCTCTTGCTGATTAGCGATTTTATCAAAGTAGTTGGGTTTCTATTGATTTCTACGCTACATTCAATGGGTTGTGGAATAAAATATTTCCGATATTTAGGGAATTAACAAAAGATGCTATTAGAGAAGCCCAATGATGCTCTCCGTGGTGGAATGATAGAGGGAGATCTTCCATGGTAATGCCCAACTTGAATAGTAGATTTTTTTTTTTGTTTTTTGATCAATTACATAAATTTCTTGGATTTGGTCACTGAATGTTACTTTCATGTTGATAAATTATATTTACTTCTATGCGTTCACGCATGCACTCTTTAATAAGAGTTATATAAATATATTTTGACAAAATTTTTAAACTAAGCATGATTAAAACCTTAATTAGCGGAATAAGCTTTTTAAAAAAATTTAGAAATAGGCACAGTCGCCCGTTTAACGGGCGACTGGCTGAATTTATCAAATAAAAATTTTTTTTGACAAGCTGCAGTATTTTGATCGTATCGCAGTCGTTTGTTATCGGAATTCAGCGAACTTGGTATCGTTTGAATCGGCACGAAATTGGTCACGACTTTCATGTTGACCCAGAATTGAGATTGTGACATCTTACATAAGAAATTTTGATGTATCTGAGTTGAGTTACATTTATGATTTAAATTTCAATATATATATGCATAAAAGGAACCTATATATAAGCTCTATTTGTAAAACAAAAGAAAACTCAACTTATAGGATAATTTATGATTCTCTAAGTTTTACATAATTTTGTATTATGTATATTTTATATAAAGATAATGGCTATATTAATTTTAATGTGATGGATGCTTATTTTTTACATAAATGTGATGGATGCTTATTTTTAATTTTGTATTTTTTTTTGCATTTTTTTATAGAGTGAATTATTGAATTTTGAATGCCTAGTAGTTTGCATATTGGAGAATTTTGATGTGCTTGTTCGTTATCTTAATGATATTTAAATTTTTAGATTATTTTTTAAAAAAATATAAAAATGTAAAAAATATTACAAATATTTTTAAAATAATATGTTGGTTATGATCACCTATAAGATACTATTGATCCCATAAATTTATTAAATAAAAAAATATGGCTAGAGTACTTAAAAAAATATAAAACAGTGCTAAAACAATGTACATCAAGGTAACATATAATCTATAACTGAGTATGCTAGAGTACATCTAATGGCCCGGTGTCTGTGGTGGAAGTCGTCACTTCACAGGTAATGTCGCGGTCACCGGGGATCGGCGCAAGTGATCCGCATACACCATCTTCACTGGTCGATGGTACGCCGGTGTCATCGAGAGGTGTAACATCCCTATCTCTGCGATGGTCCTGGCGAAAGGGTACTATGGGGTACACTGGATGCATCTGTGACATGTATACGGATGGGTGAGGATACATGGAAGAGCACCGCGGCCGGTGAAAATGGGTGAACATGCCTTCCGGCGATGCGAGGCTGGTGTGCTATATGGGTAAGTGTATGGACCGGCGTCGGCATGGGCGATGGACACGCATCGAATCCCCATGCGGCAGAAAGGGCTGAGCCATAAAGCTACTAGCCGTGCATCTCTATACCTGCTATCTGATATGTGCATGTCCTTATTAAGTTTCCTGCATAATTCCTCGTAAGTGTTGATCGAATGCTGAAAATCAGTGTCCATATCTCTCCCAAAATAAGCCGAGAATATATCCTGTGTGTCCAAGATATGTTCCCTCTGCGGAGAAAAAAATTATGTTTTATATTAAGCATATAAATTTATGAATAGCAAAAAAATTTTTTTAACACTTACCATCAGTCTCTCTCCAGGAGCACGAGGATAGTAGGTGGTCGGCGGTATGGTAGGAGCCCTGAGCATGTATTAGAAGGCCCAGGATCGATACCACCTCATATACCGACTCACAGCCGGGTCAACTGCAGGTGGAACTGCACCCACAGCAACAATGGCATCGTGTCTGGCCTCCCACTGTAATATGTAAGGCTGGTGGTAAACAAACCAGTCAACATCAGCCTTTCCCCGTCCATCGACTCGCTGAAATGAAGGATCTATAGGATCAGCATCAACTCTGGTGATAGCGAGCTATGCGAGCAGCGATCAGGGAGATACCACTCGATGCACTTCCAACAGATCAATGGAACCCGAGCCAGCCATATCTCACGTCCATCCAAATAGACATTTGCCACTCTGGTGCGGATCTGCTGGCCATAAGGTTCCCATATCACCTACAATAGTCATATAATAATTTTTATGTCATGTATGAAATTAAAAATAATAATAATAATCAAAAGTGTAAATGGTGATACCTGGCTTTGAAGCAAACCGTCAAGCTCATCCCGGTACACTCTGACATGAGCAGGTTTCATCTCCCTGCGGTAAGTCTCATTCCATCTGCAACCAACACTCAAACCCTCCAACTCAACTGGGTCTAGTTGCAAGTTCTGGAAGGATTATAAGCCAAATAAACATTCAAGGCCTTTCATCAAACATAAGTAATAAGTTCACAGAGCAGCAGCTTCTTCAACGTGTTCACAAGCATTCAATTATCATTACAGAAGCGAGTTAATTCAAGCGTAGATGCTTAAGAAGAGATATACAATGCAAATAATAATTACATTACAAGACACTCATGAAACCGGTCTACGTAACCAACTATAGATGGACCAAAAGCCCGAAAATACGTTCAATCGATCGATTGCTTGCACGAATTGATACACGCGGCGGGATAAGCAACATAAGACAACCATAAACGATCTAGCAATCGACTCTTCCCAACTGCCAAATATACTTTGTATGGCCTTCCTGCGTGCATCCCATGCTTTCATGTATGAAACTCTAATATCAAACTTTGAATCCATTCGACCAATGATTTCCTTAGATTTCAAGTCCAACGACATCGATAACAAGTTTGGATGTAGTAACTAATAAATTGGGAGGTGCCGCCTATGTCCGTGCTCGATTGAATGTGAACATGTGTGTCCAGAAATTACCTAAGCACCACCAAGCCTCTTGCTTGCCCGATCATGCGCCACACACATGGCTGTTAGGATTATTATGAATGCACATATCGTGAACCTCGACTTATTAGAATCACATGTGACATATTCCACGTTATTTGTGATTGACCAATACCGTAAATTTTAGGTGTCTCTTGTCATGGAAACACATTCCCTCAAGTAGGTGTGAATAAAATTATCTTCTAAGAAAACAGAATTTGATGGGAGACCATCAAAGTTTAGTTCTTCATCCCATTGTTGAGTTGATTGACAAGCTTGGACGTAGTCATTGTTACTAAACATGTGTTCCTCAAAGGTCGCTGTTTTGTTAGAGTAATCTCTTAATATCTTTGGTTGCAACATTTGGATAATTTTCTTCACCTCTCATCATTCATGCGACTGTTCCGGGCATTATTTCTGTATCCCTCCCGGTTTACGGAGGAGCCACCTCATCGAATGGTGCTCATCCATGTTTACGTAGTTGAAGCTATATGAGTAGCGGATAGGAGGGTCGATATTCACATCTTCACGCACATATAAATGTAGTGTTTTAAGTTAATGTCGGTCTTTTCAAGATAAACAAGCAGTTCAAACAAATTACCTATGATGTTGTCCTTGTGGCGGTAAGTGGTGTTGAGAAGTTTCAATTGCATGGAATTCATCTGCAGCATAATCATGCGCTTTAGTATCGACAGTTTGTTTCATTTCAATCTCAACATATACGACAATAGGTTGCGCAGTTGCTGCATTGATGACCGACTCGTAGACTTCGTCATCATCTAGTGGTGTAGCAACAACGGCACCAACAGAAACCTACATGAGATTAATCTGAAGCGGTGAATCAGCGTTTAGTGACGCATGATTCGATCTTGAACACTATTAAAATTAGCCCGGCGAGAAATTAATATAGGAGGATTTTTCCGCCAGTATACGTAGGGAAGAAATCATCACTGACGCTAAGTTCGCCACCATAATACAGCACCAGACATACTGTGCTTGAACTCATTTTCCAATCAAATATTTGTACAAATGGAAATCTTGAATAGCAGTCATTTTGTTAAATTAATGGTTATCTTGTACAAATGACAAATAATTTATGATCTGCCTTTACAAATAATTTAGATGACATCAAGCCCAAATGCTTAATTCTAGATTGTTTGCTCACGACATTTTCTAGTTAAACATGCATTATTAGAAACCTTATTTTTTTATTTCTATTTAACTTATTGAAATTTTACAATAGAATTAACACAAATGTTAAATATACATTAGATTAAGAGTTTTCTCATAAAATAATACAATAGTGTTTGAAGTTTAAAACCTTCATCTTTCTAAATAGGCAATGAAACACTTTATTCATATAACAAAAATAAATAAAAAAAGACAAATGGCGAAAACCTAGTACAAGAATAATGGAAATGAACAATTTGCTAGCATCTCAATGAAGGAAGATATATAGGAAGTAAACTCACACAACTGTAATAAAAAAGGGGACAAAGTAGAAAGATAGATTAAAGGGATTGTTTTAGTCTCTCTCTAAAGAAAAATAAAATAAAATCTATCCTAACTATAAAACTATAAACACACGTGTAATAAGGTCAAAACAAAAAAAAAGGTCTTATTAAAGAAATATAATAAAAGAACAGCAAAGTTAAAAGGCACTCCCTTAAGGATTCGACATCCATCGTTCCATCCCATGCCCTAATGATTTTTACATTTTCCAATTGTTTTAAAGAGTCAACTACAAGCCAATTCAGAATTACAAATAACTAAGATTCAACATAATTTACCAATTAAGTATTAAATAACACATGTTTCTTACATCAAGCAAAGCACACTTTAGAAATTTAATAGATTGGCATCCAACTTGTCATTCGCTTATTTAAACCCTCCTAAGCATGAAAGGCCTTACAAAGGTAGAAATGCAAAATGCGACTTATGAGCCTTAACAAAGATCTGCCAGCCTGATTCAATTCCACATTTCCATTTAAAATTCAAGGAAAAAAAATACTGGAGAACAAAATATTCACTCAATTCTTAAAATTATGCTATGGAATAGTGAAACTTCCGTGCATTTGATTTGACTTGCTGTTCTTTACACTCAACCATATTTACACTTACATGGACTCTACTCCCTAGTTTAAATATACAGTCACATACAATCAGTAAAAACAAAACGAATAGAAAAAGTAACATAAACAAATTGGAGAATAAAATTAAATGACAGCCATAACAACAACAACAACAAAAAATAAAAAATAACAACTGAAACAAGAACAAACACCCATTTTCCTAAATGAGATACACAAAATAAGTTAGATCCACAATATATATACCTAAATATACTAAAATACATATCACAAATGTATATCACTCGTTTATTTTGAAGAAAAAAAAACCTTTTTCCGGCCAAACTTCATGGATCCACCGGTACGGGATCGGCGGCGGCGAATCGGAGGGCCGGGAT
Organism: Cymbidium sinense; assembly: GCA_021442155.1. Taxonomy (NCBI): domain Eukaryota; kingdom Viridiplantae; phylum Streptophyta; class Magnoliopsida; order Asparagales; family Orchidaceae; genus Cymbidium; species Cymbidium sinense. The sequence continues at coordinate 25,053,848 of CM038232.1, read as the reverse complement.
CAGGCTGACGGCGTAATGGGCGAAGCGAGCCAGACGCTGAACGTCGATCGGGTGCGGCGGAGAGTAACCTAGGAGAACGAAAGAAATGCGAGAGATCGGGATCCCGATCTCTCGGTTCGGGGTTTTTTTAAAAAAAATCGATTTCAGCCAGTCGCCCGTTAAACGGGCGACTGTGCCTATTTCTAAATTTTTTTAAAAATCTTCTTATTTCGCTAATTAATGTTTTAATCATGTTTAGTTTAAAAATTTTGCCATATATTTTATAATCCTATCAAATTATGCATAAATCATTATTTAAAATAATTAATTTTTATCGGAGTTATTATTAGGGCTGTAAATGAACTCAGCATTCAATAAGTTACTAGTGGCTATGCTTGATTAGAGTTCGTTCATGATCTTTGACGTGACATGGCTAAATGAGGTGAAAGAGATCATTCTAAAGTGGAGTCACATAATAATGAAAAGTTATGGAATACTCTATACAAGTCTAAAAAACCTCCACACATATGTAATGTGTAGTGGATTCTAGAGTGTTCTTAGGCGTGGGAGAAGGGTTATAAATATGACCCTTCTGCCTTGATTTGTAACCATTCAAAATCTAAGCTAAGATCCAAGTGAGAGTCAAATAGTGTCCAAGTGTAAGAGGTCTACACTTTGTAAAGTTCTCTTGTACTAATGAAGTTTTTCCTCTTACTTCCCTTATCTTTTGCATTCTAGCCAAGCATGTGTAAGGCTGACTTAGCACTTAAGGAGTGCACTAAGATCACATGGGTGACTTAAGAAAAGTCCATCGATGACAGATAGCTCCATTGTAGAATATGCAGATAAATCATTCAACATGGCCACTGTTGTAACAGACGATGTGAATCTTCATAACATGTTGAGATCCAGGAGCTTTGTACCTCTTGCCCTTTTGAATCATTTTCTCCATTATCCTTTCCTATGCTATGGCCATCGTTTGCTTGTTTATGGCTGCTATAAAAATCACCTCAAGAGAGATTGTACATTTGTCGCTTATAGAAGGTGATGATTGATCTCATTGGTCTTTGTCAGTGGTAGAACCAGTGATCCAACAATTCTAAAAATCTAAAAAAAAAGAAATATTTTAAATATTGTTTTGTAGAAAGGACGATAAGAGATAAGAAGAAGATCATTATCGAGTGGAAAATTCACAAATGCTTGTTGAATCCATTAGAAATTCGTTGATTTCTCGCTTATTTTTTTCTCATGATATTATCTTATTCGATCTGACTAAATTCATATGCAAACGCCTCTTCTAAATGTATCTCTCTTCTCCTTTTTTTTCTTAAACTTATTTTCTCTGATAAAATATATTTTACTTCTGATGCGTTCACGCATGCACTCTTTAAGAAGAGTTATATAAATATATTTTATAATCTTATAAAATTATGCATAAATCTCTATTTTAAATAATTGATTTTTATCAGAGTTATTATTAAGATTGCAAATAAACCGAGGGTTCGATAAGTTACTCGTGACTAGGCTCAATTAGAGCTCATTTATGATCGAACAATAAATCGAACGATCTTGAGCACTTTTAAAATACATGATTGCTAAATGAACAAGCTTGAACAGCTTGTCCTTCAGTTCATTTATGTTTATGACAATATCATTTAGTCAGATAGTATAATAGTGATATTCAATATAGAGAAGCAATTGCATAAATATAAACCACGGCCTAAGTATATTCTTCTCTATCATGCTACAAAGAGCGTGTATAGGTTAACTGCACAAAAGAAATCATATAATTATCCTCGTTGCGCCGCGAATGTCACCCATGAGTTTCCCACCATGTTACAAAGAGTGCATATGATTCTGCTCATTGTGCCAAATGCGTCGCAATTGAGATTTTAGGAGCATTCAAGTAGGAGATGACCTGTTGTCCTGGCAATTTTGACAGCTTCATTTGTAACAATCAGCTTTGTCACAAGAAGATTTCTTATACTATCATGCTGATCTATCTCCTTCCCGAACAAAAGGAAAGAATAATCCACTAAAACCACAGCATCATAGAGGACTCCTCTTGCAAGCTTTTCATCTTCGGATTCATTAGAGCAAGCGCATTAACTTTTGGATCTAGCAAGAACCTTAACAATATTTTTTAAAAAATATTTATCGCAGAATCAATTATGAAACTAATTGCCCATTCTAATTCCTTTTGAACTCTTTCCTTGAAGCCCTCCACCTTTCACTGCAAGCACAAAATCCGAGCAAGAAAGCCTCAACAATTACTACCCCAACTAAATAATCAATGTCACATCCTTCCATCTCAAACCTTATTCTAGCTTCACTACTAATCAGTGGAAAGAATTCCTCTAGACTACCCTCTCGAGTGCCTCAACGTCCACACTTTCGCCAGTCAAGAAAGCAAGGATGTAGTCCTGAGAAATATCCTCCAAATCTCTCGACCACGGCATATACTAATATAACTCAAAATGCCTTTATTAAGCACTCTATCTCCTTCACCACTTTCGTCTACCATCCCGTTCGCGCGTGATGCAAATCATAAATTGAGTCGAGCTATAGACTTAGGCCCGATGTGAGAAGGTAGAGAAGCTGGAGGTGCCTTACGAGCGAACTATCAAAAGAGTTCTTACAATGCTCTGGTAGCTTGCGTGGAGTAAAGCCACACTATTCTCGGCGAGGGTTCGCACTAGTAGGCGCCTCAACATGACCGAGTGAAATCTATGAAATTGAAGCCTTGAGGTGGATTCCAGAATCTTTTGATAGGCTCTCAGAAACATGGGCTCCTAACTAGTCTCAAGAGAAGCCGTCGAGACCTCTTCCCTGGGATTAAAGGAGGATGGAATCCATTATGACCTGGAAGACGATGGCTAGTTGAAGAGGATTTGAATAGTTTTGGGGTTTTGGTGATGGGATTGGAGCGATGTTCGACTCACCCACGAGCTAGAAGGATGGAGGAGGGAGGAGATGGATAGAACCACGATTTTTTGGCCTTGAGGGAGAGTGGAGTGGGAAGGAGGTCTTCTGCAATCTGAACCAACGAGAGAGGTTTGCTTGGAGAGATGATGTGGCGATTATTCATCTAATGGGAGGTGGAGGCATGGGGATGGATGGTGAGTTTCAAGGTGTTCAATAGTGCAATTAGGGATAATTAGATAAGATTTATTTCAAAATAAATGCTAATTTTGATGAAATTTTAAGTGTGATAAACTTAGTCAAATTGGATGTTTATTTTAGATAAATTTCATGTTCCAAACGCCTATTTAATCTATTTCGATCGAGATCGTTTGGCTCAATTCGGTGACGGATTGGACCACTTTCAATTAAAAAATGCACATTATTGCTTCCAACCGCCATTTATTTGACTCATCCAAATTGAGCACAGATAATCTCATTTGATAGATTTTGGTATTTCGCTAACGACATGATCAATTTAGTGAACGAATGTCATTTGGACATTGTGGTAGTATCTCGACTTTGATATGCTCGTAGGCGCATCGATGAATTTTCTTCTTGATCAACTGACCGTCGAATTTTGCAATATGTATATGCTGATCAATTTTGACGTTCTGAATGTGATGGTGAAGTATGTTCATTGATTGGATATCATTTTGACCAATTTTGGCAATGTCCACTGCATTTCAGCTCATATTTGCGTGCTATTGTACTCGAAGTCCGTCGAATTCGGCTCGTGAGCTCGACTTGACTGGTGGAGCATGCATGGAGGTCAATAGGAGTTTGCTAATCCTAACCCATCCCCATGTTTGTAAGTTAATTTGATTTAATGAAACATGATTAAGTTGATTTTATGAATTAATTAAGTTGTAATATGTATTAAGTTCATTAATTAACCCTTTTCTATGTTACCTTAACATAATTATTCAAATAATTGTGAGCGAACATGATAATAAATGGGTTGAGAAAAAATTTAGTGTCGAGCAAATTTTTTTGAAGCGAATGGAATAGTATATAAGACATTACCTAGAGATTTAGCCCTCATTTTGTGAGGACTTTAGATCAGTTCGGGTTTCCTATAGCACCTATAGTTGATTACCCCTCCCCAATCAGTGAGAGGGAACTTTCGATTAAGCCGGTCATTAGATCGCTAATTGCTTAGCGTATAGTAGCAGCAATTCAGATTTAAATTTCAATGAAATTCGTCATTTTCTTTATGCTTGGAGCATATGGTTCAGGGAATGATAACGCACTCGATCAAGATCTCATAGTTCCGTCATCCCGGGCTCTCATGATCCTTAGTCTGCTAAGTCAGAGGAGATAGTCGACCCAACTTGACCAAAGGATCCTTGTCAACAGCCAAGGATTGCATCGTTCAAGGAGACCTTATAGACTAGGGTTGATATTTGTCAAAGAGGACAATCTTAAGTCCACTCTAGCTAACAGTGAGCTTTATGCTTTATTAGATATACCCCATGATTCATAACTCAAACGGGTAGAAAATCATTGAGAAATATACGGGCTACAGCCGTGACCGTAATTTAGTCAATCCTATTGGCCAAACCACCTAGTTAGATGGCTCTGGTCATAACTGTTTCATATGTGGAGCATACTGGCCAAATCATGCGGATAGAAGACATGGGTCATGTCCTTACTAGTGTAGAATATTTTGAGTGTGAATATAGCAGTATATATAATATGATAGCTTGGGTTAACATTAAATTTGATAATAGTAAACCCTCTGGTTGATATTCTCAACATAACCATCATCGAGACAGACCTTATCAACTCTACTCTTTTGTTAGCAAAGGATCGAGTCTACAACTTGCATTTAGAAATTTGAATTTGTATAATGATTATGATTTAAAATTTGAGCAATAGTGATCCCCTTCGGTTGAAATCTATGCTCGCCACAGCCATCAATGGGGAAATAAATATGCTTGATCATTTAACTTATTGTTTCAGATCCTGTCGACTCTATTAGTTTAATAATAAAGTATTAGATCTACTCTCATATGACAGAATTAGCTTCTCAGATATTTCAATAAGCTGAAATTCTTATAATAATTAGATTTTTAGGTTTTGTTAACCTAGTCACAAGACCCCAAGGAAGCAACATACATCCTCGACACTAAATTTAAGCATTGACAATGGGGCCCATGCGAGTGTTTAGCAATTTAGGTAATGTTTATTTATGAATTATGAGATTAATTTTATATTTTCATTTAATTCCAACTTAGCCTGCGCAGCCTTTTCAAACATTAAAATCTGCACTTTAAATCTTCATATCCGAGCACATGCAGGCATTTATAACTTAGATAATTTCATCTAATTAATGAAATCATTGATTTTGAAAATCATAATTAGAATGAAATTTCTTAATTTTTGTATTGAAGATAACTCCATAACTCATGGAGGATTTAATTTAGTATCGTCTTCTATCTGCTTGTACGAAGAATTGCAAATTTGATGGTGAATGTAAAGCAGTTTTAGGTTTATATTTGCGCTTAAAATGTTGTATCATTGCTTGCATTAAATTTATTTATTGAATCTTTAAACTCGAATAGTTGGCTCATGCTCATTAATGAACTATCAAATTTTTTGAGATTCACTTAAGTTGCTTCAACTCTTTTAACTTGTTCATTGGTAGTCAAAGCATAACTCACTTTTTCGTTGAAAAACCCTTCTCATGCTGGTCAACAAACTATTTGGGTTCACCAAACATCTATTTTCATACTTCTTAATGAAAATGTACTATAAGTTTCATTTTGAAGCTCTTTATTTATGATTTTCACCCATTATGTGTGTTATATATCAACTTGACCATTTATTGAAAGGCCAAATTTTATACTCTCTATCAAACAATCATCATATATACAATTATTTTGAACTTTCTCTTTATTTTATATAGACCCATCAAATTCATGACAAATTTTCATATTCATTCATAAACTATCATGAGATATCTTTACTTTGTTCAAATATTCATGCAAGATCATATTAATGCTCATAGGTGAGCATTAAATACATTATAGGTCATATAAGATTTAGTCTTGAATGCAAATGTGAATCTAATCATTCTTTAAATGTGTGACCTTCATAGTCATTGTCAAATTTCTTGATGAGTTGTATAATTATGTTTGTAAGAAAGCCATCAAAAACTATGCAATCACTTATTATTAATCCAATTTATTTTTATATCTTTCAATACAAAATGCAATAATGTTTGAACGTTCACAAGAAATCTTATCCATGCTTTCTCTTGTTTAAAAGCTAAAATTCAAGGTCATCATTAGTTCATGCTTACTTTATCTTCAATTGGAGTTTCTTATTGCATTTATCAACAAATATAGTTATCCAAATATTCTACTCATGCCCATTCTCATTTCAAATTTAATTATAAATTCATTCATTTTTTTTTTAGATGGAGAGGATAATTAATTAGGTAATTAATTAAATTTTTTTTATTTGTCTTTTATGAAACGGCAAAGGACAATCGTTGCGTACGAAGATTTGAAACGATATAATGCGGGCAAATATTTAATACATATAAACAGCTCGAGATTAATTATATATTAATTAACTTAAAATTTTCTCTTTTTATTATTATAATTTTTAAATATATAAGAAAAAAAATTATTAATTAATTGAAGTTATTGCGACATATTTATTTAAATATATTATATACAATTAATATAAAATATTTTATTTAATTAATTCATGAAAATAATTGATTTTATTTACCTTGTCATATATAATTAGTTTTAAAATTGATTTCCTGCAAAATCTTATCACATGCATGTTAACTTTTCTTATATCTATATATGTAAATACATACACGTTAACAATATTTTATATTACACATGCATATATCAAATATAAATACAGATATTAAAAATAAGAATAAAGTATATATATATATATATATATATATATATATATATATATATATATATATATATATATATATATATATATATATATATATATATATATATATATATATATATAATTAACAAAACATTTTAAACTTAGTCACATGCATGAATGCGAAACCAAAATTGGATGGTGTTATCTTTAGCTTTTTTTTTTAATATATATATATATCATTGTTATTGATTTGTTTTTGCTGACTAGTTAATTATAATATATAACTATATACGCATATGTTAGCAAAAGAAACAAAATATAATTATTTTAAACGACTTAATTTAATGTGTATACAAACAAAATATATATACATACATATTAATTAGTTTGATTTAATTTATCAGAAGAAAACAATAGTTTAGAATTTTTTATTTATTCTTGAAAATATCGTGTTTAAACATTTTGATTATCATTGTTGTTTCTCGCAGTTGGTAACTTTGGCATTTTGCATTCATTATTTGATTATCTTCCATTAAATCTTTCAAGATAATTTCTTCAATGATTTAGCAAGCATTGTTTAGAATAATTTTGGCCATCTTTGGAGCATTTCAAACTTAACTGGCATGACGCTATATCCTTTATTCGTTGGTTTTATCGTGTTTGGTTGACTCATCTTATGGAGCTAGATTGAAGGTCAACAGTTACCTTAACATAATTATCTAAATAATTGTAAGCCAACATGATATGTAAATGGATTAAGAAAAAAAAAAGTAAATTAGCAATGATCCTATGAAATGAGAGGGCCTAATGCAATTAGCTTACAAATATTAGTTAATTAGATTAATGAACTTAATTAAGTACTCTTATGATTTTCTCACATATATGGATTAAACATAATTTCTTTAAATGTCTTTAAATTATTAAACACCTAAAGATCTACCCTTCAACTAATTAATCAAAATCAGATGTGATTTACATTTTTAATTTAACTAATTAATTAATTAATTAACCAATTAGTCCTTAATTAATTTTCTTGAAAAGTGAAAAAAGAACTTAGGAAAGAGACCAGAAATAGGTCCCAATCCTTTTCCACAACTCCCCTCACTGTTAGACAGTGATTAAGGAGTCCAATTAATTAATTAATTATTGTTCATGTGATTAATTAACTCTTAATTAAATTAAGAGAGTGATTAAAACTAAATTAATTCATTTTTCTAATTAATTAACCAAATAAATCTCAAGAAAATTAGTGGAGGTAGAGGCCATCCCCTTAAATAATCTCAGAAGGTTTGAAGTTAATTAATTAATTAATTAACGAGTAATTAAGGTAATTAATTTTTTTAATTAAACCCTAATTAATCTCTAAGTACTATTCAAAATCAATTAAAGATATTTTTAATAAATTCCTCCCTGCAATACCTTTAAAATGAATATTTATTTTTTTTGAATTTTTCTATAATTTATTATAATTATTACAAATTTCAACCATTAATACTAATTATTTAAGCCTAATTAAGCCTAATCCCGTCAGCGTCACGTGACGTGCTGACACGGTGTTCTTTTCACATGGCGTCACGAGATGGCAAAATTTTTAAAATAGGCTTAATCCTAATCTTAATTAGCAATTTAGGCACAAAAAATTTTTTTTCAACAAAATAGGCACAGTCGTCCGTTCAACCAACGACTGGTTTTTTTTTTATAAAAAAATTGGGGCAGCTTTCGTATTTTGTGCGTATCGGAGTCATGCGGTGTCGAAATCTTACGAACTTGGTATCGTTGGAATCATAACAAAATTTTCTACAACTTTTATGTTAGTTAAAATTTAAGATTGCGGTCCGATATGCAGCAGTTTTTATGAATGCGTGCAAAAACTACGGCGCCGAGCTGAAATTTCGGAGCAGCTATCGTATTTTACGTGTATCGGAGTCATACGGTATCAGAATCTAGCAAAATTAGTATCGTTGAAATTGTAACAAAATTTTCTACAACTTTTATGTTGGTTAAAATTTACAATTATGACCCGATGCACAACAATTCTCTTATTACAAGTATTTTTTTTAATTTATTTTTTTTTAATTATAGCACAATTATTCTAATTTTTTTATATTAAATGTTAATATAATTATCTGAGCTTTCTTTCTTCAGTGTAAATGCTAATTATGGTCTGATTAGTTAAAAAAATATATTTCAATCTATTTAAGGATGATATTATAATAACGTAAATAATTAATCTTTAAAGATTAATAAGATAAAGATGTTATGTATAAAAGTTTATTGAAGTAAGAGAGACTAAAACGTTTTTTATTTCTTGCTATAGTGTGTGTGTGTATATATATATATATATATTTATATTTATATTTATATTTATATAATAGGATGAGAATGTTATGAGATGAAATATGAAAGCAGCAGTTTTTACACGCATTCTCAAAAATTGTTGTGTATCGGTTCAATCATAAATTTCAACCAACATAAAAGTTATAGATAATTTTGTTACAATTTCAATGATACTAATTTTACTAGATTCCGATACTGTATGACTCTGATACGTGCAAAATACGACAGCTCAAAATTTCGCTCATACTTTTTTGCGAGACATTTATAAAGCTCTGCGTATAGGGCCATAATCTTAAATTTTGACCAACATAAAAGTTGTAAAAATTTTTGTTACGATTCCAAAAATACTAAGTTCGTTAGATTCCAACATCGTATGACTCGACACGAAAATCAAATGCCTAATTTTTTTTATATAAAAAAACACCCGGTTGTGTTGAGCGGACCGGCGGCGACGTGGCGCCATGTCGACTCGGTCATCGGTTCAGACGGCGTATTTTGTTAAAAAAATTTTGTGCCTAAACTATTAATTAGGATTAGATTAAGCCTATTTTAAAAATTTTGCCACGATGTATTAAAGCGGTAAGCACTGATGTGGCTAACAGCGGATGCGCTTTTGATCTCCGTCATTCCATCTCGGATCGATGCAGATCGATCCTGTAGTTAATAAAGGATAAAATGGGATAAATCTAATAGATCTAATCATAGCCGTTCATTCTGATCATGCTGAACGGACAACACATGATCTACCATTCCACGGCGGGGCGTCCACCATTGCCGATCGAGCTCACGCTGGATCTATTCCAAATGGATCCCACACCTTCACGACAATGATCAGAGGGGATCCAACAGTCAAGATCAAGCGACATTCTACTTTACTTCAAAAAGCTCCAAAACATTTTCATGGAAGCTCAGTTTTAATGACATTACCTCACCAGAGCTAAGATCGATAGTTCGCATGCTTGAGGTAGCTTCGTCTGGTTGAGACGAAGCTCTGTTAAGTTGTACTTAGGTTGATTCCAAGTGATTCACTCGAAAGACAAAGATTCATCCTTTGGAGGCTCGGTCTTGATCGAAGTGGCACCTTCGGTGGGCTTGGAGCTCGGGGGAAGATTCGTATAGCTTCAACAAGATGTGGGGATGGTGAGTGCAAGAGGAATTTGGTTTTGGTTGTGGTTAGAAGGAGGTAGGATAGGACAAGGGGTGTTCTGTTTCAGGTGTGCTCGAAAATTAGAAATCCAGCGAGGGGAAGTCTTGGGAATGCTTGAGAGGTCACTAAAGAGTTAAAAAATGCCTAAGGAAGCTCTGAGGATTCGAATCGATGTGTTTGTTGTGCGAATTGAAGGGGAATATACCTCATTTCTTTGTAATGAATGGACAGAATTATCTCCCATTTTTGGGCCAGCCAGCCGCCATTAGAGCGACGGAGTGGTCGCCATCACCTCCTTGTGGCATGACTTGAGTGGTGGAAGGGTTGGGAGGTGGCTAGGTCAAACCCCAAAATGTCGATGGCTATCAAGGGTGATAGAAGACTGGACTTTGCTATTTTGGGGAGAATCTTAGGTGAGGTGGCATATCCAAGAGAGATTACCTTGGGATCGACTCCATTTGGGTTTGGGCTAATTTCGGACTGATCTTAAGTTGGTTTGGGTTGGGTTAGGTCAGCTCCCAAGGTCCCATGGGATAGTTTAAAGGGATTTGACTCAATTTGGGTCATATGGGACACTTTGGGTTATGTTGAGTTGGGTTGACCAATTGATGAAATTGGGTCAAACCAAGGCTTGGGTTATGTTCAAATGATGATATTAAGTATTTTGGTTCAAGTTGATTCAATCAATTTAGCCTAGGATTGATTTTGGCTCATTTGGAATCAAATGGGTCAAATGGGTCAAGTTGATCAATTTGACCAAATTGACCAAATTGGCTTGGGTTAGGTGCTGGTTTATGCTCAATTGGTCAATTAAAGAGGATTATAGGCTTTGGTTTGAATCAATTTAGATTTAATTTGGTTTTAGGCCAATTTACCCTTTAGGTCAATTTGGGCTATGTTGGTCAATTTGCTCAAATTGGTCAAGCTGGGCTCAATTTTGATTTTTATCAAGTTCAATAATCAATTTGGTGAACTTGAGCTGGTAGCAATCAATTTGGGTTGGATCATGATTTGACCTATTTTGACTTTTAGGTCAATCTGACTTAGGTCAAATGGATAATTGGGTTTGGTTTGGCTCAATTGATGATCAAGTCATGTTCAATCATTGATCATGGGTTGGTGTGAAGCCATGGTTTCAATTGATTTGGTATATGGTAGGTTTTGGCTAGTTTGAGTTCATATGGGTTAAAGGGTTAACTTGGTCAAATGACCAAGTTGATTTAGTTTAACCCAAATTTAAGTCGATTGATCATCCTAGGGTGATCAATGATCATGGTATTAGGTTTGGATGGGCTTGGTTCGATTCAATTTGGGTTGGATTAGAACTTGGTTCAAATGGATTCTTTAGGTCACTTTAGGTCAAGTGAACTTAAATAGGTCAATTGGCTTGATTTTGATTTGATTAAGGTTTAGTTGAATTTATACATGAGTTTAGGATTGAAATATAAATTCAACTGCAATCAATTTGGGTTTCAATAGGTTTTAGTTCATTTGAAATTTTCAAGTCAAAAGGGCTAAGTTAGGTTTGACTTGGTTTGATAATTGTAGGTTTCATTTAAATTTAGATAGATGATTGATTGAATGATTGATTCAAGAGAAAATTCATTGATTTTGGCTTGATTTAGATGAGTTTTGGTTAAGTCCAAGGAAATAGGTTAAAGGGTTCATATTGGGTTTTAATTTGATTTTGGTCATTTTAATGTAGATTTTATTTATATTTAGGAAGATAATTGATGGAATAATTGATTTATAAGAAAACCAATTGAGTTTGAAGTGATTTGAAGGCAAATTTGACTAAGCTCATGGAGGTACGTCCAAAGGGCTTAGAAGAGAATTTGATTTAGTTTGATTTAATTCTTTATCATTGGAATGTAGATATCATTTATATTTATGAAGATGATTGAATATATAATTGATTTATGAGAAAATCAATTAATTTTAGGTTGATTTGGGTTAAGATTTGGCTAAGCTCATGGAGGTAGGTCCATATGGCTTAAGAAGGGTTTTGACTTGACTTGATTTAGTTTGATTTAGTTTTGATCATTTGAATGTAGATTTAATTTATATTTAGGAAGATAATTGATAGAATAATTAGTTTATAAGAAAATAAATTGAGTTTGACTTGATTTGAATGAGATTTTGGCTAAGCTTCTGAAAGTAGATCACATGGCTTAAGAGAGATTTGGAGCTTAGATTTGATATTGCGTTTCAATCATTTGGAGTTGAATTTGGATTTGAATTTGATAAATGATTGAGGGATTGAATTGATCTTAGAAAAAATCAATTGAATTTGAATTGAATTTGATTTGGTTAGGGCTAAGTGCATGGAGAATCATAAGGCTTAGGAAGGGTTTTGAGCATGAATTTGATCTTGGGTTTCAATCATTTGGAGTTGAATTTGGATTTGAATTTAATAAATGATTGATGAATTGAATTGATCTAGAATAAAATCAATTGAATTTGAATTGAATTGAATTGGATTTTGCAAGGGCTAAGTCCATGGAATTCAATCATAAGGCTTAAGAAAGGATTTGAGCTTGGATTTGATCTTGGGTTTCAATCATTTGGAGTTGAATTTGGATTTGAATTTGATAAATGATTGAGGGATTGAATTGATCTTGGAGAAAATCAATTGAATTTGAATTAAATTGGATTTGGATAGGGCTAAGTTCATGGAATTCAATCATATGGCTTAGGAAGAATTTTGAGCTTGGATTTGAGGTTGAGATTGATTGTAGATTTTGAAAATTTGATTTTGAATTTTAATTTGGGGTTTGGTTTGAGAATGAGAACATGGATTGAGTTTAGTCCATAGGATGAGCAAGTCTCCCTAATCCCTTAAGGCATAACCTACCCCTATGACTAACTCTTCTAAGTCTCTAGGCTTAGGTTAAATATTCACCTAATCTCCAGAAGTGTCTTAAGACTAAGGAGCTCTTAGTGTCTAGAAGAGTCATAGATCTATGATGAGATGATTGAGAACTCACTCCAAAAGTGAGGTCAACAACATGGAACATGAGATTTGGCAAAATCTCTTAAACTTGACATGGCTAAAGGAGGCGAAAAAGTTTCCCAAAATCATTCTAAAATGGAGTCACATAACATTGAAAAGTTTTGAAAGACTCTATATAAGTGTAAAACTATTTGAAAGATTCTAGAAGCTTCTAAAAGACTATGGATATTTTGAGAATATTATAGAAGTTTCTAGAACCTTTTAGATATTTCAAGAATATTCTAGAATATTCTATAATAGTGTATATATTTGAGGAGTAATCGAGAGACTTTAGAACTCTCCATAATACTATTGATTGTAATATATGTAAGGGAAATGGTGTGTGGAGTGTTCTAAAAAAACTCCACACATATGTAATATGTAGTGGATCCTAGAGAATTCTTAGGCATGCGAGAAGGGTTATAAATATGGCGTTTCTACCTTCATTTGTAACCATTCAAAATCTAAGCTAAGATCCAACTGAGAGTCCAATAGTCTCCAAGTGTAAGAGGTCTACCCTTTGTAAAGTTCTCTTGTATTAATGAAGTTTTTCCTCTTACTTCCCTTCTCTTTTGCATCCTACCCAAGCGTGTGTGAGTAAGGCTGACTTAGCACTTAAGTTGCATGCTAAGATCACACGGGTGACTAATGAAAAGTCCATCCGTGACAAATAGCTCCATTGTAGAATAAGCAGATTAATCATTCAGCTTGGCCACTGTTGTAACAGACGACATGAATCTTCATAACATGTTAAGATCCATGAGCGTTGTACCTCCTTCCCTTCTAAATCATCTCTCCATCATTTCCTCCATTATCCTTTGTTATGCTATGGCCATCATCTGCTTGTTTATGGCTACTATAAAAACCACCTCAAGAGAGATTGTACATTCGTCGCCTAGAGAAGGTGATGACTAATCTCATTGTTCTTTGTCAGTGGTAGCACCAATGATCCAACAAGTCTAATAGTCTAATAAAAAAATAAAATAAAATATTGTTTTGTAGAAAGGACTATAAGATATAAGGAAGAAGATCACTATCAAGTGGAAAATTCACAAATACTTGTTGAATCCATTAGAAATTCATTGATTCCTCCGCTATATTTTTTTTCTCATGATCTTATCTTAGTCGATCTAACTAAATTCATATGCAAATGCCTCTTCTAAATGTATCTCTCTTCTCTCTCTTTTTTTTTTTTCTTAAACTTATTTTCTCTTGCTGATTAGCAGATTTTATCAAAGTAGTTGGGTTTCTATTGATTTCTCTGCTACATTCAATGGGTTGTTGGAATAAAAATATTTCACGATATTTAGGGAATTAACAAAAGATGCTATTCTGAGAAGCCCAATGATGCTCTCCGTGGTGGGAATGATAGAGGGAGATCTTCCATGGTAATGCCCAACTTGAATAGTAGATTTTTTTTTTTTGTTTTTTTGATCAATTACATAAATTTCTTGGATTTGGTCACTGAATGTTACTTTCATGTTGATAAATTATATTTACTTCTATGTTCACGCACACTCTTTAATAAGAGTTATATAAATATATTTTGACAAAATTTTTAAATTAAGCATGATTAAAACTTTAATTAGCGGAATAAGCACGTTTTTAAAAAAATTTAGAAATAGGCACAGTTTAACGGGCGACTGGCTAAATTTATTAAATAAAATTTTTTTTGACAAGCTGCAGTATTTTGATCGTATCGCAGTCGTTTGTTATCGGAATTCAGCGAACTTGGTATCGTTTGAATCGGCACAAAATTGGTCACGACTTTCATGTTGACCCAGAATTGAGATTGTGACATCTTACATAAGAAATTTTGATGTATCTGAGTTGAGTTACATTTATGATTTAAATTTCAATATATATATGGCATGCATAAAAGGAACCCTATATATAAGCTCTATTTGTAAAACAAAAGAAAACTCAACTTATAGGATAATTTATGATTCTCTCGCCGAAGTTTTACATAATTTTGTATTATGTATATTTTATATAAAGATAATGGCTATATTAATTTTAATGTGATGGATGCTTATTTTTTACATAAATGTGATGGATGCTTATTTTTTAATTTTGTATTTTTTTTTGCATTTTTTTATAGAGTGAATTATTGAATTTTGAATGCTTAGTAGTTTGCATATTGGAGAATTTTGATGTGCTTGTTCGTTATCTTAATGATATTTAAATTTTTAGATTATTTTTAAAAAATATAAAATGTAAAAAATATTACAAATATTTTTAAAATAATATGTTGGTTATGATCACCTATAAGATACTAT
Organism: Cymbidium sinense; assembly: GCA_021442155.1. Taxonomy (NCBI): domain Eukaryota; kingdom Viridiplantae; phylum Streptophyta; class Magnoliopsida; order Asparagales; family Orchidaceae; genus Cymbidium; species Cymbidium sinense. The sequence continues at coordinate 25,038,283 of CM038232.1, read as the reverse complement.
TGATCCCATAAATTTATTAAATAAAAAAATATGGCTAGAGTACTTAAAAAAATATAAAACAGTGCTAAAACAATGTACATCAAGGTAACATATAATCTATAACTACAGAGTATGCTAGAGTACATCTAATGACGCAGCGTGGTGGAAGTCGTCACTTCCTGTGTAATGTGCGCCACCGGGGACGGTCGCGCAAGTGATGTCACTGATGCGCACACCATCTTCACTTCGCTGGTCCGCCGTCATCGAGAGGTGTAACATCTGGTATCTCCTGCGATGGTCCTGGCTGAAAGGGTACTATGGGGTACACTGGATGCATCTGTGGCATGTATACGGATGGGTGAGGATACATGGAAGAGCCTGCAGCCTGCCAAGACTGAAATGGACTGAACATGCCTTCCTGGCTGGAGTACGGAGCTGGTGTGCTATATGGGTAAGTGTATGGACCGACGTCTGGCATGGACGATGGACCTGCATCGAATCTAGCATGCGGTGAAGATCGGACGCCGCATAGGAGCTACTACCGTCGCATCTCTATACCGCTATCCGATATGTGCATGTCCTTATTAAGTTTCTGCATTCCTCGTAAGTGTTGATCGAATCTTTGAAAATCGGTGTCCATATCTCTCCCAAAATAAGCCAAGAATATATCCATGTCCAAGATATGTTCCCTCTGGAGAAAAAAAAATTATGTTTTATATTAAGCATATAAATTTATGAATAGCAAAAAAAATTTTTAACACTTACCATCAGTCTCTCTCCAGGAGCACGAGGATAGTAGGTGGTCGGTATGGTAGAGCCACGAGCATGTAGAAGGCCCAGGATCGATACCACCTCATATACCGACTCACGGGTCAACCGCAGTGGAACCGCACCACGAACAATGGCATCGTTCCGGCCTCCCATGTAATATGTAAGGTGGTAAACAAACCGGTCAACATCGCCTTTCCCATCCATCGACAAATGAAGGATCTATAGGATTCGCATCAACTCTAGGTGATAGCCCGAACTGTCTGAGAACGCGATCAGGGAGATACCACTCGATGCACTTCCAACAGATCAATGGAACCCGAGCCAGCCATATCTCACGTCCATCCAAATAGACATTTGCCACTGGATGGATCTGGCCATAAGGTTCCCATATCACCTACAGTAGTCATATAATAATTTTATGTCATGTATGAAATTAAAATAATAATAATAATCAAAAGTGTAAATGGTGATACGGCTTTGAAGCAAACCGTCAAGCTCATCCCGGTACACTCTGACATGAGCAGGTTTCATCTCCTGCGTAAGTCTCATTCCATTTGCAACCAACACTCAAACCCTCCAACTCAACTGGGTCTAGTTGCAAGTTCTGGAAGGATTATAAGCCAAATAAACATTCAAGGCCTTTCATCAAACATAAGTAATAAGTTCAGAAAGCGCCTTCTTCAACGCGTGTTCACAAGCATTCAATTATCATTACAGAAGCGAGTTAATTCAAGCGTAGATGCTTAAGAAGAGATATACAATGCAAATAATAATTACATTACACAGTACACTCATGAACACTGGTCTACAGAACTCCCAACCAACTATAGATGGACCAAAAGCCCAGAAAATACGTTCAAATCGACCCTGATTGCTTGCAATTGATACACAGCCGTGGATAATCAACATAAGACAACCATAAACGAGCAAGAACGATACGACTCTTCCCAACTGCCAAATATACTTTGTATGGCCTTCCTGCGTGCATCCCATGCTTTCATGTATGAAACTCTAATATCAAACTTTGAATCCATTCGACCAATGATTTCCTTAGATTTCAAGTCCAACTGACATCTGATAACAAGCTGGATGTAGTAACTAATAAATTGGGAGGTGCATTGCCTATGTCCGGTGCTCAGCATTGAATGTGAACATGTGTGTGTCCCTGACAGACTTGAAATTACCCAAGCACCACCAAGCCTCTTGCTTGCGATCATGCACGCCAAACATGGCTGTTAGATTATCTATGAATGCAACGTATCGTGAACCTCGACTTATTAGAATCACATGTGACATATTCCACGTTATTTGTGATTGACCAACCCTGCACTGTAAATTTTAGGTGTCTCTTGTCATGGAAACACATTCCCTCAAGTAGGTCTGCTGGAATAAAATTATCTTCTAAGAAAATAGAATTTGATGGGAGACCATCAAAGTTTAGTTCTTCATCCCATTGTTGAGTTGATTGACAAGCTTGGACGTATTCATTGTTACTAAACATGTGTTCCTCAAAGGTCATGTTTTGTTAGAGTAATCTCTTAATATCGGACCGTTGCGATTTGGATAATTTTCTTCACCTATCTCACCATCGCTATCATCTGTGTCTGAACTAGTTACGCTGGGCATTGTTTCGTATCCCTCAACCCCGATTTCTGGAGGAGCCACCTCATCAGAATGGTGCTCATCCATGTTTACAGAAGTTGAAGCTATATGAGTAGCCCAGATAGGAGGTGCTGATATGTCTACATCTTCACTGCTGCACATATAAATGTAGTGTTTTAAGTTAATGTCGGTCTTTTCAAGATAAACAAGCAGTTCAAACAAATTACCTATGATGTTGTCCTTGTGGCGGTAAGTGGTGTTGAGAAGTTTCAATTGCATGGAATTCTGCGATAATCATGCTAAGATCGCAGCTTTGTTTCATTTCAATCTCAACATATACGACAATAGGTTGCGATTTATTGATGACCGATTTCAGACTGCCATCATCTAGCAGAATGAACCGGCACCAACAGGAAACCTACATATGAGATTAATCCTGAACCGGGTTGAATCAACGTTTAGTGACCGCATGATTCGATCTTGAACACTATTAAAATTAGCCCGGCGAGAAATTAATATAGGACGATTTTTCCCGCCAGTATACGTAGGGAAGAAATCATCACTGACGCTAAGTTCGCCACCATAATACACCGCATTATACCGTTTGAACTCATTTTCCAATCAAATATTTGTAAAATGGAAATCTGAATAGCTCGTTTTAGTTAGCTGAATTAATGGTTATCTTGTAAAATACAAATGACAAATAATTTATGATCTGCCTTGCAAATAATTTAGATGACATCAAGCCCAAATGCTTAATTCTACCAACTGATTGTTTGCTCGCTGACATTTTCTAGTTAAACATGCATTATTAGAAACCTTATTTTTTATTTCTATTTAACTTATTGAAATTTTACAATAGAATTAACACAAACTGTTAAATATACATTAGATTAAGAGTTTTCTCATAAAATAATACAATAGTGTTTGAAGTTTAAAACCTTCATCTTTCTAAATAGACAGAATGAAACACTTTATTCATATAACAAAAATAAATAAAAAAAGACAAATGACTGAAAACCTAGTACAAGAATAATGGAAATGAACAATTTGCTAGCATCTGCAATGAAGGAAGATATATAGGAAGTAAACTCACACAAACTGTAATAAAAAAGGGGGACAAAAGTAGAAAGATAGATTAAAGGGATTGTTTTAGTTCTCTCTCTAAAGAAAAATAAAATAAAATCTATCCTAACTATAAAACTATAAAACACACGTGTAATAAGGTCAGCAACAAAAAAAAGGTCTTATTAAAGAAATATAATAAAAGAACAGCAAAGTTAAAAGGCACTCCCTTAAGGATTCGACATCCATCGTTCCATCCCATGCCCTAATGATTTTTACATTTTCCAATTGTTTTAAAGAGTCAACTGCAAGCCAATTCAGAATTACAAATAACTAAGATTCAACATAATTTACCAATTAAGTATTAAATAACACATGTTTCTTACATCAAGCAAAGCACACTTTAGAAATTTAATAGATTGGCATCCAACTTGTCAGCTCGGCTTATTTAAACCCTCCTAAGCATGAAAGGCCTTACAAAGGTAGAAATGCAAAATGCAAATTATGAGCCTTAACAAAGATCATGATTCAATTCCACATTTCCATTTAAAATTCAAGGAAAAAAACTGGAGAACAAAATATTCACTCAATTCTTAAAATTATGCTATGGAATAGTGAAACTTCCGTGCATTTGATTTGACTTTGTTCTTTTACACTCAACCATATTCACACTTACATGGACTCTACTCCCTAGTTTAAATATACTACATACAACAAGAAAACAAAACAAAAGAAAAAGTAACATAAACAAATTGGAGAATAAAATTAAATGACAGCCATAACAACAACAACAACAAAAAATAAAAAATAACAACTGAAACAAGAACAAACACCCATTATCCTAAATGAGATACACAAAATAAGTTAGATCCACAATATATATACCTAAATATACTAAAATACATATCACAAATGTATATCACTTGTTTATTTTGAAGAAAAAAAAACCTTTTTCCGGCCAAACTTCATGGATCCACCGGGCGGATCGGGCTAAGGCCGGCGAGATCGAGCGCGGGGATCAAGCGGCGGCGAATGGCGAAGAAGCCGTCACGAACATCGATGCGAGAGTAACCTAGAGAACGAAAGAAATGCGAGATCGGGATCCCGATCTCTGATTTTTTAAAAAAATCGATTGCTAAACGCGATACTATTTCTAAATTTTTTAAAATCTTATTTCGCTAATTAATGTTTTAATCATGCTTAGTTTAAAAATTTTGCCATATATTTTATAATCCTATCAAATTATGCATAAATCATTATTTAAAATAATTAATTTTTATCGGAGTTATTATTAGGGCTGTAAATGAACTCAGCATTCAATAAGTTACTAGTGGCTATGCTTGATTAGAGTTCGTTCATGATCTTTCGATTAGCAACGAATTAATAACACTTTAAATACTGATTTTAAGTTTTGAATAGTTTATCCTTCAGTTCATTTATGTTCATGATAATATCATTTAAAGCCTCATTAAGGAGCTTGATTATTGCTCGATTAAAGCTTGTTTGTGAATAATATTGCTCGATTAAAGCTTGTTTGTGAATAATATTGCCTAATTTTTTATTTTTTTAGTAAGCTTTAATTGATACAACTCACATATATTAAAGCTCTATTATAACTTAATTAAAGCTCATTTATTTCATTAAACAAATTGTTCGTCAAAAATAGATAATCTAATTTGAACTGAGCTTGTGAACAAACTCAGCTCAATAATGATAAATAAACTCAAGCTCGGTAATGATAAATTAACTTGAACTCGGACACACACATGCTCAATTGGACTTGATTTATTTATGGGCCTAGTTATTTTGGTCGCTATCCGAACAACTATTTATTTTTTTTAATTCTCTTATATAAAAAATATAAATAGCTGGCCAATCTGTCAGCTGAAAGCAATCCTGCGAGCTTTATTTGTCCTAAAGGAGGAGCCATTCACTGTTTCCTTGTTCTTCTCCTCTTCAAAGCAAACCAGATGACTTACGCCACTTCCGTCCCCCTTCTTCAACTTGTAATCTTCGTCGCCTTCGTTCAGGCCATTAGCTTCGCTTCGGTTCGAAATTCTTGGCTTGAAATGATGAGTGATAGGTTGGCTACTCTCACACTTGATTTGCCGATCGCTTATTCTATGTGCAGTTCTCTATTAAATTCGTCGGGTTTTTTTGATATCCATCATTCTCTGCAAACGCACGAATTTTGGATAAGTATTTCGTAGTTTTATCCGAAAACTTTAAAAAAAAAAAAATTATTTCATTTTTTTTTCTAATTTGATGGTTGAAAGAAAAATTATTATTTTTAAAGAAAATGAAAATAATAGTTCTTTTTAAGAATTTTTAGTCTATACATATACATATACATATATATATATATATATATATATATATATATATATATATATATATATATATATATATATATATATATATATATATATATATTGAATATATATGACATTCAACTAAAAAAAGATCCAAAGTTATTATTTTTCATAAAAGAAAATTATATTTTTTTTCAATTTCAAGCACTGAAATGAGCTCCAAATTCATATTCTTGGCTACAAGATTGACTGTCGAGAGTTCCTTTCGCTTTGAGGAGGCCACCGTCTCAGGCATCCAAGCAGCATTCAACAACGGCTCCTTAAATTTTATCAATTGGTCAAGCATTACTTGGATCGAATTAGCACTCTCAACCCCTACCTCAATGCTGTCATAGAGGTCAATCGTGATGCAATTGATGATGCAGTCAAGGCAGACCTTCAACGTAGCGCCGAGGCCATCTCAGCCCGCTCCATGACATCCCTGTCCTCATCAAAGGCAACATAAACACCAGCGACAAGCTGAACACCACCTCGGGCTCCTTTGCACTCCTCGGTTCCATCGTGCCCCGCGATGTTAGCGTTGTCCACCGCTCCGGTGAAGCTGGTGCCATCATTCTAGGCAAAGCAAGTATGAACAAGTGGGATAATTTTTGATCTATAAATGCACCACAAGGGTGGAGTCCACAAGGCAGGCAAGCTCGAAATCTTTACACCACATTGGAAGGTCCATGTGGGACAAGCAGCGGGTCCGCCATAGTCATGGCCGTAAATCTAGCAACTCTTTCGCTCGCAATAGATTTGGATGGTGCCATCACTTGCCCTGCAGTATTGAACTCGGCGATGAGTATCGAGCCTACGATGGGCCTAACTAGTCGATTTGGGATGGTTCCCATCTCCCCGAGGCTACAAACCATAGGGCCAATGGCGCGAACGATGGTAGATGCAGTGGCACTTCTTGATGTGATTGTGGGATTTGATCCATTGGACACTGAGGCAACGAAGGCCGCAGAGAAATTTATTCCAAATGGCGGATTCCAAAAGTCCTTGAAAGAGGACGGGCCAAAGGGGAAGAGAATTGGTATTTTACGCCACCTCTTCTTTGATGCATACCTAAAAGGATCTTTAGAGGCTATTACATTTGAAGGTCATTTTCAAATTCTTAGGTGATTAAATTCTCTACCAAATAATAATAGACTATTAAAATGATTCTCTTTTATAAACATTTTATTCCATTTATCAAATTCGAGAAAAAAGTTAAAAGAAGTGATTTATTATTATTATTATTATTATTATTATTATTATTATATTGGAACAAAAGATCTTGGAATCAAATTCATTATGCATACAAATAGGTAAAAGTAGTGCACTAAGATCATAAGGTTTTAGGACTCATTTCAATTGTGCAACTAATGTTTGGTCAATTAATTAATCTATTCACTAAAGATAATTACAAATATAAATTTTAATTTATTAGTTTTGAAGATTTTGGGGTAATAAGTTTTTTTTTAATTGAATAAAAAATATGTATTTTTAACACAAATATTCAAACATTAAATAAATATATTTGAAATTGTAAATGAATTTAAGTTTAAAGATAATTTTCTCATTATAGATTAAAGGGTGCTATCTTAATTGATAATCTTAAAATGAAGGATATGGAAATCATGCAAAATCAAAGTATGAATGGTGAAGTAGTTTCTTTTTCGGCCGAGTTCAAGATCTCACTCAATGCCTACGTCAAAGATCTTGTGCCCTCTCCCGTACGATCTCTTGCAGATGTCATAGCCTTCAATAATAATCATCGAATTGAGGTAATTAACAATTGTTCATTTAATTATAATACAAGTATTTTAAATATAACTAGCATGGAACCTTAGTTTTTTTTTTATTATTATCAGTTCATGCAGGAAAAGATGGATGAATATGGCAAATTATCTTTTTAGCATCACAACAAACAAATGGGATAAGTGTAGCAGAGAAGAATGCAATAAAAATAATGACCCAACTCACTGAGGGAATGAAAGATCTAATGAAAGAGAAAAATTTAGATGCTATGATGTTTTTGGACTACTATGGATTACCTGCTTTTTCAACGGGTGGTTTTCCTATAATTAACATACCAGCTGGATATATTAGATTCGGTGTACCTTTCGATATTTCTTTTCCTGGATTGTGGGATTCAGATGCTACATTAGTTGAGATAGCCTATACCTTTGAGCAAGCTACCCAAATAAGAAAGCCCCCTCCTCAATTAGTATAACTAAAAACAAAATAGTGTTATGTTAATAGAACTATAACATTCATGAAAATATATCATTTTTCAAAATAAAGAGTCAAAATTAAAAATAGTCAGACCATTGTTTGAAATCTATGAGATGCCTTAATTTTTAGGCCCAAATATTATCGACATTAGTTTTATATCATGAATTTTTTTAAAACATAATTTTAAAATTATTATTCTCTATATTTTGATATAAATTTTATTTCATTTGTAATGATTATATTTTATTAATTTATTTTCAATCTTTTAATTTTTTTATTGTAAAGTTAATTTTCTCTAGATATAAAATTAAGGTATAGGTTATACTAGAGCCAAATAATAAAAAATAAATAATAGCTTTGAATAATTACTATCTTCTTTCCTCTTGAGGACATTGAATGCATATCAAACAAATGAGAAAATATTTACAAAAATGAAAAATAATTAAATGATTATAATGCATTTTTATCTTTACATTCAACCTTAAGATGGAGCTTTAGTCAGATAGTCTATTATTGATAGTAATAAATGTGCTTTTCTCTTATTACATATATTTGTCATGAATTCAATGTATTTTGTTAAAAATTATTAAAGCACCATATATTAAACATGAATTCAAAATATTCAAAATAGTTTTAGATATTTTGAATATTTTTAAAAACAATAATTACAATCAAATATATTTTATTTTGAAACATAATATAAATAAAATAAAATAAAAATATATAGAAAAAAATTAAAAATGATCTAATAAATACGTAAGATTTGAACTCAAAATCTTTTAGTTGTAAGATTTAAATTTATATTAATAAAGTAAACTAATTTTTAATAAAATTTAAATTTACACTAAATTGTGCCTACGTGGTATGTTTTCGTGTCCATGTGACACGACTTTCCCTTATATGGATTCCTGCTAAACTATAAATTATAGGTAGTATTCATTAGCAAATTAATATGCATCCAATACATAAGATATCTATCCCAGTCTTCATCCTAGAATTGATAATTAATATGGCGCCTTTAATTTTATAAAGTCAATTGAAATATAATTTTAATTTTTCTAAAATAAATCTATCATTTAATAGATAAATTATTTATAATTGTTATAAGTTTGATAATATTAGGAAAACCTTTTTGCTCTTCATTATTTCAAATGTAATTAGAAAATATATTTATTAAAATATTTATTAAAAATATTTAAATCATTATTAAGTATATTTTTTCTACTTTAAAAAATTTAATAATTCTTGCTCGTTATACTTTTTATGTTTAATATTATAAATTTTTAATTTTATAAAAATGAATCGATAACAATTTTGTAATAAAATAATTAATAATTCCTTTTTAGAGATGAATTAATATAATTAAAATATAATTATTAATAAATTGTACTTATTTGAAATTTAGTTATTATCACATTTCTATTTTACACAAAGGTGATTTTTTTTATTTTCAAGCACGAACAAATAAGTAAATTTAAAATACTTTTACAATTATTAATGCATAAATTTTATGACAGAATTTTTATAAATTAAATCAAGTTTTAGAGCTAATATTTCATACATACTTAATATATTTCTTTAATATTTAAGAAGCTTAAAATATGAAAAAAAAATTACATTAAATTTTTATGAATTTTGTAATTTGTATATGACAATATACTATGAATTTTTTAAAATCTATCTAATATTTCCATATAATATAATTTTATAATTGTTAAACTTTGAAGTTGAAATTTTATTCTTGAATTAGTCTACTATCATAATATATATATATATATATATATATATATATATATATATATATATATATATAAAGACTTCCATTTAGAGCTTAGGAATCTTTGAAAATAATTCTGAGAGAGATAGTTACTTTTAATTGAAGAGAAAAAGAATAGTTGAGAAAAGGGAGAGTGAGAGTGAGAGTGAGAGAAGATTAACATGCATAACTCGGCCTGGTGGTGGCTGTTGGCAAAAAGAGGGCTTTTACAGACATCCTATTTTTCTTTTTATACAATCTAATCACATTTTATTTTAATTTTTCAAATTAATTTTAAAATATTAAAATTCATAATAAAAGCGTAACTCATATTTTTCATTTTTATAAAATTTCTAACAATTTGATTGTGATATATACAAATACATAAATTTTATAGTTCAAAAAAAAAATAAAAAAATGATAAAATTATAAATATACATGTATTAGATGATTTATTTATAAATTTTCCAAAAAAAAATATCATAAATTTAATTTTTTTTAAAATTAATGTACTTTGTTAATATAAATTTAGGTCAGGTGTATTTTAAAAATTTCGCTAATTTTGAAGTCATAAGGTTGGTAATTTCCAAAAAAAAATTAATAATAATAATAAATAAAAAAAATAAAAAAAATAACAACCGGACATTGCTCGTAATTTTTATGCATTTAAAATTGATGGGCATAAATACACTACTTTTGATATGAGAATAAAAAAGCGGCTTGCTTTTTATTAGATTATTTAAATTATTTTTTATTACTAATTTAGTTTATCATTAGATTTTTCAAATAGCTATTATTAAATAATATATTTTATTATTACGTTTCAAGAAAATTTAACAAATTTCTAAATAAAATAAGTAAATTACTAAATATTCATAAGTAAAATCATAATAAATATTGTATCACGTGTATTTATCCTTTAAATTTAATGTTATTTTTTAATAAATTAATTCAAGTAAAGATAATTTATAATGTAAATATAACAGTCCAAAATGTTAAATTAGAATAAACAACTAGAACATAATAATAATGATAATAATAATAATAATAATAATAATAATAATAATAAGTTACCCCTTAAAATTTAGTAATAGATAAGATAATTTCATGTAATATAATATCAATTTGCTAAATATAAGAATAGTTAAATGCCACACTGTATATAATATCAATTTGCTAAATATAAGAAAGCGTACTCTTTAATCCTTCCACCTCTTTATCTCAACTGATATTTTGCATGGCTAAATATAGATGTTGCATACTAGAAAATCAGTTGCGGTAGAGTAAAAGTTTATACCTAATAATACTCCAGAATTTTTTACGTGAAAAAATCTCGAAAAGAGGGGAAAAAATTATGAGGCCTAGCCCAGTAAAAATCATCCACTATGTATTTGTTTTAGAGTACAAAGTTTTCCCATAATGATTACATCAGAGAGAAGGGTCGATAATGGGAATCCAATCAATAGCCATATAAATAATGCTCGCAGGTTAGCAATGCAGAAGCAGATGATGGTGAAATGAGATCGGATGATCATGAATGTCGCCGATGATGACCGAGATCGACGACGTGAGGATGGTGATACCGACGTGATAACCAATAGGTGACCGGTGGGCACGACATTATGCTTGGAGGATTTTCAAGCTTTTCTCTCCGCTTCTTGCCCTTCATGTGAAGAATTTATTTATAGATTAGAGGACATTTAAAATACATGCAAAATCCAACCACTCTATTGGATGGCTCATGATGACTCGATCATATGATGTATTTTGTATATTTGAATGCTCAAATGAAGCCAAATTATGAGATCTGGGCTTGTTAGATCCGCTCATCAAGACGCTGATACTATAAACACTCCATATTTAAGAGTCGATTGATAATAAGTGCAGATCTCGCTTAAGAATCGACGACATCAAAATTGTGCTTTGACTAAGAATTTTCGTGGTCAGTTCCCTATTTTTTGGATGATATTATCTCAATCATCCAAAAATATATATGCCAAATACTTGAAAATAGCAAATTCTTTAATGAAATTTGCGGTCCATTAACCATATATTTTGAGAGAACAGATCTTCATGAGAACACAAGATTATGATCACGGAAGCGGGTGCAGGGCCGCAGAGGTATGCGGGTATGCGTGGGCACAAGATTTCGGGGTTATGGATCCATCCGAACATTTACCGCTTCGCAAGGTTTCGTTGGATTACGAAAATTATGAATGAGTCGCACAATTTGGGTCAAGAAAGGAGTCCGGCCTGCACGGGTGAACAGACCTGACTCTGGAAAAGTCGACGCCGTGGAAAGGGTATGGTCGGCGCTTTGCTGCCGGGCTGAACGGTCACGAAAATGGTCATGGATCGCTTTGCGCGTGTCACCTGAACGTCACGGAGGCGATCGGCCGACAGAGCGGATGGGTCGATGGAGCTGCATGGGTCGCGGGATCGGGAACGTCGTCACCGCGGATGCGAGCGCGGGCGAGAGGCTGGCGTGAACGGAATCGCAGCCGTCGGGTCGTGGGAGTCCGCTGGGGCCGCGGTCATGGAACCATGACCGGTGCGACGGGTCACGGGTCGGCCGCGAAGAAGAGCGGTCGCGATGAGCGACGGGTCGTGGTCGGACGAGCGACAATGGCCAGGTGGTGAGCGCAAGACGCTGGTCGAGCCAGCGGTCGGTCGGCGTGTCACGCGCTGACGCGTCAGAAAGGAGCGGCGGTCATGCAATGACACGCGTCAGCACGCGAGCAGCCGGCACAAACGCCGCTTTTACCCGCTTTGGTCTGCTTTTGAGCGATTTTGAGTGATTTTGGACGATTTTTCTTTGATTTTTTATCTTTTTGCCCCTATAGGGGGTCTATAAAAATCCCCTAAGGTTAAGGTAGAAGACACACTCCTCATATGCTCGAGTGTTCCTCTTCTTGAGAAGGTCGTCGAGGCGCTCAAGACCGCATAAGGCTGGTCCCCCTCGAAAGAGGCGCCAACCGCCTGTTGACCGACCGAGTTCAGAGAGATCAAGGCCCGTAGTTCATACGGTGAGGCTCCGGTTTTCTCTCGAAAGAGGTGTCAACCAGGCTCAAATTTTCCCTCGAAAGCATCAACTGCACCCCAGCGGGTTTGGTGATCAAGGCGTTCATATGCTCAAGCATTTCCGGTTTCCCTCGAAAGAGGCATCAAGCTGCTCTTGTTGAACCGGCGGTTGAGCGATCAAGGCCCGTAGCTCATCTGGCGTACCGGTTTTCCACCGAAAAGCGTCAAGCGCCTTGTTGGACCGACCAAGTTTGGAGGTGATCAATACGTAGTTCACTGGCGAAACTCGATTTTCCTTTGAAAGAGGCGTCAAGCGCCACTTGTCGGACCGACCGGGTTCGGAGGTGATCAAGGCTTGTAGTTCATACGGTGAGGCTCCAGTTTTCTCTCGAAAGAGGTGTCAGTATCCTCGTCAGGATCGAGTTGAGGAGGTATCAAAGGCATAGTTCATCTGGCGAAATAAGCGACAGCGGTCGCGATGATGACAACCGGAGGTTAATAATGATCGATGGTGGTGGATGACGGCGATGGTCGGCAGCGGTAACCGGCGGTGGCGGCAAACGAGATGTCCAGCGGCAAGCAGCGATGATAGTCAATGGCGGATATATCGATATGGCGGGGATAATGGCGATAGTGGCCGGCGGAGAATGGTCAGCGCGTCAGCAGCCCGATGAGTGTGGCGGCGCAGGGTAATCAGCGGCCGATAGTGTAGTCGGCGTGGCGATTGATTAATGCGGCAACGGTGACCAATGATATTGATGCGGTGACCAGCGGCAAAATCAGCAGCGTGTAAACAGTAATAATACAGCGGTAAGCAATGGCCGGTGGAAGTGGTGGTGGCCGATGGTGGTTAGCATCAGCAGCGATGTATCGATGATGGAAGCCGGCGTCAGTAGTGCAGCTATGATTAACAGCAAGGAAAGTGGCGGGAAGTCAGTAACCGGCGGCAGTAGTTCACTTCTTATAGGAAAGTGGATTTCTTGAAACTTCAATGGATGGTTCAATAGTTGATAATTAATCGTTAACTTGCATGTCGGTAATCGAATCGCGAAATTTTGACTCATCGAGGTTGTTTGTTAAAGTATTACTTGATGAAATTAACACATAAAAGAATTAATTGAATCCAGAAAATTTTGACCTATCAGAGGTTGTTTGTCGAGTGTTACGGTGACATTAACACATGGAAGAGGAATTGAATTGAATCCGCTGAGAATTTTTGACATATCCGAGGTTATTTGTCAGAGTGTTACCCGATGACGTTAACCTTTATGAAAGAGGTCGAATTGAATCCGCTGAGATTTTTGACCTATCCGAGGTTGTTTGTCGGTGTTTCGATGACATTAACACTATGAAAGAAGGTTGTGGGAAGTCCATCAAAGACCTTTTGACCTATCCTACGTATTAGCCAAAGTGTTATTTGACTTCTTACCTGTGTGGAGTAGGTGCGGAGTTTTGATCTATCCGAGGTTGTTTGTCAGAGTCTTTGCTCGATGACATTAACCTGTATGGAAGAGATTGATTTGAATATGCTGAGGATTTTTGACCTATCCGAGATTTTTTGTCAAAATATTACTTGATGACGTTAACTTTGTAGGAATTCATCAAAATATCGTTTATAATTGGTTGCCAAAGTTGCTCCTAAACCTTGGTCTTATTTTTCCATGAGTATGATTAGAAAATCATAATTTGCAAAGCTATATCTCTTCTCAATGTTGAAATATTCTCCAACTTTGACTTGTTTTTTGGGATGGTAATCGATTAGATGCTTAACATATTAACATGGACAATCTTCTGAGATTAATAGTTGTCTCCCAGTTTCTGACAAAATCTGAAAGAACGAAGTTTGATGAATCTTCATTCTTCGCTTGCGCTCCTTAAAAGCTTGAAATGCTCCACCTCGATGGTGGTTTTGATTTTGTTGAGAAACTTGGTTGCCATACAAGATGAAATAATCGGTTTCCCATAAGCGGTGCCAAAGCTGTTGCTAGAAAACCAGTTCGGTAGAGTAAAAGTTTATGCCTTAGCTTTCTTTGTGGAGTCCACACACATAGATGTTTGAAGAATTAATAATAAAACTCTAGAATTTTTACGTGGAAAAACCTCAAAAAGAGGGAAAAAATCACGGGGCCTAGCCCAGTAAAAATCATCCACTATGTATTTATTTTAGAGTACAAAGTTTTCCCGATACGGGATTATAGGATTGTGTATGAGAATGGTTGACAATGGGAATCCCAGAATCAGACAACAATAGCTATATAATCATGTTCAGGTTGTAACAGTTGCTAGTGGTAGCAGATGATGGTGAATAGTGGGGATCAGTGACTAACGATGAAGGTCGTCGTGATGGTGACCGACAGAGATTGATGACGAGGATCGGTGGTGGTGACGGTGGTTGACAACCAGCGGGGTGGTCGTGGCGATTATGCTTGGAGGATTTTCAAGCTTTAGAGCTCTCTCCTCTCTCTTGCTTGGGCTCCCCTTCATGTGAAGAATGAGGGACTATTTATAAATTAGAGGGGTGGTGTTTCTGTAAATACATGTAAAATCCGAACTCCTCCATCGGACGGGTAATGATGATTCCCTTGATCATATGATATATTTTGTGTATTTGAATGGTCAAATGAAGTCAAAATTATGAGATCTTGGGTTTGTTAGATCCAGCTCATCAAGACGCTCGATTTGACTATAAACACTCCATGTTTAAGAGTCGATTGATAATAAACGCTTGATCTCGGTTAGTCTTGATTCATAATCAGATTACTTTCGACATCAGATTCGTGCTTGTAGTAGAATTTTCGAATATCATATCGATGATTAAATAAATAAATAAATAAATAAATAAATAAATATATATATATATATATATATATATATATATATATATTTAACATCCTAGTATTCAGCAAAGATCTGTCACATACACTTAGAAAAAGAGTTATAAGAGGCACAAACATTTTTTACGTAAAAAGCGGAAAGAGATATAAAACTATAAGCCTCACCCAGTTGAAATAATTCCACTAATGTGTGTCGATGAATTGAAATGATAACTTTCCACATGACTAAGGAAGATTTTAATAAAATAAAACATACATAGATTATAGAGAACAAGCTTCAATATAAGTGATGAGAGTTGACACTTAGCATCAAATATTATAACGTCATTGGTGATGGTGAATATTGAAATTAGTAAGCAATATTATAATCATATGATATCAAAATAATGAAATTGGGCATTATGATAGACTCTTCAAGATTTAGTTTAAGTGAAATGTAGTAAGGATGAATATCATAAATTACTTTTTTAAAAGAAGATAATCAATATAAGTGGATGAGAATTTTTGATAAACGTTTTAATGAAGATTGTGAAAATAAGATTGACTATAGAGATCTTAATATCCTAAATAAGAACAAAGTATTTTTTTTATCATCATATTAGTAAAGACTTCCTTAAAGAAAAAAAAGTATGAAAAACCAGTAAGATATGATGATATTCTTATAAAAATATGAAAATATTTAGAAAATTAAGGATTTCTTAGCTTATGAATATTTATTATTAGTTTAAGGACTAAAAGATACTAGATGAGTGAAGAAATAGTTTGTTAGTTTTATTTTAAGAATAAAGGTGATGCAGAAGAGTATACAAATTATAGAAGTTAATGTTTCATGCATTAAAATTATGAGAGATTAATTGAGCATAGATTATGATGTTACATAAAAGTTTCTCAAAATCAATATGAATTTATGTTGTGTAGATCTATCATGGATGTTATACATTTGTTGAGATGTTTGATGGAGATGTATATCAAGAGTAAGGAGGATCTACATATGATATTTGTTGATTTAGTAAAGCATATGATAAAGTTTCAAGAGAAGTGCTTTGGGGAGTTCTAGAAAAGAAGATAATTAATATTGCTTATATTCAAGTCATTAAGGAATGCATACTAGAGTTGTCACTTGTATTCAAACACAAGGAGGTTTGACCAAATAAATTTTTTATTTCGGTTTGATTACATTAAAGATTAACTTTAAACCCATATCCTTTTGCTTTACTTATGGATGCTCTTACTAGATATTTACAAGAGGATGTACCTTGGTGTATGTTTTTTGTTGATGATATTCTTTTTGTTGATAAGACCAGAGACATAGTTAAAGAATAACTTGAAGTATGGAGGTCAACCTTAGAATCTAAAGGCTTTCATTTGAGTAGATCTAAAATCAAATACATTGAGTATAGTTTTAATCGTAGAAGATCTAATGGTGGACTAGTGATAATAGGTGATCAAGTCATTAAAATGAGTTAATGTTTAAGATATCTTGACACTATTATTCAATGCAATGGTGATATAGATGGAGATCTTAGTAATATAAATCAAATTGGATGATTAAAGTGGAGGAATGCATAGAGCCCATCGTGTGACAAGAAAGTCCTGCTTAGACTTAAGGGAAAATTTTATAAGATAATGGTGAGACCTAAAATGCTTTATGTTGTAGAATGTTGGTCAATAAAAGAGAAACATAAAATTAAGTGTTGCATAGATGAGGATGCTCAGGTGGATGAGTGGCTTGCAACATAGAGACAAAATAGAAAGCAAATATGCATGCGATAAGATTGGATTAGCTCCAGTGATAGATAGGATTAGAGAGAGTCTCTTTGGATGATTTGGTCACATAAAACACAAGTCATTTGATGACATAACTAACATAGCATAACTAACATAGCATATGTATTAGATTAAACTTATATTAAGAAAGGTAGGGGTAGACCTTAAAAGACTTTGTTAGGAAGTATAGCAAATGACCTCAATTTATTAGGATTACATTATAATATGACACTTAATAGGATACATTAGAGAAAATGGATTCATTTAGCTCACCCCATGTAGTGGGATAAAGGTTTGTTGTTGTTGGGCATTATGACTATTTTTGGGTGATGATTCAATAAAGGTGGTCTGGAGGTGGGTGATGATGGTGGTCAGATGAAGGTTTGACAACGGTTGTCAGGTGGATATTCAACAATGATAATGGAATGGTGATGGTCATTGATTATGATTGGGAAGTAATTCAATGATAGAGATTAGGAGGCAATTTGATGATAATGATTAGATAACTATGGTTTCTCAGTGGTGGTCATCAACGGTTTGAATGGCAATCAATCTACTAACAACACCAGAATAGTGGAGTAGCAATGGTGATTAAGCAGCGGTCCAATGATGATGACTAGATAATGGATTGCTAATGGTGGTCGAGCAGTGGTCTAACAAAGGCATCTGGTGATGGCGGCATGGGTAATGGTTCGATGATAGCCGGGTAGTTGACTGAAAATGATGAATAAGTGGTGGACTAGTGAAAGTGGTTGGGCAGTAGATCATCGATGATAGATCGCAATATGTCAGATATGATGGTCCAACAATGATGATTGAATAGTGGACCATTAAAGGTGGTCAAGTGGTGAACCGACAATAGTTGTTAAACTGTTGTCCAATGATTGAGATTAGGTGATAAACCAATAATGGTAGCTGGGCAACAGATCAAAGGCACAGTGGATGATTGATGGCGGTGGTTGCGAAGCATTAGAATGATGATGACAGGTGGTGGACTTGCGATAATGACTAAGTATAGTAAATAATTGTAAGGTGATGTTCCAACAATAGGGTTTGAGAGCGATGATCTATTGGATCGATGGTAGTAGCTGGGCAACAATTCAACGATGGCAATTGGATGGTGGACTAGTGAAGGTGGTTGAGTTGTGAATTGGTGACAATGGTCGAGATGCTATTCAATAATGCTTTGAGATTCTTCAAACTTTAAAGCTCTATTCAATTATTAGCCTAGGCATCCTTTTTGTAAAGAATGATGGTATATTTATAGATTTTAAGAGTAACATTCCTTTTCAATATAAATAAAACTCAAACCACTCGATCAGATGATTCAAAATAATCTCTTCAATTAAGAGATTTTGGGATCATTAGATTCATCTTGTTGAGATGCTCGATTTGATTATAAACATGTCATTTTTGAAAGCTATTTAGGAACCTAAATATTATCCCAAAATTTGTCTCATTAAGATATATAACTTGACTAAATATATACCAAAAGCAATATTTGAACGACCAAGATTGATTTTGAGATATATATAATTGCAAAGTTTGACCGACCAAGATTTCTAAGCCAACAAATGTTATTAATAAATTTTCACTTCTTAGTATAGCAAATAGCAAGCTGAACACCCAGTTTAAAGGCACTAAGATAACAATATAGCTACTTCATAGTATAACAAATAATAGGCCAAACACTTAAGCCAAAATGCAAAACATAGTCATTTCCCAGTATAACAAAAATTAGCCTATCCTTTCCAGAAGACAACAATATAACAACTTTGTAATGTAACAATTAACAAACTGAATACCTAGGCCAAAATGCCAATATAGCCATTTTCTAGTAAAGCAATTAATAAGCTGAACACCCAACCATCTAGGAAAAAAATGCCAAATTTCCACTTTCCAATAAACTAATAGTTTGAATACCCAATTAAAAATGCCAACATAAATAGACATACAATAAAGGTTTTTCATATGACAACAACCCAACACACTAGGATAGTAGATGAGCAGCTAACACACAACCCAATAATTAAACAAATGTTTTCCATCTCTCAACAAACTAGTAAACAACTAAATTAGAAAATAAAATTAAACTTCTTATAGTTGTACAATAATTTTTGGCCTCAAATGGATGCCATATATCAAATTAGTCCACAAAATAGCTAGTCCACCAATATATATTTCTTGTTTTTCTCCTTTATTCATCTTAATTAGTTCATCATTTATAATCCATCATCTAAAATCAATTAAACATATTAATGATATAATTATCAAGCAACTATGAAATTAAAATTTACTGATTTTGTAAAGAAAAGATAATAAATTAAATAATCCTAATGTGTAAATATTTAGTAATAATATTGAAGACTCGAAGTACCCCAAACTCTAATTATTCAAATATGAATTACATATATCTCCTCATAAACTATCATCTCACCTTCTTAGAGTTACCAAAAAAAATACCTTACCATGATTATAAGAGTCCATTATAAATACTCATTCAAATAATGGACTCAATAGTCCATTCATACTCTCAGACACTAATATTGAAAAAGTTTTCTTAACAAGAACGTCACATTGAAATTGATTAGTGAAAGTTAGAATCAAGTAAAATATAATAGACTAAAAGTAGAACTACAATATGTAAAAATAAATATTAAAATATCATTAATTTGTTTATGACTTATAAGATGAAAGAATCTAGCTAATAATGAATGCCAAAAATCAAGTTTTCTAAGTGATAGTGAGCTCCTATAACCACCAAGTATATGACAATGAGTACTAAAAGTTTATTCATAAGCAACATTTGTGATCGAGACTATGAAAATATATTTGATCATTTCAAGATAAACATTTTACATCACTAGACATTTAACACAAGCTTCTTTTAAATAAATCATATTTTTGTAGAATCAGAAGGTCAATGGAGTCCATAAAATCATACAAATTAGCAAGAATGTCAACTACACTAGTCTATTTTTGCGGCGCAATTGTCATCCCCATTTGAGAAGTCGACATGTCAGTTTTTTCCTTTCTAAAATTCCACTTATGAAATGTGCAATATGAGTAGAGATAAAAAAAAATGTTGCTTCATACTATCTATTTTTTCATTCACAACATCAAAACTATATATCTATAGATAATAATAATTAATTTTAAATATTTTCATTTTATAATTTAGCAAACATGCAATTAGGAAATGCATGGAACAATTTTCCCAATACTTATTAAACTTATCTTTCATAGATAAATGCAATGTTAGCATAGCATTCTCTATTGAAAGTTTTTTTTTATCAGAATTAAGTTTAAAAGAAGCTAATTAGATGTATGGAAATTTGAACATCACATCTAACATGAAAAATTAGTACTTCCGTAATAAAAAAAATCCAAACTTTCTACTAAACAAGGCTTTCAAGTTCTTGGCATCAATATAATTAGAGGATGTATTATCTAATGTAATCGTACTAATTTTTATTTGAAGATCCCTTTGCAATAATATTTTAGAAGTAGCCTCAAATATAATAGAACCATTATGTGGAAGGTCTAAGTCAATAAAGCTATTTATCTTAATTTATAGCTTTTAATCAGGGCTTATGTAGTGCATAGTTAGACACACATAGCTAATCATCTAGCTTAATGTATAGTAGTCACAAGTGAAACACATTGAACTAGCTTAAGAGTTTTTTTTAGTTTCTATATCTATTTCAAAAACCTTCATACCTTCCTGGACGACATGTCTAGAAATTTTTCTATTGTAATGATTCATTGACTTCATCGATATAGTGAACCAGAAGTACATAACACTTATGAATGGGTAAATATAAATAATAATCATCTTGACAATGATTTTTATCCTACAATGATCATGAACAGTTAAGACAAAAAAAGAAAATATTATTTCATTCCTTCATGTCCATAGGTATTCAAGAAAAGAATTTTTTGTTTCATCTTTACTGTGATGATTGATTTTAAAATGTCTACTCATCTGAGATTTGATATCTCTTTTGTATTAAAGATAACATCTAACGCTATAATTGTAATTTCACTCTACAATCATTCATTTCTTAGACACATAGATTTAACTAAAATGATGCCAAATTTTTTTATCTCTGTATTTTTCTCTCTTTTTCCTGAATGATTGCAATTTTTCTCAAAATTTCATTTAAAGTTGTAGCATTATTAGCTAGAAGCTAACAAAAATAACTATTGGATTGATTCTGAGAATTTTTGGCTATTGCCTCAATGAAATCATCAAGTTAATAAAGAACTATAAATTCTAACAATAGTGTTACCACTAAATGGCGGTCAGTAAGAATGCTATCGACTAAATAACTCTCATATCACATGGCAACATAGAAAATTTTAGTAATGTAAAATGTAATACAGGAAGGCCACTAACCAACAAAGCAATACCAAACTTCTCATATCATATGGCAATCCAATAGGGACAACCAGTGAGAAATACCAAAAACTCTTGAAGAAGCAAATAGATATCGAGAGATGTTAAGATTGAACTTGAAAATAGGGAATACATAAAAAAATAAACATTTTAGAGCTTAAAATATATAGAGCAACAGAGAGAGCCTACAATGGTGCAGCCTTTGTGCCCAAATCGTCAAAGGGACAAGGGATTGAAAGAGAACTAGGGTAAAAAGCTTTTAAGCATTTTTTAACAATGGATAGTCATCAACCACTGGTCATTGAATGATCATCATAATATGAAAAAAAAAAAGCTAAGCTTCAAACCCAAAAAAGGAGACAGAGAGTTGTGGATCGGATTATATGAAACTCAAAAGGCTGAAAGAGTGCAACATATCATACATAAATATAAATTAACTTTTTATAAAAAATATTTTTGATCTAAATCTCGAGCTTATCCGATTCGTTTTATGATCAACTCTAGATTGGCTTGAAAAAAATATTTGATATGAACCTTTAGCTAATAATTTAGCTCAATATATTAGATCCAACACCGATCAAATTCAATTTCAGCTTCGATTTTCAAGTAAAGTCAACCATATCGATGGAAAACTATAAAAGTACAAGAAAATTAATAAAAATATTTTATTTTTATCTAAATATAATCATTTGATCTGACTTTTTGTTTATCTTTTATTTAAATAAATTATTTGATATTCCCTATCTTCCTTTTACATCATTTAATATATCTCAAAGAATGGTTTCGCTTCGATTTTTCTGAAAAGGTCACCTAAGAGATGGTTGAAATAATCAAAAAACAAAGGCGCCAGACATGGCTTAACTTGTGGAGCTTGATGAAGATAAAACAGGCGTGGAAATCATTGCTAAACATCTTCATTAACAGTTTAAAACTTCTACTAAAATGCCTAATTTTTTTTTTTATTTGCAGCAGTTTAAATAGCCGTTAACTGGAATATTTAACATCTGTTTTTAAACCGCTGTTATATAATGCTATTAAAAGCAGCGAGTCTTGGTAGTGATAGGGTTTTATGATTTTTTTTCTGAAGAGAATTAAGAAGGGGTCCCCAGACAAATCACTTACATTTACGAGGATGTTGAATGTTATTTTTTGTGAGTTGATAAATTATATTCACTTCTGATGTGTTTCTGCATCCACTTCTTAAGGAGAGATTTATGTTAAATATATGTATTGTCTCATTAAATTATTCATAAATCCCTTGTTTAAATATAAAGAGTTTTCAGAATTATTTTGGTCACTTTCCGAACAACCGTTTACTCTAATTCTCTCATATATAAAATAAAAGTATAGATAGCCCAACAAATTCAACAATTACTCTTTGAAAAAGTCAAAAAATATATATAATTATTAACGTTGTTGTTTAAAAATTATTAATTTTGCTTGTTCTTAGCTGTAGCAGCTCATCAATTGGCAAAGCCAGCAATACCAGATGTTAACAATACCTGCTGAAAGAAAAGTTCAGATATGAAGCCGATAGGATCTTTCAGTGAATTTCTAGCCAATTTATGACCACATCATTTAATATATTGAAAACTGCTTTATCTGTGCTATATAGAAAAGGAGCCTTCAGTTACTGCTATTTCTCCTCGTGAAGCAATATTTCAGCCTTCTGAAGAAGATTCAGTACTTAGGCTTCTTTCATGACGTCCGCCGCTCACGCCTCCCTTCTTCTGCTTCTAACCATCGCCATCTATGGTGAAGCAACCAGTTTTACTTCCAGCAGGTTGGATATCCTTCAGGATATTGCTTTTTTTTTTTTCATACTTGTTTGATAGTTAAAAGAAAATTACATAATTTTAGAGAAACAAAATTAAAGATCGTTTAAGAATTTTAATTCAATTCCGGTTTCTATTCAGATTAACGTAAAATGTAATATTTAACATTAATTTTATCTTTTTAAAATTATATATAATTTTTTTATAAATTTCAAGCAATAAAAATTGCTCGTTGAGAGTCCTTTCCAATTCAAAGAGGCAACCATCTCAGACATCCAGACGACCTTCAACAATGGAAGTTTAAATTCTTCACAACTAGTTATGTACTACTTGGATCGAATCAGGGTTCTTAACCCCACCTTAATGCTGTATAGAGGTCAACCCTTATGCAGTTGAAGATGCAATCAAAGCAGACATTCAACGCAACATTGACAACCATCTTAGCCCCCTACATGGCATCCCTGTCCTCATCAAAGATAATATTAACACATGTGATAAGCTCAATACTACATCAGGCTCTTTTTCCCTTCTTGGCTCCATCGTGCCTCATGATGTCAGTGTCAACCAACCCCTTCGTAGTGCTGGTGCTATTATTTTTGAAGCTAGCATGAGTGAGTGAGACAACTTCCGATCATTAAAACCAAAGCAAGGGTGGAGCCCGCGAGGAGGACAACCTCAAATCCATACCCTAATGCAGACATTCCAGGTGAGACGAGCAGTGGGTTGGCTATTGCAGTAGCTGCCAATCAAGTGACTGTTTCATTGAGAACGGATTTAGATAGCGCCATCACCTCTCCAGCAGTGTTGAACTCAGTAGTGGGCATCAAGCCCATAGTGGGCGTCACGAGTAGGCCTGGGATGGTGCCCATCTCCGAGGTTGCAAACTAGAGTTGGCAAGAACGATGGTTGATTGGCACTCCTAGATGTGATTATGGGATTTGATCCACTAGATCGATCGACAAAGGTAGTAATGAGGTTTATTCCAAAAGGTGGATTTCAAAAGTCATTGAAGGAAGATGGTCTAAAAGGAAAGAGAGTGGGAATTTTACGCCATCCATTCTTTGATAAATACCCAAAGGAGTCTATAGAAGCTATTACATTTGTAACACATTTTGAAACTATGAGGTAAAATTTAAAGGCAAAAAATTTAAACTAAACACCTTTTAAATCGTAATTAGCGAAATAGGCTTAAAAAAATTTCAAAATAGACATGTCGATTTAACAGTGACTATCTAATGCTCATCCTGGCTAAAATATTTTTAAAAAAAGTGAAAATTACATACATATCACACAATTTTTATGAATTTACATAAGTAACATCACAGCGTAAAATATTTTTTTTTTTTAAAAAAAGGAATTTATCTTATGTATTTACATATCTAACATCTAAAGTTAGATATTTACTTATGTAAAATATTTTCACTTAAACTTATCTAATTCTCTAAAATTTTTAAAAAAGGTCAGCTCAATATCAAAAAAAATATATCTGATACTTCGCAAAAAAAATACAATTCACTTAATCTGGAAATATGTAATATAGATAAATAGTGTGTTAATATGCAGTGTACATAGAAAATATAAAACAATGACAGAGTAGTGTACATCAAGCTATCAGATGACCCACAACCATAGATGACAACTAAGGACAACTAAGACATCTAACGATGGCGGTCTCCGTGGTGGAAGTGCATCACTCCCGAGTGTACTATGTGTGAGGTCGAGGGCGGTCTCAGATGGTCGCCGATACCACTTCATCTCTAGCACGTCTGGCCTCCCTCTATCATCGAGGGTGTAACATCGGCTATCTCCTATGATGGTCTTGCCTGAAAGGGGACAGTGGGGTACACTGCGTGTATCTGCGGTATATAGACTGGTGGGTGAGGATATGTAGGAGAGCTTCACGCCATGACGAAATAGTGAACATGGCTTCGATAAGGCTACGGTAGGTGTGCCATATATGGGTAGTATGGACCGACATGGTATAGACAATGGACTGCGTCAAATCCTACAATGTGTGGGAAGATGAAGGTATAGAAGAGCTCGGCATCATCAATCTCTATATCTCTCCGATATGTGCATGTCCTCTGTAGTTTCCGCATATCTCCTCATAAGTATTGATTGAATGTTAAAAATCGGCATCCATATCTCTCCCAAAGTAAGGCTGGAAAATATCTTGTGTGAAGATATGCTTGTTGAGTATATAATTTAGTTCACATAACATATCAAAATTTGAATAGCTTATAATTTTTTCAAGACTCAGTCTCCTCTCGGGCTCGAGGATAGTAGGTGGTAAGCGGAATGGTCGAAGCCCTAAGCATGTACAAGGAGGCCCAGGACCGATACCACCTTATGTGCCGACATATCGCTAGGTCAACTCTAGGTGGAACCGCATCTGTAGGTACAACTGCAGAATGTTTGGCCTCCCACTGGGTTATGTAACCCGGTGGTGCGAACCAACGCCAACCCCTTCCGACTTTCATTGAAATAGGATTTATAGGCTCGAATGTCGCGGTGACGGTAAATGTCTAAGGCACGATCGGGAGATATCACTCAATTCTTTTCCAAGAACGATGGTGGCAGCGAGCCAAATTTGCATCCAAAACAAGTATCGCCACTCACTGCGTGTCTGCGTAAGGCTCCCATATCACCTGTAACATCATATTAAGGAATATATGTCCTATGTAAGATTAGAGCAGTAAAAAATGAATCAAAAGTGCACTTACTCATACCTGACTCTGTGAAAACCATCAAGCTCATCTCACTCTAACATGAGCAGTGTCATCTCCCTCGTGTAACACTCATTCCACTCATCCAATGCCGCGGACCCTCTCGATGGAAAGGGTACCTCTAATGTGGGTCGGCCAACATATATATGCTCCTACGACCAGACCTAGAGTAGATGCAGACAACCTGCCATGTTCGTCCGCTTTGGCTTAATAGCCTCATTCAACTCTCTGTATAGGTGTGCTAACATAGCTGCTCCAATGGAGTATCTGCTAAACATGCTCAAATCATCTAGCTAATCGTAGATGTATCTCGACCCGTATCTGGCATGAGGAAGCAACCAATGGTGAACGTATGTATATCTAATGTGCACTAAAATTCCATAAATCCATGAATCCCTATAAAATGTCCATCACAACCAGTGTAAAGGTAAACAGGTCCCGGCATGCGCCTGCCCCATGCGGAATGTTGATGTAACATGTGGTTGTCTAGGATCATGGTATATCACATCTGGTTCTGGATGTCTCCCGATGAGCTCATCGCAACAATCAGCCCAGATAGCCATTGTCTACCCTCCCCAACCACCGGTGGTCCTATAATAGGTGGTCCATCAATCTGTAGGCCGAGAATCATAGCAATCGTCACGTAATTTAACTCATCTCCCAAGAAATGTATTATCGTGACTTGCCCTTAACTAAGGCTATGAGCAAGTGGTGATCAAGTTTGAGATATCAGTGAAAAATGCGTGAACCCAAAGATCTCGTAGTCCATCCATAAACCATGGGCAATGGCCATTCTCAACATAAGTAGATGTGACCTCTAAAATGGTCGCGCATAAGACAAATTATTTATTTGATCAAAATGACGCGTTTGAGATAATATTACAACAAATGAATTAAGACATAAATATTACTACAAATAAAGTAAAACATATCATTATGGGATGTGCAGCCACTCACGCAGCGATCTTTGGGTGAACCTCCGGCCATAATCGATGGGGGCTCATCAGTGGCATCTACGACGTCCTAGCTCCTCCATCCTCCATGTCACCTAGTAAACAACATTTGGGATTGGATGTCAGTAAATGTGGTGTTAGAAATTCATAAGTGTAGCTAAATTTACAAAAAAAAAAAAAATAGTACATGGTGCATAAAAACATATAGAATTTATCTTGTTTGGCAAATTCACATATATAGTCTCTGCACTTAATTATACATTAGATTGATTTTTTTTTTCGATTTCTTTCGCTTAACACTAAGTCCGAGAGACATATGTGCAATTAATTATATTAAAGTTTATCTGATAGCACTAACAATTAAGCACATCATGAATAATATATGACATGGTGCCGATAATTAATCTCTGATAAATGCGAAAATAGAAAACATTCCAAAGATACATGATTATATCCATAAAGGCCATATATTGGTAAATACACTAATAAGAGTACATTTAAAGTACATAAGTGAGAGAATAATACATAATACACTTCATGTACATAAGTTTAAAAGAAACAAACAGCCTAACGAAACAACACTAGTGATGCCTTTGTGGACAGGTAGTCCTGTTATGCCCAGAATTTTTGCATAGTCCACAGATTCTGTTGGACCGCTGAACGTTCTCATCCATTGTATTTGCATATTGTCATGTCCTAGGCCTACCAGTGTGCCTTTTAACATTTGGTGGTACGAGTTCAATTGTATGACGACCAGATAAATACATTGGCTGGTCGACGGAATGACATGAAAATGAGCTTCATATGTCGTGGTACATTTGTAGAGTGTAGTATGAAACATATTCTAATTTACATGACGCGTTGCCCCATTACAACAATGACATGTGGACATGGAATGTGCGTGCGAGTCAGTACAAGTGCAACGAGCTTGGTCTTGTAATTCAACCTTGAATGACATGGAGGACATTGTGAAAACCTAGAATTCAATTATATTTATTCTTGTAGGATCTGAGCATCTTCGTGCTTCACGCTCATTTTGTTGCAGTTGAGCTTTCACATGTGGAGCGAAAATCGAATCATTCACCTGGATAAGGTGAGAAGTTGTCTCTAGTCATTTGTTGAAGATGGCAACAAGTTTGTAGAAAATTGATGTTATTAAAGCCTGAATTGGTAAGCCACGTGCCCGCTTTAGCACACCGTTGAAACACTTTGATGCGTTAGTAGTCATTATGTCGTAACGGTACCCGCCATCATGACACAATGCCCACTTCGCCACATCTCTTGCCACTCACCACCTGGTTTAATATTTTTTTTGTAATGTAGCGTGTGAATATGTGAATGTCAGTTGTATTGCCAGCCACATACATTTTCTGGCACAGAAACTCAATATCTAAAATTCCTATCGATCTGCATGCCTTCTTGAAGTTTTCCCTGAGATGACACAAATAGTGGCAGTGTTTTGCCCAGGGTAAAATTTCACGGCATCCACGCACTAATCCAGAATGACGGTTAGATATAATGCATAAATCAGGTCATGTGCATATAAATGGTACCAACTCCCATAATGTCATGATAAACCAAATCTAGGACTCATTGCATTTTGCTTCAATAATTGCAAATGCGAAAGGGAACAAACCATTATTAACATCAATACCAACAAGTAGAGTACCTATACTTTCCAAGAGGAAAGTACCATCAAGACTTAAGACCAGTTTATAGAATTGCCAACTTGATATAGATGGTCCAAATGCCTAGAAAATGCATTAAAATGGACCGCTTGGCGGGTGCGATA
The DNA here is from genome assembly GCA_021442155.1 of Cymbidium sinense. Lineage (NCBI taxonomy): Eukaryota > Viridiplantae > Streptophyta > Magnoliopsida > Asparagales > Orchidaceae > Cymbidium > Cymbidium sinense. Next base: position 25,009,269 of record CM038232.1, on the reverse strand, counting down.
CATAGTGCGACATACCATACATCATGAAGTGATCCAAGACACAGATGACTCCTCCCGCCTACCAAATATAACTTGTATAGCCTTTCTGCATCCCATGCTTTCATATAGAAAACTTTAATGTTAAATTTTGATTCTATGTAGATAATTTTCCGATTTCAAATCCAACTAACATCTAATGACCGGTTAGATGTAGCTAATAAATTGAGAGGTGCAATATGCTCAATATAGAATGAGAACATGTGTGTGGCCCTGACAAACTGGAAATCATCCAGGCACCACCAAGCCTCTTGTTCGCACGAGCATGTAGCCGCCACAAACATGGCTTCCTAGAATGATTTCTATGAATGCAAAGTATCGTGAACCTTATTTTATTAGAATCACTTGTCATATATTCCACAATATTTGTTATTGACCAACCCTGGATGGTAAATTTAAGGTGCCTCTTGTCATGGAAACACATTCCTTCATTTAGGTGGTTAGAAATTATCTTCTAGAAAAATAGAATTTGTGGGAGGCCATCAAAGTTTAGTTCTTCATCCCATTCTTGGGTTGACTGGCAAGCTCGAATATAGTCATTAATACTAAACATGTTTTCTTCAACGGTCACTATTTTGTTAGCATAATCTCTCAATATCTAACTGGTTCCAGCATTTGGATGGTGTTGTTCTCTTATATCACCTTCGCTGTCATCTGTGTCTGAACTAGTTGCACTGGGCATTATTTCGTAGCCCTCATCCCCGATTTGGAGCAACAACGATCCACGATTCTCACCCATAGTTGCAAAAGTTGAGGCCATATGAGGATCATGAATAGGAGATGCAGATACCTCTACATCATCAGTACTGTGCATTTGAATGTAGTGTATAAGGTTAAGATGAAAATATGTACTCATATAAGCAGTTCAAACAACTTATCAATGATATGGTTCATGTGGTGGTATATGGTGCTGGAAAGTTTCGATAGGCTTAAATTCATCTTCAGTATAATTATGGGCTTCGGTATCATCTACTGGTTTCAATACAATTTTAACGTACACAATAACAGATTGTACACTTACTGTATTGATGACCGACTCACAAACTTTGACATCATTTAATGGTGTAGCAATGAAACTGACACCAACAAAAAACCTACATATGAGATTAATCCTGAACTGTGCCGAATCAACTTTTAGTGACTGCATGATTCGATTTTGTACACTGCTAAAATCAGCCTGGCGTGAAATTAATATAGGATGATTTTTTTTGCCACTATACGTAGGGAAAATCATCACTAACTAAGCGCCATAAAGATAGCACTAAACATACTCTGAACTCATATTCAATAAAATGTGTATCGAGGCGTGAATGTCAAGAGCACTGCTTAAATTATCTAAATTAATCTTCATCTCACGAAAAAAAAATCAAAGAAACCAAAGATCTGACTTACAAAATGATTGCAAAATTATACTTCTTAAAGATGACCCCAAAGTTAAGTTAAGTATACTTATAGAAAAATTATGCTTCTCCCATACTTATCTCAAAAATAGAACATAAACAAAATCTCACTGCTTGCATTCTATTTAAAAAAGTGTCTTTTAGGTTCTACACAAGCTTCACATTATTAATTCAGTTTCCAATTATATATTTTAAACATAAGAAACCACAACAAAAAATAAATATTTTAAACTTACAATACATTCTTCAAATCCAAAATTTAGCATACATAACTACTCATTTGAGAAAGAGAGAACATCAGTAATTTATAAATGTAGAAGAATATTAGGAATAATCAAGACTACAAATCCAGACTTTAGCATTCATAGCTATGATTTCTTCTTCATATTTGAATCTCCCTATTTGATACACTTTCTCCATTCTCCATGGTAAATAACATAAGAAAAAGCATATCATATTCACAAACACTATACCTATTTGATCTTTTCTCCATTCTCCTATTTGATACACTTTCTCCATTCTCCACGGTAAATAACATAACAAATTTACTACACACAAACACTATACCTAAAGAAAAGCATATCACATTCACAAAAAAAACATGTCACACTATACCTAAAGAAAACACAAATTTGCTACACCAAATACAACATATACATCTCACATTCACATATTACTCACTTATTTTCAAAAAAATAAAAAAAAGCCAAAATATACCTTCTTCCCACAAATCCACATTAAGTTTGCCTACAAACATCATAAAATACAACATATACATCTCACATTCACATATTACTCACTTATTTTAAAAAATAAAAAAAAAAAAAATATACCTTCTTCCCCCAAATCCACATTAAGTTTGCCTACAAACATCATAAAATACAACATACACATCTCACATTCACATATTACTCACTTATTTTCAAAAAAAAAAAAAAGCCAAAATATACCTTCTTCCTCACAAAAGCGGTCCGATCCGTTGGTGGGTGATAATTGGGGGGCTAATTGGTCGATGATGTGAGTAGGGGGTGACGGGGTCCGTTCTAGGGAGGAAAATGAGAGATCGGATCGGGGCGTCCCGATCTCTGTCTTTTAAAAAAATTATTTTATGACCCTTAACGGGCGATTATATACAATCAGTGCAAGTTGCCCGTTAAATGGGCGACTGTGCCTATTTTGAAATTTTTTTAAGCCTATTTCGCTAATTATGATTTAAAAGGTGCTTAATTTAAAAATTTTGCCAAATTTAAATTATATTTTATTTAAAAAAATTAATTTTTATCTAACAAAGCACTAGAAGAATCATATTTTAAAATAAATCATTTTAAATATATAACATTTAAATTTAAAAACATGATATTAAAGATAATTATCTAACATTAAATAAATAGAGTTGAAAATGCAAATGTATTTTAAATAAAATTTAAAGCTAATTTGCTTATTGCAGATTAAAAGGTGCTACCTTAGTTGACAATATTGAAATGTAAAACATAGAGATCATGCAAAATCAAACTGCAAGTGGTGAAGTGATAGCATTTTTGGCTGAATTCAAGTTGTCACTCAATGCCTACCTCAAAGATCTAATATATTCGCCTGTACGATCTCTAGCAGATGTCATCGCCTTCAACAATCAACACACAATTGAGGTAAAAATATTAATGATCCATTTTTTTAAATTTAAAATGTTATCATCATGCATTTAGCTAGAAAAAACTAGAAATAGTTACTTGTAACATTATCAGTTCACACAGGAAAAAACAAAAGAATATGAGCAAATAATCTTTTTATCACCAGAACAAACAAATGGGATATGGTCATTGGTGGCTTTCCTATCGTTAGTGTTCCAGCTGGGTACACTAACTCTGGTGCACCTTTCGGTATTTCCTTTGCTGGATTGTGGGGTTCAGATGTCACGTTAATTGAGATAGGTTATGCTTTTGAACAAGCTACCAAAGTCAGAAAACCTCCTCCACACTTGAATTGATACAAAATATCAGTGTCTTATTATTGAATTGAAAGGGACTTTATGATTCATGACAATGTATTATCATTTTTTCCCTCTAAGAAGTTTTAAATTATTTCAAAAAGGTAAATAACGTCTTAGGATTTTTTTGGATTCAATTAGTCATCATGACTTCCTTGCTCACCTCTTTTTTAAAAAAGATTATTTAAAAATCTAACAAAAATAATTTTTCTATATATTTCATATGGATTTGATTTTATTTTTATTGGTTATGTTTTATTTATGTTTTTTCATCTTTATGGTATGCTAGTTTTCCTATATATTGGAAGCATTAAGTCTAGTTATAATTAAAATGATAGCTAAACATTAAGAATACATAAGATATTTGAATAAAATTTCATATTTTTTCTTGTACATCAAGTAAAAGATCATATAACATGCTACATGATTAAACATAGATTGTACCTTAATTATAACATAAATCATATTAGACCATCATGTGCTCACACATATTTTTTTTTATTTTAGCTTGTATTGCCATCATGTGCTTAATACGGCTTACTAACATTTTAATTTTATTTTATGCACATAAATTGAAATCTAATTGATCTATTGATCTACTTGAAAATTTATTTCCTATTGATATTTGACTCAATGAATTTGAAAGCCATATGTAACATTACAATGCAGTGAATTTAATAATGAATATATATATACATATATATTCAAAAAATTATATTTTAATTAAATTATTTTTAAACATATATAATTTTTAGGTTCACTCAATTCCATTTTGATAACATATCATATACAAAGAAAAAAAACCACCAATCTACATAAATATTTCTCTTTCCTAAAAATTTTAGCTTTCATAGATACTATACTTTAGGACACCTTCTTATAAAAATTTTAACTCATCTATTACCAGTTGTAGGTCTTCATCTATTTTTACTTTTATATTAATTTGGTAAAGCTACTTTTGCTAGATGCCATCTTATAATGGGAAAATTTTAAGAAAAGAGGGAAGCGAGAAATTTTAATCTTTATTTTAGTAATTGAATATAAAATTGAAAATACTATATTATCTCAAAGAGATAAAAATACTATTCTACAATGGATTCAAAGACTAAAATAAAGAGAACTTCTTTATTATTATATCTAAATTCTATGAGGAGAATCATATATTATCTTTAAGGATAGAGATACCATTCTGCTATGGATTTAGATATACCAACAAGAAGAGATTTTTCAAAATTGGTCTAATCTACATTTGTAGAAATTCACTTAGTTTAAATTTAAACTTATGTAGATTTTGGGATATAAGTTTTCTATAGAGGCAAGCCTCTATAATTAATTGTATCTTAAGAGCATGAACTCTTAGGATATTCTTAATTAAAGTAGTGATGAATAATATTATGATTTAGATAATATTTACATTCAACTATTAATGATTTAAAAATTTAATTGATTTAGGTTTGAATTTGTTATAGTCATTTTAGAAAATGTCAAAGAAGAAATGTAGTGAGCACAAAATACTATTAAGCTCGATAATACTCCAAATTATTTTAAAATTGGGCTTTATATTTTTAGTAATTAAAGTTATTTTATTTTGAATTAATCATTTTATTAAAAAATTAAGACATAATTCATTGTATAGATCATCAATATACTCAAAAGGTGAGAATTTATGATGCTTGTCCAAAAGAAATAATCAATCTCAGAATCTAAATTGATGTAAGAAGTCTCAAGTAGTTGCTCACATTGATTCTAATAATATATTATGGGACTTATAGATTGCACACACAAGTTAACAAAGTTCTAACTCTACTAGACTAATAATCCACTTGAGAGGCTACTACTAACCCACTTTGAGGTCCATTCATAGGAATATGTAAGATAGGTTTAGCTATTATTTATTTCCAATCCTATGTATTATCGCTAAGTATGTATGGTATGTAATACTCCTAAGCTAAATGCATTACAGTTTTATTTTAACTTATAAATTGATTAGGACACAATCCTACAATACAATGCAATGTCATGTCTTAATTTGTCCTTATCTTAATACACACCTATCTTCTTTAAGTGGTTATTACCCTTAAAAAATTAGGTGACCTCTTTTGGTGTAATGGAGATAGAACATACTAAAAAGAATAATCAGTATGAATAATTTTATGGTGACATAGCCTAAGGGTCCTTGCATAATTTTATTCCTATTTTATTTAATTAATTTAGATATTTATAGAAAAAAATATCTAAACATATTGTGAATCAATCATCCAAGCACCTTATCATTATCACAATTCACAGAAAAAAATATAACACAAATAAACATTTCATTTTTTCCACATCTAAAGTGTAGGTAAAAGTAATGAGCATCAAATATCAAATAATTCCAAAATACAATATAAAATAATAAAGAAATGCTAGTATAGTTGGGCCCACAACAAACAATCCTAGAAAAAAAAAAGAAGTGATAGCTGAACTTTATCTTATATAATCTAGTTTAGACCTACTTATAAATAGACTCAGCCTTCTTCTCCTTCTTCTAATCCTTTTGGCCCTAAATCCTACAAGACTTCATCCTTTGGAGCTCATTCTTGCTTCATTTATTCACTTCTCTAGAATCCCGCATGTTAATAAAAAAAAACATCTTAGGACTCTAAACAAGTTACATTGTTTAAAAGAAAAACTACAACCATGTCCCTACAAAATGGATATTAGTACAACAATGATAAGGATATAAAATTAGTAAATCTTATGTGTTTTAAATGATATATTTATACTTAATTAATGTTAAGGTGTTCTTATTTTAATATGTTGAGTGTTTTGATAAGAAATTCTCAATTAAAGTAACCAAAAAAAAAATACAAGTTTTGATGCCTAGCTCTTAGACACTACATAAGGCAACTACATGGTGCAAGAATGAAAAAATCAAGCATTGAGATAGAAGACAATGCTAGATGTAGGACAACTAACATCACGACACTGTAATAGCAAAAATTTGGACATCAAGATAGTTTGTAATGTGCCTAAGTGTTATAATGAGCAATGCCACGACACTTGAAAGAGCCTAAAAATGCTTGAAAATAGAGACCAGAGTGCTTTGGCACTAAAGAAGCAGTTCTATGATGCTAAAATCTCTTAAAATTTAGCATTAGAAAAGAACTATAATGCCTAAATGATGGAATACTAGCATTGCGATGCCAATAATAAAAGTGTCTAGGTGCTAGAATAGTAGCACTATGACTTTATTTCCTTTACTTTCTAGGCTAAAGATAGTAAGTAGAGCACCTAAGCACTGCATGTACTAGTACTGTTATGTTAGAACATAGTGAACCTAGCACCTAGGTGTTGTATTTACAACTTCGTGGTGCTACAACTCTTTTTAGCAGTCAATTTGAGGAAATGGCACTTCAAAAAAAGTTAATTTGATGATGCTACATTTACAAATAAGGTCTAACATGCATTGAAAAAACGTTTTGGCAAAGTGTATGTGTGTGCTATAGTGTATGTGAGTATAGTGTTAATTAGAGAGTGACACTCCAAGTGAATGTGTGTGTGCTGTGTATGTGTTATCTATGTATATTTTTGTGGTGAATATTTAAAGGAGAAGCTCCAAAAGAAGGAGATTCAGACTTAGATGTAAAGGGTTAAGATTAAGAAGAACTTAGAAGATCCTATTCAATTCTATCTTTTTTTACTTTTTGATTATCTCAAATATTTTTATACATTTATGACACAATAATATTCTCTCTGTCTTATATGAGTTATTAAATTATTAATGATTTAGATTTAAAAATATCTTGTATTAATTTTTGTGATATAAATTTTTCTATGCTTTAAACGTTTAATTTATTTTACTTTTTCTCATGCTTCATTTACTTATGATTTAGCCAATTGTTATGTTAAAATCTAATATAATATAGAGAAATCAAAAGAGTCCTAGTGAAAAAAATTTAAAATGTGGACAAATACTTTTAGTTTATATATGCATATAATATTTAAAGATTTGCGATTGATAGAGAGAAGAAAATGATGCAATCACTTATTTTAATTAGTATATAGAAATATAATTAATTAATTATAGAGATAAAATTTTTTTGATCTAAGTATAGATGAAAGGATGAAAAAAATATTCATAATTAACCATTACAAAACTAATAACAAGAGATCATAAATTTAGAGTATGTTTTCTAAAAATAATTAAAATCTTATTTTCAAAAATATCTTTTATAAATTTTAGTATTTTTTTTGAGTTTATGACTTGCATTAATAAAACTTTGATTAGCATAAGATTAGTAATTAATTTAATCTACTTTTGTAAAAAATACTCTTTGGAATGGTACTCTACTCATTGATATATTACTTGAAAGTCATGTTAACTTGCATTCACGCTTTAACCGATCAAGTTTTTGGCCCCATTACCAGAGGATTTAAATTTTTTTTATTAAGTTAATAATAGTCTAGCTGAAGTATTTAATTCAACTAGCTTATGTTAATTTTGTTTAATATAAGTGTGTTTTTAAATTATGATTATATTTAATCACTTTTATAAAATTTGTGTTTTACTATTTTATATGCACTATAATAGTATTATTGAATATATGCCATTAAACCTAATGATTAAAGAACTTGTAAGAAACTTTGGAAAAAAAGAAAAATTAAATCAACTTAGAAATTTGAAAATGACTAAACAACCAAGAGAAGTAGAACATCCTTGACAACTTAGAGATTATGTTACACCTTTACCATATGGAATGCATCAAAATATAAATAGATCTTCAATTCAAGCTAAAATTTTGATCCAAACTTCAATAATTCAAATAGTTCAAAATTCTTAGTTTAGAGGTTCACCTATGTTGACCTCCTTTTTGGAGTGAGGATTCAATCTACCCATTATAGGTTTAGGGGTCTTCTAAACACTAAGAGCACTTTAGTCATAAGACACTTCTAGTGGCTAAGTGAACACTTAACCTAAGCTTAGAGATTTAGGAGGATTAGCCATGAGGTTTAAATCATGCCTTAGGGATTAAGATGACTCACTTAGTCTATAGCCTAACCCCATTTATGCCTAGCTCCTTAGCTTAAACCAAACCTCAAATTCATTTCATCCAAATCCAATTAAATCTACAATCAAATCTAATTGAATTTCAAATTAAATCAACCTTCTTAAGCCCTATAATTTAACCTTATGGACTTAGCCAAAATTCATTCAATCCAAACCAAACTCAATTGATTTTCTCAAAACCAATTCAACCCTTCAATTAGCATACCATGATAAACAATTAAATTTAAACCTCCAAACCAATTTCAAATCAAATCCATAACCAAAATCTAAGCTTAAGCTATGATTTAATCTTATGGACTTAGCCAAATCTCTTCAATCCAAATCAAACTCAATTGGTATTCTCATAAATAAATCAATCCCCATCACCCTTCCAAATCAAATCAAATCAAATTCAGTCCTCAAATCAAATTCAAATACCAATTAAGAGATTATTTGAATTCGATTTAAGAGATTATGAGTTAATTAAATCTTTCAATCACCATTCCAAACCAAAATCTACAATCACAATCACATCCAATCAAACCAAAACCAATCCAAATCAAACCAAGTTAACTCACCTGACCCAAAATACCTAAATGAGCCAAAATCCATTCAAACTCAAATTAATTACAACCAAAGCTATAAACCAATTCCAAATACATATTCAAACTAAATTAAACTCAAATTAAACCTCTATCAAACTAATTTACCCATTTAGGCTCACTTGACCCAAAGTGATCTAAAAAACCCATTTGAGCCAATTTTTAATCCAACCCATATTGGATTGAATCAAACCAACCAAGACCTCCTACAATGATTGTTGATCATCCTTGATTGATCAATCACAATCAATTTGGTCAGATCAAGTCAATTTGGTCATTTGATCAAGCTAACCCACTTAACTTACATGAGCCAAATTAGCCAAAATTCATACTAAGCCAAACTAATTGAAACCAATGATTCAAATCAACCTAAGATGAATCCTTAAACATGACTTAACCATCAATATAGTCGAACCTAACCCAATTGGCCCTTTGACCCAAGTTGAGCTAAAGACCAAATTTGGTCAAATCAAGATCTAACTTAAATTGATTGCACCCATTAGCTCAAGTTCATTTTAAATTGACCATTGAACATGATCAAAGCCTTGATTGATCCTAATTGACCTATTTAGCCCAAATTGAATTTGGCCTAAATCAAAACCTAATCCAAATTGATTCAAATCAAAGCCTACAATCATCTTCATTTGACCAATTGAACATGAACCAAGGCCTAGCCCAAGACAATTTTGTCAATTTTGCCAAATTGGTCAACTTGACCTATTTGACCCATATGAACTCAAATGGGTCAAATCCAAATTGAAGCCAAGTTGAACCAAACTAATTGCACCAAAACATCTCAAATACTCATTTGAACTTGACTTAACCATTGGTTTGACCCAATTTGACCCAACCTAGCCCAATTTGACCTATATATGTCAAATGAGCTAAATCCACTCTAACCAAGCCCAAACCCAATGAAATTTGGCATGACCCATCCTTGGCTCACCTTGGGTCAACCACTCTCTTTTGCACTTGGAAGCCACCCAAAGCCAAGAGTGGACTCCTAGCTAAGTGGCTAACCTGACCCAAGGGGGTTAAGTCAGCCTTTGGTCTAGGGGAGGTGAGCTAACACACCTCCCCTCATTAGCTTATCTCAAATGAGATAGAGACCAATTAAGGCAACCTCCACAAACCCTCCTCCAACCAAACCGAGTCATCTCATGAGATTCCTATCCCCTCTGATGGCCTGCAGTGGCCTGATAGCCGAAAATAGCCAAATGAATCAAGGACATCCATCTTGAGGGATGAGGCGGTATACCCCCTCATTTTTGATCTAACCTATATGATTGAACCCTCAGAAGCTCGAGCACACTGAGACAAACTCCCTGAGCATTCATCCAAGCTTCATAAGCCTCCACGTCATCGAAAAGCACCAACTCGAGCCATCCTGAGACCCTATTCTGTCTAACTCCACCAAAACTTAGCCTCACCCAAATTAACTTCACCCACACATTCACCAAACTCTGGAAAGGTGAAATGAACCTTCCCTCGAGCGATTTGACCATTGGAGACCCCTTCTAGACCAACTCCGGTGAGTTTTTCGGTGGTGCTTGGTCCATAGAGCCATCGAAGAGGAGCTAAGAAGCCTTCTTCTCAAGAGGGCTTGCCTCTTTGTTGACCTCACTTTTGGAGTGAGCTCTCAGCTTCCTCATTATAGGTCTACGACTCTTATAGATACTAAGAGTTTCTTAGTCTTAAGACACTTATACTGATTAGGAGAACACTTAACTTAACCCTAGAGACTTAGAAGAGTTAGCCATAGGAGTAGGTTATGCCTTAGGGATTTAGGAGGACTTGACTACCCTATAGCCCAAACCCAATCCTTGCTTCCTTCTTTCAAACCCAAACCTCAAATTCAAATTCAAACCCCAAAATCAAATCCAACTATCCAATGATTGAAATCCATCATTAAATTCAAACTCTAAATCCCTTCCTAAGCCCTTTGATTTTATCTTATGGACTTAGCCTTAACCAAATCTAAATCAATCCCAATCCAACTGACTTTCTCAATTATCAAATTCAAACTCAAATCAAATTCCAAATCATAAATCAATTCCAAACTCCAAATGGTTGAAACCCATGATTAAGTCTAAATTCCAAAATCTCTTCATAAGCCATATGAACCACCTTCATATGCTTAGTCAAAACTCCTTCAAACTAACCCAAACTTGGTTGATTTCTTTATGAATCACTCATTCATTTATTTATATTCACAAATATAAATGAAATCCAGGTTCAAACCCTTCAAAGCAAACCAAAAATAAATCAAACTAATTCAAAATCCAAGTTAGCCTCTTTTGACCTATGTCCTTTAATTTGGTTAAATTTGCTTCCAAATCACTCCAAACTCGAGTAATTTTCTCACAACCTATTTATAGCTTCATTTATATTCACAAATATAAATAAAATATACATTCAAATGATCCAAACCAAATCAAATCAAATCAAATTCTTAATTTTATTCTTTTTAGCCAAAGTCTTGAACTTAAGATACTCAAATCAACTCAAAACTCATGGATTTCTTCATGATCCAATCATTCCTTCAATCATTGACCCAAATATAAACATAAACCACCATTATCAAATCAAACCCAAGTCTACCCAAGTCAACCCAAGTCAAATCCATGTTGACCCTTTTGGCTTGGAATTATCATATAAATCACATGCAATTGGATTTATATTTCAATCCTAGGCTCATATATAAGTTCAACTAAACTTGAATCAAACCTTGATCAAGCCAATTGACCTATTAAGGCTCACTTGACCTAAAGTGACCTAAAAGACCTTTTTGAGCCAAGTTCTAATCCAACCCAAATTGGATTGAACTGAGCTCATCTAAACCTCAATCATGATCAATAATCATCATAGGGTGATCAATTACATTGAATTGGGTCAAACCTAGCCTTTGACCAAGTCAACATTCAGCCTAAATGAAACCCAAACTAGGCAAATCCACCATATACTAAATTGATTAAAATCATTAATTTAAACCCACTCATAATCAATGATTGAATGTAACCAAAACCCCCACTTAAGCCAAACCAAACCTAATTGGTTGTTTGACCTAAGTTGACTCAAATTGGCCTAAAAGCCAAAATGGGTCAAATTATGATTTAATCCAAATTTATTGCAACCAATAGCTCAAGCTCATTCTAAATCACTTAATAAACTTGACCAAAGCCATAATTGAGCCCAAGTTGACCAATTGGTAACTCGATCAATGTAGTCCAAATTGACCTAAAGGGTGAAAAATGGCCAAAATTCAAATTAATTCCAAATTAAATCAAACCAAAGCCTACAATCATTTTCAATCAACCAATTGAACTTGACTCAACACCTAACCCAACTTAATTTGATCAAATTGGTCAACTTGACTAATTTGACTCTTTTGAATCCAAATGAGTTAAATCCAAACCTAGACCAAACCAATCCAAATTAACTGAACCAAAACATCCCAAATCATCATATCAACCCAACCCAAGCTTTGGTTTGACCCAATTTGACCAATTGGTCAACCCAACCCAACCTAGCCCAAATGGAACCCATTTGACCAATCTAAGCCAAATCATTCAAATCCAACTTATAGAATCTTGTGGGCTGATCTAACTCAGCTTAAACTCACCCTAGGTCAACCTAGGACCTCCCCAAAAGCCAAGTAAGCCCCATTAAGGGATTATCCAAACCATGGGATTTAAACTCCAAAACCAATGGATCCAAGCCAAGTCAACTCTCCCATCCCCATGGCAGCCCTTTAGCACTCCATAGAACCTTCTCCTAACCCACTTAGCCAACTTAACCTACTCTAGGTCAGCCTAGGACCTTTAGGAGGTGAGTTGACTCACCTCGAACCCAAATCGAGCACCCATTGGATCTAAACTTTGCAAACCTTGCACAATGGATCCATGACAACCTCCCCTCACTTCTCCCATTCCTGGCATGCCACCTTGACTTGATAGAGACAAGTATGGTGGCCGGACAATGGTAATTCAATGTAAAATGTGCACACATGACTGTCCATCTTTTCCTATGAATTGAGGGGTGTACCCCCTCAATTAGAGCATGATTTTAAAGGCATTCAAGAGCTTTGAGTCTAGGAAACAATTTCAAAATGTCAGAGAGTGATTCCAAGCCTTCCTAAGAGCTCCAAAATTTGGATTTCTCATTCCCGTGCAAGGCCAAAATAGGGGAGGGCAATCTCGATCCATATTCCCTCATTTCACAATCAAACCCAAATTCCTCTTTGCCACACCATCACCATACCTAGTCGAGCACAAATGAACAAATTTCCAAGCTTCCAAGCCATGAGAGAAGTGTGTTCGATCAAGAACAAATGCCAAAGGAGGGGACCTTTATCCATAGAGCATTCCACACCAAATCAAGCCCAAACTTCTTTAACAAGGCCTTTCCTCAACTAGGTGAAGCTACCTCCAGGGATACCCATGAATTTGACCGTTGGATGTGTATCCCTGCTCCTTCTGAAGGTGTGGGATCGATTTGATCCCAATCCAAACTCGAGTGAGCTCGAATCGAACTGGGAAAGATGGACGGAGCTCATCTTTCACCTCTCACAAAAAAGGAAGATCATATGTCATCCATTTTCGCATGAGTAATGTAACGGCTGATTAGATCATGATAGATCCCAACTATTTTCTCTCTAAGCGGTCGAATCATGGCGTCCATCTTAGATGGACGGTCCATGAAGCACGTGCTTACGGTCAAGGATGTGACTATTTAAATAGCCAATCCCCGTCGCGCACCATGCGCGCCATCGCGTGGCCAATAGGATTAAGGTTTTAAGGGCTAATTAATTATTTTTAATCCTAAAACTTTTTTAAAATCATAACTAATTCTAAAAAATCCAAAATTACAAAAAACATTTTGAAGATATTTCAGAGTAGAATCTAGGAAAATTATTATTAATTAATTTTGAATAGCAATTTTATTTTAATAAAGTTTTTATCAAAAATCTAATTAGCTTAATTATACCTTAATTAAATACTCAATTAATCTCAAATTTTATGTGGATGTTTAGGGGGATGACCTCCCTCTTTTTTTGGGATTTTATTGATTGCTTAATTAGAAAATCACTTGATTAAGCCCTAATCACTCTTTTAATCTAATTAATCATAATTAATGAATGAACAATACCTTGATTAATCATTTAAGCCTAATTACCTCTGTTGAACAGTAAGATAACTTAGGGGATTTGATTGGGGATACTTTTCTTAATTCATTTCCTAAGTTTTCTTTACATTCAAAAATAAAATTACTTAATGGTTAATGGAATGATTAATTGTTTAATTAAGTGATTAATCTTCAAGATAATAAAATCAAAATCTAATTAAATATTTAAATAATTTAGGGATTATGATTGGGGCCTTGCCCTTGATCCCTTCCTCTAAGTTAATTTCATCATTCAAATTAAAATATAACCAAAGTATTTAATCAATTAATTAAAGGCTTAATGAAATTAAAATTAAAAATTAATTCATCCACATCTAAGCAACCCTTAATTAACCTTGGGTAGTTCTTTGGGTATTCAATAACCCAAAGTAAGAGATGATGAAATTATGGTTGACTCACATGTGTGAGAAAATCATAAAAGTAATTAAGTGAGATCCCTTAAGCTTAATTAATCATAAGCATTAGTCCCCTTTCATTTCTTAGGAGCATTGCAAATTTACTTTTCATATGGTTGTATATCATATTGGCTTATTATTAATTAGTTAATTAACTTAGGGTGATATAAGTAAGAGTTAATTAATTCACTTAATTCATACCTTAACCTAATTAAAATATAAAATCAACTTAAAGATTCTTCATTAAACCAAAATTAATTCACACATGGGAAATGGGATTAAGATTAGCAAACCTCTTTCATACTTCCTAAATCAAATCAAACTCAAAGCTAAAAAATGTCTTTAAAGAACTTTGGTTTATTTTAAATAGCCTTATTTAATGTGATTGTTCTTAGAAATTAATTGGGATGAATGAAATGATGTGCTTATATTCCTTTATTTCTTTCCAATCATGCTAAATATTACTTGCCATATGAAATTATGCATTCATTTCTTTTAAAATTAATTAAATGAAATTATTTCTTTTATGTCAAATTGCATGTGTTGACTTAAATTAAAAATAGGTGTGGCTATTATCACTACCAAATTAAAAGCTATTTTCAAAACCTATAAATTGATTATTATAAATGAAGTAATGTTAATTACAAATATCTATAAGTTTGCATGTGATGATAATACAAGATGTGCAATATGAAGTTCTCTTTTCTTATCTTAACATGGATTCACATAGGATTTGCAAGTGTATAGTTCATTTGAAAAGAACACAACATTTGCCTAAATCTACTCCTATGCATCTCCATGTTAAGACTTAGGAAGAATTTCATATCAAATATGCAAATCATACAACCAAATCAAATATGACTTCTTGCATGATTCCTTATTCATGTGGTTCTTTTTGTACATTCATATGTTCCTGAGAAAAGTGGTATATAGTCCGACACCCGACTGAGGCTTTAAGTAACCTTAAGTAGGTCTTGTACCTTACGCCCCTAGTGCAGAAAATAGTGGCGCTGTACTCACTTAAAACTCTTATACATATGTATGTATGATGTGGCCAATGAATAAGAATCATAAACCAAATAAATCAAACACAACTTTTGCATGGGTGTTTCCCTATCGTTATAGTTGCTTATACATCTACATGTATCTAAGAAAAATGGTATATTATCTGCATCCCGATTGTGAGACTTTAAATAGCCTTAAGTAGGTCTGTACCTTACGTGTGAAAAATAATGGTACTCACTTAAAACTTTTATACATGTGAATGTGTATCTAACTGATGGATGAAATATCCCTCTTTTCTATTTAATAAAGGCATGCATTCATAATTCAATCAAAAATGAAATATTTAAATTTCAAATACACTTCTTTGCATTCATCATTCAAGTATGCAAAAAAATATATAAATTGCATGTATAGGTATGCTTAAGATTTACTCATATGCATGATATATATGATGGAAAGAAATGAATGAATGTGTGTTATGTGATAATAATCCATTCTAATTAATCTTAAGATGTCGTTCTTATTGAATGAGTGTATTTAATGTAAATCTAAACTTAGAATTAATTAAAATACATAATAAGCTATTCACTAAAGGAAATTAATTAATTTACTTATTTTAGAAATGACTTAAGGTAGGGATGAAAGAGAAGTCTCCTCTCTTTCTTCTCTTTATAACACTTAGTTGCTAAGTGTAGGCTATATGAAATAAAAGAAAATACTAAGTAAAATTTTAAAATCAATTAAATCAATTAAAGAGAAATCAACCCCTTATAAATTAAATCCCTCACACTTAGCAAATTATAACTTTAAATCTTAGTTAGACATACCAGCCTTAATACACACACATTAGATTAAGCCACCATTTATAGCTTTATATTAGATGATGATTTGGTGTATGTTTGGTTTTGTGATGTACTATTTTAGATTGGATGTTAGGGTGTATGAGCGTGAATGATGTTAGCCTAATCATATTTTCTTCAGGGGGTCGTGCTTAAAGGGCGGCTGTAATAAAAATATAAATGTTTTTTGTTGTGTAGGTTGCTAATACCCCTAAGCATAGCCCAAGTCAGGATAGGTGGGCTTGGTTATCCGTGTGTGAGGTGCTAAGTCAAAATTAATCATATAACTGTTTGGGTTGTATGGTATGTTTAGCCAATATTTGTTTTACAGGTGTAGCTAGATTTACTTTCCTTCTTTTAATGTAATTTTGCATTAGGATTAGGATAAGTGTTATGGGGGATTAGGATGAGCATTGGTTATAAGACCAAGTCTTGTATACCATGTGATGCATTTGGAGCAAGCTACATCCCAATAAAGAAATGGAGCAAATCAAAAATGAAGAAATGAAAGATGAAGAGTGAAGAATGGAGGATGAAGAATGATGACCCCCATAACACTTATTACTTTATAATTGTAATTATTATTTCATTATGCAAAGATGTATAAGGGTAGAGCTCGACTACCCATATTTCTTTTTTGGTTTGTACTACGGTACTCAACCACATCAGCCTCTTTTTCATTTGCAATAATTTTATAAAATTGTTTGATTTTTTATTTAGCTTGTGCATTAAAAATAACATGTCTTTTCATAGTTTCTTTATGATTGATGATTGCTATGTGGCCTGGATGCGATTAGGCTCTTAGGATAAAAATAAATTTTCTAACCCACTAACAACTCATAACTAATCTTTTAAAATAACTCATAACCTCATTTAAAAGCCTAAGAATTAAATCAAGATAATAAAATATTTAGCAACCCCTTAGCTGGATGATTGTATGTTGAACATCATGCATAACCATCTTATTTTGCTCTTGATAAGAGAGGGCTTCCATCTTTGCAAGATATAAATGGGTTTAACCTTTAAGAGTCTATGATGGAAGAATACCTCTTTCTCTTTTGATTTGGCCCATAATCAACTCTCATGCATTTAGGCATACAAAATCCTATAGACTGTGTCAAAATAAAGAGTCCCAATTTAAATAAAATTTGATAAAAATTTGCATTAGATTAAGTCATTATTCATACCCCTCATGCTCTAGTCTTTTAAGGAGTGGGTTTAAAGACTTAGTTTCTCTTCTAAATAAATAATCAACTAACCATCTTGCAAATCATATGACTTGATCACATGGATTTAAAGCGTAGGAGGAGTTAGCTGGCTGCCACTCCATGCAGTAATAAGTCCAGCAGTTTGGTGGCTTACTCTCTCTTGTGGAGGATTTTTGCCTTCAAATCTATTCTAAAATATTTTTTTTAAATTAAACTCTAAAAATAATTAATTTAGAAGTTAGTGATTAGTATATGTTTTAATTTCAAATATCTCTATCAAAGAAAAAACTCTGTATCAATTACTCTATAAATCAAACAAAATTCTTAATAATTTATACAACATGCTTTATATATATAATTTTTTAAAATAAATTAGCACATAAAAGATTAAACATCCTTATTTAATGAAACCAATAAAACTTATATGATAACTAATCTTTTTCCTTGAGCATTTAGCAAAAATTAAGAATAGCCCATGTTAGAGGCAAAGACGAGATGCTTAAGAATCATGATAATGATTTAATATACTTCTTGTTATTGAATTTTGAAGCTTTATTACTTTAATATTTTTTTTAACTTTTCCTAATAGAGATTTTGAATAGTTCTCAATTTAAAATTTGTTACTCCATTCAATAATTTTTTATAATTTTTTATAATGAAGATTGAATATAACTCTTAGTTAACTCGATATGTATAAGATTACAAAGAGTAGACCATACTAACACAATAAGAGTAGATCATAGTAACACAATATTTATAATTTGTAAGAGTAATATTTTTGTTGTTTTGTAAATGACGTGAGCTCAACTCGAGTCACTTAAGGCTTGAGCTTGGGTGTGATTATTTAATTGAGTTCAAGCTTAATTTTATGATTTCAAATCAGCTCATGAGCTAACTCATTTAAAATGAATAATAATAATAATTTTAATTCAAGCAGGTTGCAGCGGTCGTCGGCAGTCTTATATCTAAATTATTTGAGAAAGCTTATGCTTTAATTAAAGAAATTGCCACTAATAAGTTTTATTAGTCATCAAATAGACTAAACCTTAAGAAAGTAGCCAGTGTACACAACAATGATGTAATATTCATATTGACTTCACAAGTAGTAGTATTATCCAAGAAACTTTAGAGGTTAGGTGTTAGTCAAAGGTTTAGTCCTCAATTTCTGAGAGTAATGAAGCATTCATATTAGAGTATAATAATCAAGATATAGAAATGCTTAATTATATAGCCAATAATCATAATGATCCCTTCTCAAACACTTATAATTTTGATCGGTAGATTCATTCTAATTTTTTTATGGAACAATAATGTAAATTTAAATCAAAATGAAAACATGAGAAATTAAATTAAAAATTTTAAAAATCCAAATTGTAGAAGCCATCATTATAAGATTTGGTGTTTCAAATAAGGACCTAATTACAAAGTCAACCTAACTCAGTCTATTAAAAATTTAAAAATTCAATTAGAATAATTGACTAGAAAATTCGAGGATCATTATCTCTTCTTTGAAGGTCAGCTTTGACCACATCGTTGAGTGTCTTAGGGTTGACCTCCATGATGGCATTGAGG